>CM061142.1:344692460-345242485 GCA_030789695.1 Scilla litardierei | reverse complement strand
CATTTAATGCTAAGGGGAGACCTATACCCAAAATACACTTATTGTGGTCTAAAATTACCTATTTTAATGTAAAATCGATGAATTTTACCTATTTTTATGATAAAATGGATATTCCATTTTTGGAGGGAATTTTTTTTATTTTCCCTTAGTAAATTGATTTTAATGGCATCTAATATTTTTTGATTTTTTGAAATTTGTTTCCATTAGTAATTTTGATGCCACTTTTTTCAATTTTTACAATTGTGTATTTGCATTTTTAAATTTTTTACAAAGGATTTGTATCAATAATGGCAAATAAAATTTTTTGTGGATAAAGGACTCCATGTGGATAAAGGACTATGTACAAATGCAACAATCATACTAATTGACAATGTGACAAACACACCAATCATACCAACGTCACAAGTATTCAATATGTAATATAAAGGGGTCGAAGTGTTTGTACCATTGTCTTGACGATTGCTTGATCATATAGAGAGACTTCTTCAAACGACAAACAAAATCTTCGTTGCACACTTTTGTAAACACTTCCGGATGCGACATGTAAATCGTTTCCTCTAAAGGAAAGCCGTTTTCGCATTAAATTGTTCAAGCTCCATGTTGAACTCTGTCACCATAGCCAAAAATAACTTAAATAGAAGTATGCTTCATAACCGGGGTGAATATCTTATTATAGTCCACCCCAGCCTTTTGTGAGTACCTTTTTGCTACCAATCTTGCTTTGAAAGTTGGGTTGTCTTTCTCATGCAATGGTTTCTTTACCCTAAAGATCCACTTGCAAGCCACCCATTTACAATCCTTTGGTTTACGCACCAACCCCCACATGGAATTCTTGTGGAGGAGATGAAGTCCTTTGGTTTAGGCACCAACTCCCACAAAGAATTCTTGTTGAAAGATTTCATCTCCTCCACCATTGCCTTCAACCATTCTTCTCTTTCATGAGAATTCTTAGAATGAGACGGGCTCACCACTACTAATGGCAAGAATATAACTTGCTCCCATCCAAGCCTATTAGGAGGTTGTGGTTCTTTTCGCCCTTGAACAATACTATATGGCCCTTCTTGAGGGCTTTCTTGTTCCGAATCATGACTTGTACTCTCTTCTTCCATTTGTGATGTTTGAGTTTTTCCCAAGTCATCTAATTCGAATGATACTTCTTTTACCACTTTCTTTCATTTGCCATCACCTTCTTGTTCATCTTCGAGATCTCTTGATAGCATAGAGGCCTCATCAAAGACAACGTCCATACCACACAATTTCTTCCTATTGACTTGACCCCAAAGCTTGCACCCCTTCACTCTATTTTCAAAACCAAGGAAGATACATTTATGTGACTTGAAATCAAGCTTGGACCTTTCATTGTGTGGAACATATGTATATGTCGGGCATCCAAATACATTTAGAAGAGAGCAAACCACTTCCTTGATACTCCATACCTCTTCGGGCACTTTGAGGTTGAGAACTTTTTAATGTGATCTCTTCACAACATAGCAAGCATGGTTAACGGCCTTCATCCAAAAGGACTTTGGCAACCCCGCATGAAGCCTTATGCATCTAGCCCTCTCCATGAGAGTTCTATTCATCCTCTCAGCCACACCATTTTATTGGAGATTCTTTTGCTAGGTGAAATACCTTTTGGTTCCTTCATCATTGCAAAATTGTAAAAATTTCTCATTTAGTTATTAGTCCCCATTATCGGTTCTCAAGTACCTCACTTTTTTCCGTTTGGTTTTCAAATTCCGCATTCTACTCCTTGAACTTGGAGAAGAGCTCGGACTTGTGCTTGATGTAATAAACCACAACTTTCCTTAAGAAATCATCTTTAAATGTCACAAAGTAGGAAGTTCCATCTTTTGACATAGCCGGGCTTGGCCTCCACACATCGTAGTGAATGTAGTCAAGAACACATTTCCTCTTGAATTCTTTCTT
Source organism: Scilla litardierei (assembly GCA_030789695.1). Lineage (NCBI taxonomy): Eukaryota > Viridiplantae > Streptophyta > Magnoliopsida > Asparagales > Asparagaceae > Scilla > Scilla litardierei. The sequence continues at coordinate 345,240,556 of CM061142.1, read as the reverse complement.
TATGGTATTGAAGGACACATTCCTTTGTTTCTTCTCCAAACAAAACTTGCATAGATCTAGCTTGCATGTCTTCATTTTCTTCAACTAACTCTACTTGTAAACTTTGTACATGTTCTTTTTGCTCATATGTCTCAACCGCATATGCCACAACTTACATTCATCACAATCATCATCATCTATTGTAGAAATTGAGGCTCCATTCAAAATGATGTCTCCATTGAGCTTGTAAAGATTGTTGTCCACTCTTGTACCTTTCATTAGTATTAAGACCAGGGGCGGATCCAGGATGAGATGTCGGGGGGTGGGGAGGGGGGGCGAGCGGCATTGCAAGAAGGTATGCAAAATGCATTTGTAAAGTATGTAGATGTGATATTGTTTACGTCGGCGAGTCCAAAGAGATCAAGGAGATGTTTTTCCATTAAGTTGTTTATTTAGGTGACGAAGTGGTCAACGAGTAGATGTGTAATACATTGCTCAGGCCCCATGTAAAATATGTGTTAGGGATCTCGAGTATTTAGCTCCGACAATTTAAATTTAATTTTTTTTGCAACATATTTGAAAAAAACCAAAATTTATATTAATATATATGGAAACTTTAAAAAACATGCAAAATATTTGAAATATTACAGTCAAACGAAAATTTAAAATTATTTGAGAAAAAACTAAAATTTAACGTATATTACAATTCAAAAATATGCAAAATATTTGGGAAAAACGAAAATTTAAATTTTTTGCACCACCAAGAATCGAACTAGCAACCTATCAACAAACAATCAAACGCACTACCACTCTGCTATTGTGATGACAATGTCTTGGTGACGAAAATAATAATATAATGTAAATTACTACATATGTAATCTTAAAAAATTTGTGGGGGGGCGGCCCCCCCCAACTACAACATGGGTCCGCCCCTGATTAAGACACTTTTAGACACCTTGAGGATGCCATCCTTTTCCATTGAAAGTGCATCCCTTAGTCTCAACCATGTCCAAAAAAATTAAGTTCTTCTTAAGTGTCGGCATATATTTAACTCTCAACGTACAAACCACACCATCATGCATCTTGATTTTTATGGTCAACATCCCAGTTATCTTACACGGTGCGTCATTTCTCATCAACACTGAACCACCATCATAAGCCTCATAAGTGTCAAATCATTCACAATTTGGACATATGATAAGATTAACCGGAATCTAAAATCCACACATAGGAAGATGGGTTACATTGAGATATGGAGAGGAGATCCTCTTCACTTTCGGAAGCCACACTAGCCGAATACTCATTTTTCGATTTCTTCTCCTATTTTTGCGCTTTCCATGCTTGCAATATCTCTTAAAGTATTTTTACTCTTGCAATAGTAGCATGCAACATCTTTCTTGCTCCTTAACTTAGAACATGAGTTGTACTTCTTGTCTTTGACTCTTTCTTTACTTCTTTCTCTATCACTCAATTCATCTTTGACTAGGAGACCTTCCACATTGGAATTACCATTGGAGGATCTTTTTCTTATGGCATTGAGATTATATCTTGGGTCACCTCTTCAAACTTGAGTCTTTTTTCCATATAATAGAGTAGTTACAAAGTGATCATAAGAGTCCAGAAGAGAACTCAACAACAAACGTGATTTGTCTTCATCATCAAACTTTACATTCAATCTCAAGAGGTTGCAAATCATCCTATTGAAGATGTTCATGTGTTCCAACACATCCTTGTCTTCCTCCATTTTCAACCCATAGAATTGCTTCTTCAAGTGTAGTTTGTTTAATAAAGACTGTCACATGTAAAGTTTCTACTAACATTGTACAAGACATCATTTGAGAGACACAATCGTATTGTGCTCACTGCCCTTTCATTTATATTGGCCCATTCATCATCTTTGATCTTTTTCGGCTTCTTTGTCTTTTCCAACAAAGCAACAATTAGTCCATTTTGTATAAGGACATTTCTTACCCTTATTTGTTTTAATCCGAAGTTGATACGACCATCAAACTTTTCTGCCTCAAACTTGATCCTTCCGGAAGTGGAAGTTTCCTTAGATGTCATTTGTCAAACACCTTATGTGCGTCAAATTTTCGAAACTTAGAAATCTAGAAATTGCTTGAATTTCTTCACCCAAAATCCTCTAAATGAGTAGAAATAAGTATAAATAGTGAAACCAACTAATATATCTAGATTATGATGTCACTAACATATGGTGTCAAGTATAGCCTGATGTCACTAACTTATGGTGTTAAGTATATCATTATGATGCTAGTCTAACGTGTAACTCATGTCCGAGGATACGATATACAATTTGGGTGTTTCATCCCCCCTAGAACATCAATTTGGACCAATAACCTTTTATATGGTGCAATGCCTGTGTTCATTGCAGGTCTGGATTGCTAATCGTGAGTCGTAAATATTCCCATATTGATGGGTTTTTTCTTTTTAGAGTGCCCTAGGGGTTCTTTCTTAATAATGAATAGATGGAGTCTCTACTAGGAACTTTAAAGAGCCGTGGTTGATTGGAAATGAAAAGAATAATCCTGCAAAAATTATAAACTTGATTGAATTCACATGGAATGATAACATTCAATATGAAATAAATCATGCAAAGGTTATAAATGTAAAGAATTCAAATGGAATGATTGGATGTAATATGAAAAATGTCATCCAAAGACTTTTTAAATGGACGGTTTATATTTAGTTGGGAACTTTATACAGCCAAATCTGAGTCCACGAGACAACCCTTTAGGGTTGCATTAAAGAAATGATTAATTATTATATTGGACTTATTTATGACAATGTATTAAAAAGCAGCATGGGTGGCCACTAGAGGGGGCAATTTCTACCTGGTCTTATGTGTCAACCCGAACCTGACCAGAATTTTCAGGTATCGGTCATGTTCAAAATGCGTTCATGTTGTATTCAGGTTAAACCGGCTGACTGCATTACATTCGGATTAGGCTCAGGTTTGATGAGTTGATACAGATGGACCTGAATGCAACCCTATTAAATTAAAAAATATTATTTTTCCTATTTAAGAGAGGGATTGTGATAGTTGAATGGCTAGTGGAACCTTTTTTGGCATGCGTCCCTGAATCACATCTTGGGTCTTGTTACCTTTTGTTTTCTTATTAAACCATTACTTTAAGACTATTAAATAAAATTAATGCTTGCTAGTTAACTAAACATGCTGGACGTTGAGTTGACTTTTGCCTTTAAAGAGAAAACATGATGGCGGGGTTTGAATCCCACTTGGTGTATGATTTTTTTAAAATTAAATGCTTTCTTCTCAAGATCATTTATTGGGTTGGGTTTGGCTATCTTGTCAACCCGTTTGATTATATATGTGTTAGCCATTACCGACTCAAATGCTAATTGGGTTAGATTCGGGCATACCATAATCGGGTTTGGGTAAATGTGACCTGATCCTGACTTGATCCGACTCGACCCACTTGCGAGACCAAATGACATGCAGTTAGACAATAGGCGTTACTCTTTGGCAACAAGAATTGAAAAAAGAAAAATATAGTTATCAACTATTTCATCCATTGCACTATTTAAAACCGTAGCTTGAATCTGCATTAGCTGTTGCCGTTGACGTCTCCTCTCATTGCTTCCAATTGCTGTCTTCCGTGCATGCTGATGCTGTTGCCACCTTAGAGTGATAGAAGAGGAGTGAAATGGGGTTAGGATTGTGCCCTAACCCCCTCACTTAATATAGAAGGGACTGGATCTTGACCCAATTCTATCACTTAAATCCACATAATTTAGTGTTAGAAGTGGGTCAAGATCCGACCCGCTTCTATTAAGGGGGTTAGGATCGTTTAACAGATATACGTGGCAGAAGTGGGTTGTGATTTTACTCGCTTCTATTTAAGTGTGGGGGTAAACACGATCCCTGGAACATTCTCTCGTCTCTCTTATAATGCTCTAAGGTAGTGACAACAAAAATTCGAAAGGTGGAGCAATGGGGAGCTACGCCAAGTGTTGCAGCAGATCCAGGCTGTGCGACAGGTGAAAACTGAATGTAAGTTTTGTTTTGTTTTCAATCGCTGCCTAGGTGGCCATCTACGCGCCTATGCATTGGGTGTCTGGTTGGACGCTTAGCAACGCCCAGCGCATTCTTCAACATTGAGTTATGATGGTAAATAAATGACATCTGATGGTTCAATCAGAGAGATGTAATTTCTTGATTTAAAAAATTGATTTAGTAAGGTTAAGAAGTGGCAATTAGTGCCGTAGTCATATGTAGGTAAACAAATTTTTTGTGTGAGTTAGTGATTCTTTTTTTCCCATAAAGTTATTTAATATGATTTTCTTTTTGTTTTTTTTTGTATTGTACTTTTAACGGTTAGCACTGAATCTGTATAACGCACCAATGGGACATATTCAGTAGATGGTTTTAATTACTTGAAAGATTGGGAGCCACACGTATCCTTGTCCTTTTTTCCTTTTCTGTAAAATTTTCCTTTTCTCGTCGAAGAGCTCACATCCTAGCCGTAATTGCATGGATAAGGTATTATTTTCTCTTGATATGATGCTCACAAATTCTCCAGCTTCTGTAATGATTTCAAGTATGCATAGCATAAATATTCCCCCCACCTACCCACTCATACATCCACACACAAAAATAAAAAAGGAAAAAAATAGAAAAACACATGCACATGATGTCTATAAGTAGTTTCGATGCTTATTTTTTCTGTACCTAAGACATGTCCCTAACACTAACCCATTCCCATCATCCTCTGAAAAATGGATCTTGATGGTCTAGTTCGACATTTATAATTACAAAAATGAGGACTGTGCTCTGTCTATATGCTCTCATGGCAAAATTACCCAAAAGAAAACGATCTATTTATTGTAGGACATGATTGAATGTCACAAAATTTCAGTGTCTTTCGTGGATATGTATCAAAGCAAATTCAGGGAGCTATAAATCTAGCTGAAATCCTTGTGATTTATATTGATACATGAACTAGGACCAACATACTGGTATGTTTTATACATTTGCAACCAATATCTGTTGAGGCCTAAGCGGAGAAAGTTTTGTGGTGCTTGGTGGGGAGGTCAGAAAGATGGAAGAGAATGTTGGAACTCCTAAAACGTGTGTGACGTATGATTAATGCCACCTTCGTTGCCCCTAATAGGAAAAAGATTTATGGACGGTTTCCAATTTAGTGGGACCAGACATTGTGGTAAGAGAACGACTCTTTGCACCGGAGCCTTCGGTGTAGGGAGGTGACTCTCTCTCTAAAAAAGAAAGAAATTATGAGAGAGGAGGCTGATGTGATTTTTTGTTTGACATTTCTTTTCCAAATTTGGAAGCGTGTCACCTCCACACACCGAGTTTTCGGTGTAAAGAGCAATTCACTTGTGGTAATTCTCCACATGGATTTGTGAAGTGAAGAAAACTGTTAAATTTTTGCAGCAAATGGCTTTGCCACATCTCTTGACTAAAGACTGTTGCTAGCTGACTAGATTCAGGTAACATTTCAGTTACTGATTTATTTTCTTTGAACTTCCATGCTATTGATTTTAAGTAAAATTGTCTCTAAGCTCTTGTCATTTCTAAATGCAGCTTCATAACATGTAGAAAGAACCCCGGATGGATATTGTAATACTTATATGCCTTTCAAAAATTCATGGACTCACTCTTTTCTTCCTTTTGTCTTTTCAATAATTGGAATTCTAAAATAGTGAATTTATTGCACCTTAGAATATAATTTACATGTTAGTCTGTCATGATGATGGATTGTTGCTCTCCTTCAGGTTAATTGTTTCAGTGGCTTGGGTTGCACATATTGTTATCTACTCGTTGATTAACCCTCCTCTTTCCTCTTTCTTGAATGAAGTGTTCATCAAATTGGACGATGTCTGGGGTATGTTTTCTGATGATATGTATGTTTGTTATCTTTTTTAAAAATATTTTTTTAATCACACGTTCTGCTTCACCAATCTTTTTATATGGCACTTAATCTTGTTGATTGAATCAGGCCTGCTAGGCACTGCAGCCTTTGCATTTTTCTGCTTTTACCTCCTGATCGCAGTGATTGCTGGAGCTATGATGCTTGGTCTACGACTTGTCTTTTTTACCATTCACCCAATGAAGTAATTTATCAATTAGTCTGTTTTCTCATGTACACTTTAATTAATTAATTAATTAAATTTTCTTTTTTGTCCTGTTTTCGTTGCCCATTGACGCGCCGGGTTTCAGGTGGGGAGCAACTCTGATGAATTCGTTTCTTTTTAACGTCGGACTCATCCTCCTTTGCTCCATCAGGTCTGTATCCATTTTTTCTCACAAAGCCAACGGAATCACATGACTTCAATTATGTCAGAGCTCTTCCATCAGATGCCCCCCCCCCCCCCCCCCCCCCTCTTTTTCTGTCTTTTTTCCTTTTTATTTCTTCCTTTTGTTGGGGTTTTTGTTGTTTTGGTTTTGTTTTTGGTTTTTTTTTGTTTTGTTGGGGGGGGGGGGGGGGGGGGGGGGGGGGGGGGGGGGGGGCATTTCGGTTGGATTGTTGGCAAGTTAAACTGTTTTCCCTCGACCCATACTTGGTGGCACTTGGGTCGGATTGTTGGCAAGTTAAACCGTTTACCCTCGACCCATACCTGACCAGTATATTTGCAGGTCAAGGGTTGGCTACCTCGACCAACACACAGGTTCATGGATCAATCTGCGGGTGATCTGTTTAATAAGTGAGGGAATTGGTGCATTTTATAAATTTCTTGCCCTTAAAACACTAATTGCATGGATACCCACCAAATTAGCCAAGTCGTAAATTTGAATGTCAACATTTATTCTATTGTATCTGTTTTACTTAACCTAACAAACAGTAGGATCTCAGCTAGTTTTCCAATTAGAACTGGTTCATAAGAATAAAATGGGAACATTTTTTAACCTCAATTAAATTTCATACAAAAATCAGAGACGATAAGCACACACCTGCGGCTCCCTCCCTTTGGTCAAGGCGAGGGGGAGAGAAAGGTGGGTTGGGGTATATATTTATTAGAAACAGGTCGGGTCGGAACTGAAAATTATAAGTTAACCCCGGACGATGAAATTCAAGTATATAATTCATATTCAATTTGAACTGTTTAATTTTGAGCAATTGATTCGGCTGGTTTTCATGATAACTTCATGGTATTCACAGTCGTTGCAATTGTAAGTCAATTTTTTTTTTTCGAGATAAGTACTTGTTGGGGAGATTTTATCAATTTATTTTATTATTATTCCTATTATCTGGCCATATAGTATTTTATGACGGCAGCAACTTCTTTTGCAGTGTGATTCAGTTCTGTGCCACGTCTTTTGCTTACTATGCACAGGCAACTGCTGCCCAGGAGATATTTGGCCACACACTACAGTCTCTTCGAGGCATCAAGTACCTTTACAAGTCAGTCAATTGTTGTCTCTCTCTGTGTGTGTGTGAATTTAAACAGCTAAAACAACAGCTGTCTTGCACATCTCGGCATGATCTTGATGTGTGGTGGTGCAGGTACAACGTGTTCCAATATGGCTTTGTGGTTCTGGCTGTAGTTACCCTCTTGTACTACGCAGCATTCGTAAGTTTTTGTCCTCGACTTCTTGATTTTTCTCCCGTTAATACGCCTGCTATGGTATTTTGTTGTCTTATTGTCTCTACCCAGGGATGGAGAAAGAGGAAACCAAGCTCTAGATTCCAACTCTCCAGTTAGTCATGTAATACACGCGAGAAGCCTGTGAACCCAGTCCCAGCGGGTGAAGTCTTTTATGCGGCTTGTCTATTTTTGAAGTGGCATCGGGCTGCACTGCATTTGGCATGCGCGAGGGAGCCTGGATGAGATTGTCTACGTGAGAATGTTGGGGCTTTCCAAGATTTTGGGTTGGGTTCCTTGGCCTATACATCCTTCGTGTAGTGGTATACGGGTTTCTTTTTCTACTACCCAGTGTATTATTCTGTAATTACTAATACGTAATGTGTGTACCTGTCCTGTAATTTAGAAGTTGGGAGGGAGAGTATGTAATTTTAAACTTTATTTAAAAAAAAAACGTCATGCCTGTTCACGATTGGCGCCTTGGGATGTTGTTGCAGGCCCCTCTTTTATGTTTTGGCATTCTGATTGAGCTTTGTAGCTGTAAATTGCCGGTGGAGATATATATTGCATGACAACATGCTGAGATTAGCTTTAGAGTTTTTCCCCCCTGGTTTTAACTTGTTTATTTCAAATATTACTTACTTTTAGGGAGGGAAGTCCACATCTTGGTTCATGCTTGCAATGTTTCTTTACTGGATGGTTATTGACATGCAATCTCTCTCCAAGTGAGGTGGTAAAGAAATTGCTTCAGTATGAAAGGAATACTCTTTACATGACAAGGAAAAAGAAAGTTGTGTGCCATATGTAGTCCCAGGATGGGGGTGAATGCAATGATTACTCTCCATTCCAAAAATAATCAGTGCATTCATCCCTTCTTGGGTGTGTACGCAATGATTTGTTTTAAAAGAAATCATTCTCGGAAGAAATCATTACATACACACCCAAGGGAGGGTTTATGTAGTCCATTCCAAAAGAAATAAATGAACGTAGTTTTGTCGGGGAGGCATGATGCCACCTGAGGGTAGGTGCTCTGAGCTGTAGATTACAACTGTTTAAAACAGTATGTATGCTGCAATGAGTTTGGTGATGGAAACACTTTAAACGAACGGTTTTATTAATTAATATGCCAAAATACATGGTTGTTAGGCGTTGACAAGCTAATCAACAGTAAAATTATAATCACGTTTTAAATCAATATAATGTTTTTTTTTTTCACTTTTTCTGTGTGAATGTAATGTATGTATGAATCGTAATCAATGTTGAAATTAGAATCGGGTTTTAATCAAGACGGGGTTTTCAATATTTGTTTTTTTTGCTTCATCTTAGGTTTCTTGGTTTTGTTTTTCTTTTTCTTTTTGTTCCTTTTTTTGTGGGTGGGGAAATTTTGTGTGGGTGGGTGTGGTTTTTCAGATATACGACGTTGACAACCAAATTAGTTACTGGTAAAAAAAGATTTTCAACTTTTTTAAATAAAAAGATAAACATAAGGATCAGGTTGCAGCATAAAGGTCATTAAAAAAACAACTAAAAACAACTAAAAACAATTCACCTCTAAGCGGAAATGTCCACTGAAATAAGGAGATAATCACTAAAAGAGATTGGTGTCATGTTTGTAATATAAATGAAGCTATTGACTGACTCAGCATAAAGGTCATGTTTGTAATATAAATGAAGCTATTGACTGACTCAGCATAATATTTTTTCTAATTCTAAAGAAAGCCGATAAACTTACGTCATAGCTTGCAATATGCAGCATGAAGAAACAAATCTGACAATCAGTAAAGTCCGAGCAAAGCTGTCCTCTACAAGGCCCTGTCATTTTCTGCTATTACAAATCGTGAGTGTTCACTGCGGTCGTTTCAATGCATAGAGACAGCTGAAGATGGGAAGCGTTGCTTTGCCTTTCACACATGACAAAAAACGCTTATCTCGTTGTCATCCAGCATTGATCCACCCAAAGGGCAACCAGTGCCGACCTGATTGGTGAAGCGATGAGTCGGGACGATGACGTGTCATGTCCAATTGGAAGCCCAATCGGGCTTTGGGCATTGCCCATTCTCATCCCTCTGTGCCGTACGTAATTTGTCTTGGGTTTAAAATTAAGGTCTCGGCTGTCATCTGCACCGTCATGATCGGTGCAGACAAATTTTTATGCTATAGATAGCAGAAATGTCATATCGATTTGACATAACTGTCACATCGATGTGACAGTTTTGCTATTTATAGCAAAAATAACGCGTCTGCACCGTAATTTTGTGGTGCAGATAGCAATTCTCAAAATTAACACAAGAGAAGGAGAATGAAGGGTTTGTTACATGTGGGCACCTCAACACAATGTGAATTTTCACAGTGGCCCTCAATGTTTGCCTTCATATGCTAGTCATCCTCATTTGGATTTAATTCAAATTAATCACTCTAATTAAATTACAAATACAAATTTGTAGATTAGTACATGCGTGCAATTATAGATGCATCAAACTATACAAGATCAACACATCGTGAGTAGTGATACAACCCCCCAAATGGGCTGAAGAAGAGTAGGCCGATCACTCGGCCAGGACCGCCCCGGGCTTAAGCCCAAGGGCCCCACGAGCGGATCAGGACGTCTCGGCCCAAGACCACAGCCTGAAGGGCTGTTGACTTCCCGCGAATGAGGACACTCCTCGGATCACGCCCGCCTTGATCTCCATTCAAGCCACCATTAAGCCCGCCTTGATCACCATTCAAGCCACCATTAAGCCCGCCTTGATCACCATTCAAGAGACCATCAATGCGGGCGAGCACGGAGGAAGGAACGGTAAAACAACATGACGGCATTGACATGCGGGACTCCTATAAGAGACTCGACAAACGGAAGACGAAAGGACCGAATCCTGGATATCTGACACTCAGGTATACCATCTCCTCAGACCTTCTTCCACATTACATTTCTCCTCCACAGCTCGGCTCAAGAACTCGTGCTTGGAATCTCCGCGAACCAAGCCCGATTCCACCGAGCACTTATCAGATGAGATCTGACTTAGGCATCGGAGCGGACTTGGTCGGAACAAAGGTCCGACCCTCCTAACGGGTTCTTCATTTTGCAGATCCGAAGAGACGTCACCCAGCTGAAGCTCCCCTTCGACGGCCCGTCGATCGGCTCCAAGCACACCCAGCATCAAGGGTCCGCTCGGTCGATCGATCCCGGAGGTCACCTGCACCTCGTCGAAGCTTCCCTTCGGTGTGCTGTCGCTCGGCTCCGCGCATTCCTGCACAAGAGAACGCTCGTTCGATCGATCTCGAAGGTCGTCCCGGTCTCTCACGACAACAACGTCCCTTGAACCTTTGAACCACCAACATGTGCTGAAAAAACAACCTGAAACATCTGGCACTGTCTGTGGGACTGAGATCATCACCCCACGTAATCCGCAACAACCAACATGGACTAGCACAACAACGGAGGGCCCTACATGCCGCCTATCTAGGAGGAAGGCAATTACGTACTGCCCGAGGCTGAATAAATTTGCTCCGTCGAGGGGACCGACGACTCACGTTCGGTAACATGCGAACAGTTCTACCTATTCGCCAAGGAGATGAACACTAACTTCCAAACATTGGCGATGACTGTTCAGCAACTCGCAGGCCCACAACATCCTCCGGTGGGAAACTCAGTAGGGCTCCCCGACTACCCAAGGTTGTGCCCTAAGCTGCACTCGACCGTGGTCACAAACCATGTCGGAAGAAGCCCAAACTGGGAGCAACGATTTAGCATGCCACACCTCTCTCCTCCACGGTCACAGACCCCCACCTCCCTTCAGGACGAGGGGAGACAAAGAACCAAATGGACTAGGGACGAACCAACAGTGACTTCATCTCAACGATCCTACTCGACCCGAGGGCGATCATCCAATCGCACAACCGTCAAAATAGATGAGGATGAAGCAGGAGTCCCCGCTAGAAGAGGCAGAGGGGCCGCGAGGAGCATCGCCGAAGGGATAATACCTGACGGCCAACGTCGATTCCCAGCCGGGACGGCCGTGGGGGCAGCCCCTCCCGCACCTCCGTTAATCTGGCTAAATAACCCAAACACCATGGCGAAGTGCCACCAAACCCGGCCACCCAAGAAGCCCCCGAGGACGATCGTAACCTGTCGATAAGGAGTATCACCGTCGCACAGGTATCATCTAAGTTCAAAGTACCGACACTGGAGAAATACGACGGCATAGGAGATCCCCAGGAGCACGTCCAAGATTATAAGAGAATCATGGAATTCCAAGGGGCCGAGGACACCCTACTTTGCCGAGGCTTTTATACCACCCTCCAAAAATCAGCTATGGAGTGGTATAACGGTCTCCCTGATTAATCTGTCAGTATCTTCCGAGAACTGTCCCAAATCTTCTGCCAACAGTTCATGGCTGGGTGACGAAGGAAGCCGAGCTTGGACCTCCTGTTCAACATAGTGCAGAGGCCAAACGAGACTGTGAGAAGCTGCATGAAACTCTTCAACGCCCAAAGGCTGAGTGTTGAAATCTGCTCCAAGGAAGTCACCATAGCAGCCATGACGAAAGGGGTCCGGTATAGAGGCCTGAAGAAATCGTTGCATCAAGACCCCCCCCAATAGCCTTGACCAGCTCCTAGCTCGGGCAGATCGATTCATGCTGGCAGAGGAGGCCCTAGCTATGGAAGAAGAAGGTCCCCCCCATGGGGGCTAAAAGGAACTCAAGGCGCGACGAAAGCACACGCCGTGAACTGGAGGACCGCAAACAGGAGAAGAACCCAAAGGGGCGATCACGCAAAGGGGAAGCAATGCCTGCCAAACTGAACGCATCCCGGGACATCGTCTTGACCCGGGCCCAAAAGGAAGGCCACATCAATAAGCCACCCCCGAGGATGAAGGGCTGACAAATGGACGAGGAGAAATACTGCAAGTACCATAAGGACAACGGCCATGACACTGATGATTGTTGGCACCTAAAGAAAGACATTGACCAACTGATCAGCCGGGATACCTGAAGAACTTCGTCGATGCCTCAAAAGCAGGCCTCAGAGAAGGCACCTCCAGGCAAGGGAATAAGGGGAAAAGGTGAACGTCGTCCAGACCCCCCCTTGGATAATCGAGTAAAGAGCCGACGTAGGAACGAATGCAACAAGTGTGGCAGCCTCATCCTCCCACTGGGCAAGTGACACTTGCCCACCCTTATCTTATATGCTTTATGTCTTCCATTCGAAAGTGTATCTTCCCTTTTTGGTTAATAAAACTTGGACGAGAGTTCTTACACATGATCACTAGTCCCACCATACTTGACGACCGCTTGTCGAATCAGACGCCGCAGATCGAATTCCTGATCAGCCATAAGGCTGGAGTCAACTCCCCAAGATGGCCGATTGACCACTCGATCGGCCGTAAGGCTGGGGGTTACTCCCCCAGCCAGCCGACCACTCGATCGGTTGTAAGGTTGGGGGCAACTCCCCCAGCTGGCCGACCACTCGATTGGCCGTAAGGCTGAGGCAACTCCCCCAGCAAGCCAGCCACTCGATCGGCCATAAGGCTGGGGGCAACTCCCGCAGCAGGCCAACCACTCGATTGGCTGTAAGGCTGGGGCAGCTTCCCCAGCAGGCCGACCATCCGATCGATTGTAAGACTGGGGGCAACTCCCCCAGCACGCCGATCAACCTATTGGCCATAAGGCTGGGGGCAACTCCCCTAGCAGGTCGATCAACATATCGACAGTAAGGCTGTGGGAAACTTCCCCAGCAGACCGATCATCTAATCGACCATAAGGCTGGAGGCAACTCCCCCAGTAGGTCGACCACTAGATCGAATGTAAGGCTAGAGACAACTCCCCCATCAGGCCGACCACTAGATCGATCGTAAGGTTGGGGCAACTCCCCCATCAGGCCAATCATCCGATCGACTGTAAGGCTGGGGCAGCTTCCCAAGCAGGCTGGTCAACCTATCGATCGTAAGGCTGCGGTAACTACCCCAGTTGGCATGTCATCTGATCGGTCGTAATACTGGGGCAACTTCCCCAGCGGACTAATCATCTGATCCCAGTAAGGCTTGGGGCAACTCCCCCAGTGGGCCAATCATCCGATCGGCCGTAAGGCTGGGGGAAACTCACCCAGCAGGCCAACCACTCGATCGGCCGTAAGTCTGGGGTAACTACCTCGGCAAGCCAATCATTCGACCGTCGTAAGTTTGGAGGAAACTCCCCCGGCACGTCGACCACTCAACCGACTGTAAGACTGGGGGCAACTCTCCTAGTAGGACGACAAATCAGTCTGCCGTAAGGCTAGGGGCAACTCTCCCAGCAGGCCGGCCACTCGATCGGTCGTAAGGCTGGGGGCGACTCCCCTAGAAGGCCTGCCACTCGATCAGTCGTAAGGCTATGGCAACTCTCCTAGCAGGCCGACAACTCGTCCGGTCGTAAGGTTGGAGCAAATCCCCCAGCAGGTCAGCAACTCGATCTACCGTAAGGCTGGGGGCAACTCCCCCAGCAGGACGACCATTCGATCGGCCGTAAGTCCAGGGGAGACCCCCTAAACAGACGGATCACACTCTTGGTCCTGACTAGCGAATGTCCTCTCAAAGAAACGCTTCCCTCAGCTCGAGCCACCAGCCGACTTCGACCCGAGCCATGGAAAGGGTGGCAACCAAAGCAAGGGAAATACACAACACGCAGAGAGGAAACAAAACACAACTATTGTTCAAACATTCAGATCAAAATTCTTTACAGGAGGTAAGGGGGAAAGCAATAGACGATCTATATTGCCTACATGGCTGTAGCCTTGGCGGAGGTCTCTCCAACTTGTTCGGCCTCTCCCGCGTCCCCTGTCCCGACAGGCTGGTCGGGATTGGCCGAGTATCACGCCTTGATTTCCCAAATACAGAGATACATAATTGACCAGGACGCCGTATTATTCAGACTCTGGGCTTCGAGCCCTTAATCTCTAAATATTGCTAGGCATTAGTTGTGATTAAATTAACCTATTAGACAGGCCACTGCAACAACACTGGAATATTACAAAGAAAATAACGTACTCCAACAAAATTTAAATCCACAGTACTGAAAAAGAAATACAGAACTGAACATTACATTATATTAAACAAGGTACTTTATACACACATCATTTGTACAAGGGGTATAAAAGTGGGGTACAACAAAAGAAAGAGAACACCCTACCCAAAAAGTACAAAAAGGTGTCCACACCCAGTACAACGCACCCACTAATCTATCCCAAGAAAGTCCAACTGAACAAAGTCACCCGCATGCTCTACCTCTGAACTGGGAACGATCTCCGGTGTCGGGAACTGTACAAGCTGCTCTGGTTATACTCCTAAAAACACAAAGGAGGCATGTCAACACGTGACTCAGTAGGAAATCCTAAAAAGTACAAAAAGGTGTCCACACCCAGTACAACGCACCCACTAATCTTTCACAGGAAAGTCCAACTGGACAAAGTCACCCGCAGGCTCTACCTCTAAACTGGGAACGATCTCCGGTGCGGGAACTGTACAAGCTGCTCTGGTTATACTCCTAAAAAATACAAAGGAGGCACGTCAACACGTGACCCAGTAGGAAATTCTAACATTGCTAGCAGGATCCAGTTTTTAGAATTGGTCCACCTAATTGATAATCTATCCACTGGTTATACAATATCCACAGAGTTAATGCATAAATTAAACATTCATGACATTTAAGCGCTGAAAATAAAAGAAACTGAGAAACAAAAGTTCATGATCACAATTACAGATTTAATTAATTAATTTTTTGGTTAGATCTTTAGTTGTCGTTTGGAAACCCGAGTAAATCATAGGACACTATGGAGTTGGACTTCACCCAGGGTGGGTGAAAAGTGGTACCTCAACCAGTGACACGAGCACTGGAGAGGCCTCTCGTAACTCCCCTTTACGGGAGTGAGACAATTCTTGGTTTTTATCGGGACAAACAGAGAAAACCAACAATTACCTAATGATGCATCACGAGTACACCACTGGCCTCACTAACTCTAGTCAACTTCCCCTAACGGGAGTGACAAGCGAGTGAGAAATCTAAACCTCATATGTTTTCTCCTTAACTCCTATAATTTACACGTATTTCTCTCGAACCCGTATCTGGACTCTCACCCATTTTAGAATGGATCAAGCTTTCCAGACATTTATCACTCTGCCTCACTTTCAGTTTATAAATCAATTGCTTATTTCTTTCATTTTGGTGGTCTCATTTACCGCATACACATCATTTCATTTCCATCATATACATCATAAAAATCGTGATTCTAACATGTTTCATCACATTACTATCAAAATCACGATAATTCATCACAACATTCCTTACATCAATTGCCATGTCTGGGCCATCCTCATTACATCCAAAATAGCGACTTGGAGCTAACATAATAAGAAACATAAGATGTGGCCTTTCACATGGAACATAGTACATAACTATTAGCATGGAACTAACATGTCTAAAGATGTGAACTAACATTAAGCTTAATATGAGCTAGCACATGGTTATATTCATAAATTAATCCTAAAACATGAATAAACTCAACATGCGACATTCATAACCATGTGAACTAATCATAACCATGGAACTAACTTGAAATTAGCATGGCCATAAACATGAAACATAGAAGGGATTTGACATGAAACATAACTTAGCTATAAGAACCAACATGAGATTAACATTGTCATAACATGAAACATTCTCATAGAAGCATCCTAACATAAAATATATTATTATGAGCACATGAAGCATAACATGGCATATTATTATGTAACATGTAGCACGACATGGTATATTAACATGAATACACTAAAAATGAGTTACTACATATGCTAACATGTAACATACTTTATGGGTTTCCACCTATGGCAAGCATACTAGAAATAAGATTCTAAAGTTAACTTGGCATAATATAACATAAAGTTAAGATGCTAGTATGCTACTACATATTGAGAACATGGCACTAAACATTTTAAATGAAACTTAACATCAACATAGCATAATGTGACATGGCATAATATGTGATATGGCATGAGCATAAACATGTTTGCATGATCCTATTTATTTTAACTAGCTCTTTAACTTAAATTATAGTAACATATTAACATGGACTTAAGCATTGAACACAATTTTCCTACAACAACATTTAAGAAACATATGAATGAAATAACTACACTAGCATAACATTAGTATTTAAGAACATAAGTACTACCACATGGTTTACACTAGCATGTCTATAATTATGTTACAATATGAAACTACAATCATAGATTTCACTTGCATAATATGGACTATTCCATAATAATTTTAAAACATGTGAGGACATGAATACTGCTAATTTCATAAAGATGAACACAAGCTAATACATACTTTCATATTTTCTACACCATCCTAAAATTTGGCATCTATATAGAGTAATTAGAATTTCCTACCCAATCTAAAAATGAAACCTAATTAAGAATGCTAGAAAATCCTACTAATGATGTTAGAAAACCAACTAAAAATGTTAGAAATTCCTACCTTAATTAGTCCTTCTTTAAATACTTTGACCCTTCTTCTCCTTGAAGGCCTTTGAGCTTTTCTTCTTCAATTCCTCTTCAGTGATTTTTGGACATGGGGTTTATTTGGTTTTGGTGAAAATGAGGCTTGTTTTGTAAGTAAAAGATGGCTATGAGGTAATTTTAATGGAGGTGATTTGGCGGTGGAAGGGGAGGAGGATGAGGTGGTGGGTGTTGGATACAACGTATGTTGGATACAATGATCGTTAACTTCGTGTTTGATGATAACAAACGTGTGTGAACGTTCTAATGTGTGTGCTAAGTGTTTTCAAGAATGGCACGCTTGTAGATCTTCAAAAGTGAGGACTAAGTCAATTGATGGAGGAATTGCTATTCACATAGCAAATTGGAAGATGGAGAAATTGCTATTCATATAGCAACTTGGACTTGGTCAAAGATGGAGGGATATGAAGTATCTCAATCAAATCTCTCTTGGATTGATTCAAATCAATTAGAGATTGATTCAAATCAATTAGAGATTGATTCAAATCCTAATCCAATTAGTATTGCAACGAGATCAAATAGAATCCTAATCAAATCTCCATTCAAATCCCTAATCCCCCTAGCATTAGCATTAGGATTTCTCCATAGCTATTTATATATCTATCCCAAAAGGAGTAATATTGCAGCTACACAAAGAAAAATCCCATTGCGGCCCTAACATCATTGAGGAGCAATACAAGTCTGCCAAAAACCAAAAGAGAAATCCCTAGCCTCCCTTGCCGCAAGCTACAAGCCGTAAACATTGATCTTCTCCCTTCCAATCAAATATCCAAGCCGCATTAGTTAACTACCCTCTTCAATCTACATGCCACAAGTTCCAAGGGGTTGTTTATTCATCAAGCCACAAAGTTTGACTTCCTCCTATAATGTGAAAGCCGTAACATTTTCCAGAAGGCAAAACACTCAGCCTGCAGCATTCGTCTACTAATTGTTTTTGCAGGCACATTGAATGAGAGGATTAATCAAGAAGGAAATGGCCAAAGCTAAGTACAAGATTATTTAATTGAAGAGAGAGGTAAATTCGATTTGTGATCTTTAATACATCAATGTGAAGTTGTGCTTTTGGTGTGTAGAAAAGAGATCAAAGAGAGCCGCCTGCAGCAATTGGGTTGAAGTAAAAAAAATTATACAAAGAAGCAAAGACATCATGTTTGAAGCACTGCCGCATGCAACAACTAATTAAATAAAGGGGAGGTCCATACGTTTCATTGTGTTTACTTAATAAGCACGTGTTTTAAATAAGAATTTGTTTTTATATTATGTATGAAAACAAAAATTCTGTGAAGAGAAACCTTTCAATGTGTTTTTAAATGAGCACTTGTTTTAATTGATAACTGTTATAAACGGGCTTCTGGTGGGCCTACCCGTTTGTGGGTATCCACCCATTATATAACCCTACCACTATAAATATAGGGCTATGGTCTCCATAGCCGCCAAGTTTACAACACGTTATTAGCACGCTCAAAGCTAAGCCGAACCCATGCCGACGGACGGACGCGACGGACGTACGCGACGCGAACGGGCTTCCTTCACCGAACGTCGCTAGATCCGGCGGGTAGGATCTAGAGGTAACTTTCTCCCTAGATCTAAATTTTGCATATGCGCATATGTGGTGATTCAATTTTTTGGATCAATCGATCAAAAATATATCGTTTTATTGTTAAAAATCAACCTTTTTTCAATAAAAAACGTCTTTTTGGTAGAAAAAAATTGGGTTTCCCACTAAAAATCGGATTTTTACCCATTTTTTTCCTCTAAAAATCGCCAAAACATTTGCTGTGGTTTTGGTTCGGCTAGTGATCACCATTTTACTTTTCATGCATTATTTTCTTTTTTGAGAGAAAAATGTAGTGATGATAATTTTGTAAAATTACAAGCCCGGCGGACGCCTCAAGAAGATGAAGGACTATTCCAGAAGAATAGGGGCCCCACGGGGGTTCCCGAGTTGTACTTTCTTTCTTTTTGGGACTGTAATGGACTGTAATTAATTATGGTGATTAGCAGATCCACGCAGCAAATATTTATGTCTGATGTGCTTGATTATTTATTTTTCTGCAAAAATATCTAATTAATGCTATCTTTTTACATGCTAGAGTGATAAATGGCCAAAATTGCGAGCGTCGATTTCGACGTTTTGGATGCTTCAGGAAAGAATTACTTAAGCTGGCAGTTGGATATAAAATTCCATCTGCGAGCACATGGATTGAGTCACGCCATCGCTTTAGGCGATAAGGTTTCTGATATAGATAAAGCGAAAGCAATTATCTATATCAGACGCCATATCGATCGGACCCTGAAGGCCGAGTACCTAACGGTGGAAGACTCGTATGAGTTGTGGACCGCCCTCGAGGACAGGTATAAACATCAAAGGGATGTTATACTACCTCGAGCGTGATATGAATGGGAGAACCTCCGTCTCCAAGACTTCAAGTCTATTGCCGAGTACAACTCGGCACTCTTTAGCATCACCTCACGCCTGAAGTTGTGTGGTGAAAAGGTGACGGAGGAACGCATGTTAGAGAAGACGTATACATCCTTCCACGAGAAGGATGTCATACTGATGCAACAGTATCGTGAACGAAAGTTCACAAAATACTCTGAGCTTCTCTCATGCCTTCTGATGGCAAAGCAGAATCGTGACCTCCTTCTGGCCATCCACAACTCACGCCCTACCGGCACTGCTCCTGCGCCTGAAGCGCACCACAGCTCCTTCCAGAAGAAAAGGGGCAACTTCAAAGGCAAACCCCAGAAGGGTAAGACCATGAAGAAGCAGGCTCGAGGACCCCCTCCAAGAAACAACCAAGAGGGAAAGAATAAAAATGTGTGGAAAAGAAAAGACGACGGCCAGACTTCTGCCCCCAGAAAGGACTGGGAAGATAAATGCCACAGGTGTGGCATGAATGGACACTGGTCCAGAAATTGTCGTACTCCACGCCACCTTCAGGAGTTGTACAAAGCAAGCCAGAAGCAAGCTGAGACAAACCTGGCGGTTCAAGAAAACCTGGCACCAATCAGGTTCATCGCTGAGGACTTCTCCAACGATGACCTGCTCGACTGAGGACATTTATCTACTTTATATATGCATTGTAATTTTTTCCTTTTGAGAAACAATTTATCTGCTTATCTCTGGCATGTTTAAGTACTTTTCAGACATCAACTTAATTTTCGTAGTATATTCCTTTGTGTTTTTGCCTTATATTGCGACATTTTTCTTTTAAAATAGATGGACTTTAAATGCCTAGTGGACAGTGCCTCTACGCACACGATCCTCCAAGACATCTGCTTTTTTCAAAGCATTAATAAATACGATGGCACCGTAAATACGATTTCCGGTCCATCAAGTATCATTGAAGGATCAGGGGAAGCACATTTTATGCTCCCCAACAGTACAAAACTACTTATAAAAGATGACCTTCTCTCCCCTAGCTCGCATAGAAACCTGTTAAGCTTTAAAGATATCCGCTTAAACGGATACCACCTAGAAACGGTGAGCAAAGGAAACAATGAATACCTTGATGTAACGTCTCATAAAAACGGTGCTAAAAACACCGTCGAACGTTTTGAGGGACTCTCGTCGGGTCTCTACCACACAAGGATCAGAGCAATGGAAGCAAACACATTGGAGCACCAGAAGTGCCAAAATCAACCAGAATTCAAACTCTGGCACGATAGACTAGGACACCCTTGAAGGAATATGATGCGTCGCATCATATCCCAATCCCGTGGGATTAATCCGAAAAGCCTGACGCTACTTCGGAAGGGTGCAAATCCTTGTCCCCCTTGTTACAAAGGGAAATTGATTACGAGACCATCCACCCTGAAGGTGGACTCCGAGTCTCCAAGCTTCCTAGAGAGAATACATGGTGACATTTGCGGGCCTATTCACCCCGCAAGTGGACCATTTCAGTACTACATGGTACTAATCGACGCATCTTCAAAATGGTCGTATGTATGCCTCTTGTCCACCCGCAACGTAGCCTTTGCAAAGCTACTTGCACAAATTATAAAATTACGGGCACATTTCCCAGACAACCAGATCAAGAAATTGCGTCTGGACAATGCTGGGGAATTCACCTCACAAGTCTTCCTAGACTACTGCCAAGCAACCGGCATAGAAGTTGAACATCTTGTAGCTCATGTTCACACCCAGAACAGGTTAGCCGAATCTCTCATAAAGAGACTACAATGGATCACTAGACCATTGTTAATGCAATGCCAGTTGCCGGTATGTGCATGGGGACATGCCATACTGCACGCTGCATCGCTGATAAGATTACGACCGTCAGGTAGTCAATCTTATTCTCCGATGCAACTTGCATATAGGAACCCGCCCGATATCTCTCACTTGAGGATATTCGGATGTGCTGTCTATGTCCCCATAGCACCACCGCAGAGAACCAAGATGGGTCCTCAACGGCGTCTTGGTATCTATATTGGCTTCGACTCACCATCGATCATTAGATACCTCGAACCCCTTACAGGGGACGCCTTTAAAGCACGTCTAGCAGATTGTGAGTTTGATGAAAGCATTTTTTCAAAACTAGGCATTAACACACAAAAGCCAGAAGCTTCAAAGACCATTACATGGGACACAAAGACTTTATCCCATTTTGATCGGCGCACAAATCAATGTGAAGAAGAGATCCTGAAGATCCTTCAAATTCAGAACACAGTTCACATTTTACCGGATAAATTCACTGACAACCAGAAGATTGTCAGATCACACGTCCCTGCTGCAAATACGCCAGCTAGGATTGACATACCCAAAGATGGATGCAATCCACCTGCAGCAGAAACGGCCGTACCTCAACAAAAAAGAGGACGACCCCCAGGCTCCAAAGATAAGAATCCTCGAAAGAGGAAAAATCCTGGAGCAACAATAACGATACCACCATAGGATGTTGAGCTTAGCCCAGCTACCTCTCCACTCCTAACAACCCCTGAAGAGGAAAATATAGGAGAAATTTCATTAAACTATGTACGTACCGGGGAGGTACTGGACAGAAAAAGCACAATCATCGATGATAACTTCGCGCTCATTATTGCCACTCACGTCACTGAATACGACGATGAGACCGATCCACGCTCTCTAGCAGAATGTAAACGCAGAGAGGATTGGCCAAAGTGGAACGAGGCAATAGGAGTAGAGCTGGACTCACTCTCGAAGCGCAAAGTTTTTGGACCTGTAGTCCTAACACCAAAAGGTGTTAAACCTGTGGGATATAAATGGGTATTCGTGAGAAAAAGAAACGAGAATAATGAGATCGTGCGCTATAAAGCGCGCCTTGTTGCACAAGGTTTTTCCCAACGACCAGGAATAGACTATGACGATACCTATTCCCCAGTCATGGATGTGATCACTTTCCGTTTCATTATCGGCCTATCCACGAAGGAAGGTCTGGATATGCAGCTCATGGACGTTGTGACTGCATACCTATACGGAAATATAGATAATGACATCTATATGAAAATCCTAGACGGATACAAACTACCGACAAAAATGACAGAAAGACCTCGGGACGTCTATTCCGTCAAACTCCAGAGATCACTGTATGGTCTCAAACAGTCAGGTAGAATGTGGTACAACAGACTGAGTGAATTTCTAGTGCAACAAGGATTCACGACAAATGAAGTCTGCCCTTGCATCTTCATACGAGCAAAGGGAACATGATTCGTAATTATCGCCGTCTACGTAGACGACTTGAACATCATCGGATCTCCTGCAGAGATAGATGAGATATCCAAAAGTCTCACACAGACTTTTGAGATGAAAGACCTCGGCAAAACGAAGTTTTGCCTAGGCATACAAATTGAACATTTAAGCGGAGGAATCCTGTTGCACCAATCGACATATACAAAGAAAGTGCTGAAAAACTTTCTTATGGACAAATGTCATCCGCTTAGCACACCAATGGTCGTCAGATCATTGGATGTTGAAACAGACCCCTTCCGACCGCTGGAAGAGGGGGAGGAAACACTGGGTCCTGAAGTACCCTACTTAAGTGCAATTGGAGCACTCCTATACCTGGCAAACTGCACGCGTCCCGATATAGCGTTCGCAGTAAATCTACTAGCCAGATACAGTTCAGCGCCCTCAAAACGCCACTGGAACGGAGTGAAACAACTTCTGCGCTACCTCCAAGGGCCTGTAGACATGTGACTATACTTCAAGAAAGGTGTATCCACCGACCTGGTCGGTTACGCAGATGCGGGATACAGGTCCGACCCACATACCGCAAAGTCCCAGACCGGTTTCGTATTCACATACGGTGGGACGGCCATCTCGTGGAGATCCGTGAAGCAGACATCCACAGCGACCTCATCCAACCACTCCGAGCTCATCGCGATCCACGAAGCTAGCAGAGAATGCTTCTGGCTTCGATCAGTCATCAACCACATCCTCAAGACCACCGGCCTGAAGACGGGAGATCTTGGGCCTACCACCATGTACGAAGACAATGCTGCCTGCATCGCTCAACTACGAGGTGGCTACATCAAAGGTGACAGGACGAAGCACATTTCCCCCAAGCTCTTCTGGACGCATGAACAACAAGTGGACAACCAGATCGACATCCAGCAGATCCAGTCCTGCAACAACCTGGCTGACCTATTCACTAAAGCTTTGCCTCGCAGTACCTTTAGAAAACTTGTACTAGGAATTGGGATGAGACAGTTGAGAGATGTACAAGCCTGAAGCTTGTACTTATCAGGGGGAGTTAACGTAGTGCTGTACTCTTTTTCCTTGGCTGTTGGTTTTTCCCACTGGGTTTTGCACAGTCAAAGGTTTTAACGAGGCAGCCACATTAACTCTGGATCCAGAAGTATCCACCACTGATGTTATCCATCGATCAGGGGAAGTTATAGAGACTTGTACTCTTTTCCCTTAGCCACTGGTTTTTCCCACTGGGTTTTCCTTGGCAAAGGTTTTAATGAGGCAAGCACTCTTAAACTTAGAGATCCAGAAGTATCTCTAACCCTATGATCAAATAAGCTTCATGAACCCTGAAGCGTTCACCATAGCTTACAACAATGGATGGATAAGGGGAAGTGTTATAAACGGGCTTCTGGTGGGCCTACCCGTTAGTGGGTATCCACCCATTATGTAACCCTACCACTATAAATATAGGGCTATGGTCTCCATAGCCGCCAAGTTTACACCAATAACCTCTTTTTAATGTGCTCTTGATTTTGGGTTTTGAGTTCTCCACTTAATTGATAACCTCTTTTTAAACGTTTCATTCACCCTGGCCGCAAGCAAAAACTTCAAGTCAAAGACATCTTGCAGACAAAATCAACCTGCTGCCGCACTATTGCCACACTGTTGCACCCAAGCCTAGCACTGCTGCACCCAGGCCGTGCACTGCAGTAGTAGCCTCACGCACTGTCCACGCACTGCATCAGCAGCCTCACGCACTGCCCACGCACTGCAGCCGTACCAAGGAGTTCTTCCATCCACATTACCTAGAGCTGTAAGGAGATCACTTGGCCGTAACATTAAAGTGGGGGCAACAACTTTCAGAGAGACGTATTGCATCTTGAGTTGCTAAGGAGACGAGACAAGACATCTACATCTTGCCAGATGAGAGCTGGCCCGTGCCGATTGACAGTGACGACTACGCCTACATACTGAGATTATCTAAACTCTTTTACTATTATTTGTGTAGTAGTAACGATCTCTGTAGGAGAAACTTTACCGCTTTTGTGTTCTTTTGGGACTTGTTTAGTCGGGGCACTAGACAAGAGGGTCTTGACAAGCAGGGGTTGTCAAGATAGAGCATTTACTAGGTTGATAGTGTTTTACACTCGGGGAGTGTGGTACATACTAGGTGGGTAGCCGTGGGCTCGAGACTCATTGCAGTGGTACATAAGAAACATATTGATGCTAGTATTTGCTTGGGGGCTGGAGTAGGTCGTGGGACGACCGAACCAGGGTATATCTGTGCGTATTCAATGATTGCATACTTTTTGCACTGCCTGTGATTATAAATTGCGTGTGATTTCTCGTGGGTTGCATGAGAATTTTTATTAGCCTATTCAGCCCCCCTCCAGGCTTAGATTCAGATCCAACAGTGGGATGGTGGAGTGGTAGTGGGATAGGAGGAGCAAGGAGGGGAAAGGAAGTAAGGGGCCGGCCCTAAGGGGAGTGGGAGAGATGAGTTGCAATTTTTTTCTTCTTTCCTTTTTCTTTTCTTTGATTTTTTTCTCTTTTAATCCCCTTCCATGCCAGCTCATGCTCCCCTAAATTCATGTAAGAATGCCACCTAACTAGAGTTAGGTGGGGTTCATCCTCTTAATGCCACTTAGTAGTGGATTAGGTAAAAATCGTTCTCTATATGACACCAAGCAAGGAGGTGGTGGCATATCATGGTTAATTAGGGATTTAATTTTAAATAAATGAGAATACATGAATTAATACTTGGTATCCTACATTATACAAGTATTTACTTATGCATACACCATTTAATAATTTCCAAATGGTGAGCTGAAATTAGTTAAAAATAATTCATTCACCACAATAATTAAGAAAATATAATAGAAATACCCCAAAAATTTATACCTACACATGTACATCCAAAATACGCATCCATACATGTACATTAATTCTGGGTCCATTACATCCTACACCCCTTAAAATAAATTCCGTCCTCAGAATTTCAAAATTATGGAGAAACCATTTTATACATTATATTATCTTACACAGACTTACAACAAAATTATATCATCAAACAAACAGGTGAGGGTACTTCTCTTTCATCTCATCCTCGAGTTTCCAGGTAGACTGTACTGATGACTCTCAGTGCCGCATAACCCTCACAAGACTGATGGACTTCTTCCTCACCATCTTCTGTCTTCGGTCCAAAATTGCCACTGGTTGCTGATCATACGTCAAGTCTGGTCGTACTTCGATCTTTGAAAAGTCAATCACATGACTAGGATCTCCAATACATCTCCTGAGTTGCGATATGTGAAACACATTATGCATTCCTTTGAGAGATGCTGGTAATAAAAGCCTATAAGCCACCTCTCCAGCACGAGCTAAAACTTCAAAAGGACCAATATATCTCGGAATCAACTTTCCTCGTCTGCCAAAACGGACCAGTCCTCGTGTTGGCAAGGTCTTCAAAAACACTTGTTAACCTGGCTGAAACTCTAAGTGTCGTCTCTTCGGATTCACCCAGTGCTTATAACGATCTTGGGCTATACGAAGATTATCTCTGATGACTCTTACCACATCCACCATTTCAGCGATCATGTCTGGGCCCAAGAGTTCACAGTCACCAACATCATCCCAACTAAGAGGAGACCGACACTATCTCCCATACATTACTGCAAATAGCGCCATGCCTATACTTGCTTGATAACTATTATTGTAGGCAAACTCTACCAGATGTAGATGTTCATCCTAAGAGCCCTTGAAATCCAGCATGCACGCCCTCAACATATCTTCTAGGATCTAAATAGTCCTCTCCGACTGGCCATCTGTATCTGGATGGTATGCAGTGCTGAAACTCAGTTGAGTTCCTAAGCTAGCCTCTAAACTTCTCCAAAAGTGAGACGTAAACTTGGTGTCACGGTCGGAGACTATGCATACAGGCACTCCGTGAAGTCTCACGATTTCCTCCATATATCTCTTAGCGAGATGGTCCGTAGACTGGCCGAATCAGAATGGAATAAAATGAGTTGATTTGGTGAATCATCAACCATTACCCCAATAGCATCATATCATCGAGGAGTACGAGGTAACAAATTCACAAAATCCATCGTCACATGCTGCCACTTCCACTCTGGTATAGGAAGAGGCTGCAACAGTCATGCCATTCACTGGTGCTCTGCTTTTACTTGTTGACAGGTCAAACATGAAGCTACACTCCTAGCCATACTACGCTTCATACTGTGCCACCAGAAATATTTTTGCAGATCACGATACATCTTGGTGCCTCCAGAATGAATAGAATAAGGCGAGCTATGAGCGTTTCTCAAAAGTTCATCCCATATAGCACCTGACAACACACATATTCTGCTTCCAAAATGCAGAGATCCATCTTCATGAACACATAAATCATTGCAAAGTCCGGCCTCTGTCTGCTCTCGAATCTTCTTCAACTTATCGTCTTCAGACTGACCCGCCTTAATTCTTTCAACCAAATCAGAATGAACCTGCAAGTTCATCAAGATCATAGATGTATCGGGTAAGACAACTTTAATCTCCATTTCCTGAATATCACCCCAAAGCTCTCTTTATGCCGTCATCATCATTACTGTCGGCATGAGATTAAGAGCATCAGGTACGACGTTGACCTTCCCAGGATGATACTAGAGGTCAATGTCATAATCAGCCATCATCTCGAGCCATCTGTGCTGTCTCATATTCAGCTCTTTCTAAGTGAACACGTACTTCAAACTCTTGTGATCTGTGTATATCCTTACACGTTCACCCAGAAGAAAATGCCTCCATAGCTTCAATGCAAATACCACTACAGCTAACTCCAAATCATGCGTATGATAGTTTCTCTCATGTGCCTTCACCAATCTAGAAGCATAGGATACTACACTACGATGCTGATGGAGAACACATCCCAATCCTCTGCCTAACGCGTCAAAGAAAATCTCAAATCCACATGAATGGTCTGGAATCGTCAGGACAGGTGCAGTGTTCAATCCCTGCTTCAGTTCATCAAATGCTCGCTAACATTCCTTGGACCAATTGTAAGCAACACTCTTCTTAGTTAGATGAGTCAACAGTGCAACTATCTTAGAGAAATCTTTGATGAACTTCCTATAGTAACCAGCCAATCCCAAGAAACTTCTAACCACTGTCACTGAGTTAGGACCTGGCCACTACTCCACATCAACAAATTTCTCTAGGTCTACTGCTATTCCATCTCCGGATATGACATGTCCCAGAAAGGCAACCTTGGTCAGCTAGAACTGACACTTGCTATACTTAGCATACAACTGGTGCTGCCTCAGAGTCTCCAAGACTATCTTCAAATACTCAGCATGATCTTCCTCTGTTCTTAAATACACCAAGATATCATCAATGAAGACGACCACAAACTTGTCCAAGTATTCATAGAAGACTTGGTTCATCAACCTCATGAATATGGCTGGTGTATTAATGACACTGAAAGATATCACTAAGAACTCGTAATGACCATAGCGAGTTCGAAATGCAATCTTCGAAACATCTGATCCTCTGACCTTTACTTGGTGATACCCACTTCTTAAATCCAGCTTCGAATACATTCGCGATCCACCAAGCTGATTAAAGATGTCATCAATCCTAGGAAGAGGATACTTATTCTTCGCTGTGACCTTGTTCAACTCCTGATAGTCGATGTACATCCTTCGAGATCCATCCTTCTTATTCACCAAAAGCACTGGCGCACCACATGGTCATACACTAGGTTGAATTAGGCCACGCTCTAACAAATATTTCAACTGACTATGAAGCTCTATTAACTCTGGAGGAGCCATACAGTATGGAGCCTTTGCAATCGATTGGGTGCCTTGAATCAGATCAATGATAAACTCCAAAGATCTATCTGGGGGAAGTACATAGATATCGTGTGGAAAGACGTCAAGAAAATCCCAGACTATCATCGGCAACACTGGTTCAGCTTCCATTTCCATCATCGCTTCTTCTACTGTGTTGGCCTTAAACTTCAATGGTCCAAGGGAACTATTACCACTAAAGAATTCAAACTCTGGATGATCGGGAATCTGAAACACTATCTTTCTGAGTCTACAATCTATAGTGGCATAGAACATCCCTAACCAATCCATCCTAAACACTTCTTCGAAATGAGGCATCTCCATCACTAAGAAATCTGCATACAATCTTCGTCCACAAATCTCTACAGGACATTGTCGGTATCCTGAAGAACTACGGATCACTCCATTCTTTGTGTCTGGAAACAAAGGAATCTACCACTAAAGAATTCCTAGTCACAAATTGTTGAGACAGGAAGCAATGAGATGCTCCTAAATCAAAAAGTGACAGGGCAGGGAAGAAAGCAACTCTAATAACGCCTAAGAGGAAAACAACATAAAACTAACATAAGGGTCTAATAATCATAATCATATCAACAAAAATATCATACTATAACAGAAATAAAAAAGCATTCTTCACTTCAAGAAAAATAAAGAGGTACCAGTGATATCTTGTCCGGTATCTTCTGCCTCCCCAACTGACATAGTGAAAGCCTGACGCCTCGGTGCCACCCTCCTGGTGGTATGCTACTACTGGGGAGGTCTGGTGGTCCTCTCGTGGTCATGGTACCAGGTGCTGGTGGTGCTGGTAATGAGAGTCTATGTGGAGCTGGCAGAAGGGTCCTCTACTGCATCGGTCGGGCTGCCACTGGTGCCACTGGACCTGAAGTTTGCCCTTGCTGAGGACACTATCTAGTCATTTGTCCTGCCTGACCATAAGTGAAACACCGCCCAGTATGGAACCTACAATCTTTCTGCTCATGCCCTGGCTTGCCACAAATATGACAAGATCCTCGCCTCTAAGGTGCTGGCGGAGCTCCGAGCCTCCTGAATTGGGTGGTCTGAGTGGGCCTTGGAAAACCCCTCTGCAGACCCATAAGGCGTATCTCTGCTGCTGCTGGGGCCCTATCCATGCTCTTCAGGTGATTCTCATGCATCCTGGCCGCCACTTGTACAGTTCAATGTGTAGTCAGTGCCACAGTCAACATCGCCGCTCTGTACTTATGATCCAGCCCCATACTAAATCGTCTGGCTCTAGTGGTCTCTAACTTCACTAACTCTGAAGCGAACTTGCTCAATAGTAAGAACTCCATATCATAAGCATCCATGCTCTATCGTCCTTGAGTCCGATGCTCAAACCTCAGACGTAGCTCTCCTTCTTCGTCTCTAGAAAGAACTGGGCTTCGACCAGCTCCCTAAACTTCTCCCACGAGATCGGTCTGGTCATGTGTAACTCTGCATCCCACCAATCTCGTGCCTGATGTGTCAGCTACCTCTTCGCGACCTCCACCCATCCATCTCTCCGATATCCTACAACCGTAAGGTCATCCTCAATATGTCTGATCCACTCGTCCACCTCCAGAGGACTCTCCTTGCTTGAAAAGGACTTCAGATGCAAGGTCCTAAACTGCCTGATACCTCCTGGCTTCTGTGCCGCACCACTAGCCACCTTATCATCAAACTGACTCATATGCTCCAGAATACCAATCAAGATCTTTCCCATCAGGGATGCCTCAGATGATGATGCATCAGAAGCGAGAGTCCTGTTCTCAGACGATCCATTCCCATTATCCATTCTGCAAGAATGAACAGGAAAAAACAATGTTCAGTATAAATTTACGGATTATAATATTGGAGCTTTACTTGTACTAATCTTACGTATATTGCAGTGTGAGCTGACCTGCATGGGCCACCACAAAAACCTGTTACACACCACTTTTCCAAATACAGAGATACGTAGCTGACCAAGCCACCGTAGTATCCTCTAGGCTTCGAGCCCTTAATATCTAAATACTACTCGGCATTAATTGTGATTAAATTAACCAATTAGGCAGGCCACTGTAACAATACTGGAATAGTACAAAGAAAATAAAGTACTCCAACAAAATTTAAATCCACAGTACTGAAAAAGAATTACAGAACTGAACATTACATTATATTAAACAAGGTACTTAATACATACATCATTTGTACAAGGGTTACAAAAGTGGGGTACACCAAAAGAAAGAGAACCCCCTACCAAAAAGTACAAAAATGTGTACACACTAAGTACACCGCACCCACTAATCTACCCTAGGAAAGTCCAACTAGACAAAGTCACCCGCATGCTCTACCTTCGAACCAGGAACGATCTCTGGCTTCGGGACCTACACAGGCTGCTCTGGTCATACTCCTGAAAAACACAAAGGGGACACGTCAATGCGTGACCCAGTAGGAAATCCTAACATCGCTAGTAGGATCCAGTTTTTAGAACCGGTCCACCTAACTGATAATCTATCTACTGGTTATACAATATCCACAAAGCTAATGTATAAATTAAACATTCATGACATTCAAGAACTGAAAATAAAAGAAACTGAGAAATAGAAATTCATGATCACAATTACATATTAAATTAATTAATTTTTTGGTTAGATCTTTAGTTGTCGTTTGGAAACCTGAGTAAATCATAGGACACTAAGGAGCTCGACTTCACCCAGGATGGGTGAAAAGTGGCACCTCAACCAGTGACACGAGCACTGGAGAGGCCTATCTCAACTCCCCCTTAAGGGAGTGAGACGATTCTCGGTTTTTATCGGGACAAACAGAGAAAACTGACAATTACCTAATGGTGCATTACGAGTACACCACTGGCCTCTCTAACTCCAGTCAACTTTCCCTTACGGGAGTGACAAGCGAGTGAGAAATCTTAACCTCATATATCTGTTCCTTAATAATTTACACGCATTTCCCCTGAACCAGTATTTGGATTCACATACCTTTTAGAATGGATCGAGCGTTCTAGACATTTATCACTCTGCCTCACTCTCAGTTAATAAATCAATTCCTTATTTCTTTCATTTTGGTGGTCTCATTTACCGCATACACATCATTTCATTTCCATCATATACATCATAAAAATCGTGATTCTAACATCTTTCATCACATTACTATCAAAATCACGATAATTCATCACAACATTCCTTACATCAATTGCCATGTCTAGGCCATCCTCATTACATCCAATACAACAACTTGGAGCTAACATAACTAGAAACATAAGATGTGGCCTGTCACATGGAACATAGTACATAACTATTAGCATGGAACTAACATGCCTAAATAATGTGAACTAACAATAAGCTTAATATGAGCTAGCACATGGTTATAATCATAAATTAATCCTGAAACATGAAGAAACTCAACATGCGACATACATAACCATGTGAACTAATCATAACCATGAAACTAACTTGAAATTAGCATGGTCATAAACATGAAACATAGAAGGGATTTGACATGAAACATAACTTAGCTATAAGAACCAACATAGGATTAACATTGTCATAACATGAACCCTTCTCATAGAAGCATCCTAACATAAAATATACTATTATGAGCACATGAAGCATAACATGGCATATTACTATGTAACATGTAGCATGACATGGTATATTAACATGAATACACTAAAAATGATTTACTACATACGAAGATTATCTCTGATGACTCTTACCACATCCACCATTTCAGCGATCATGTCTGGGCCCAAGAGTTCACAGTCACCAACATCATCCCAACTAAGAGGAGACTGACACTTTCTCCCAAACATTACTGCAAATAGCGCCATGCCTATACTTGCTTGATAACTATTATTGTAGGCGAACTCTACCAGATGTAGATGTTTATCCCAAGAGCCCTTGAAATCCAGCATGCACGCCCTCAACATATCTTCTAGGATCTAAATAGTCCTCTCCGACTGGCCGTCTGTCTCTGGATGGTATGCAGTGCTGAAACTCAGTTGAGTTCCTAAGCTAGCATGTAAACTTCTCCAAAAGTGAGACGTAAACTTGGTGTCACGGTCGGAGACTATGCATACAGGCACTCCGTGAAGTCTCACGATTTCCTCCATATATCTCTTAGCGAGATGGTACGTAGACTGGCCGACTCGGAATGGAATAAAATGAGTTGATTTGGTGAATCATCAACCATTACCCCAATAGCATCATATCATCGAGGAGTACGAGGTAACAAATTCACAAAATCCATCGTCACATGCTGCCACTTCCACTCTGGTATAGGAAGAGGCTGCAACAGTCATGCCATTCACTGGTGCTCTACTTTTACTTGTTGACACGTCAAACATGAAGCTACACTCCTAGCCATACTACACTTCATACTGTGCCACCAGAAATATTTTTACAGATCACGATACATCTTGGTGCCTCCAGAATGAATAGAATAAGGCGAGCTATGAGCGTTTCTCAAAAGTTCATCCCATATAGCACCTGACAACACACATATTCTGCTTCCAAAATGCAGAGATCCATCTTCATGAACACATAAATCATTGCAAAGTCCGGCCTCTGTCTGCTCTCGAATCTTCTTCAACTTATCGTCTTCAGACTGACCCGCCTTAATTCTTTCAACCAAATCAGAATGAACCTGCAAGTTCATCAAGATCATAGATGTATCGGGTAAGACAACTTTAATCTCCATTTCCTGAATATCACCCCAAAGCTCTCTCTATGCCATCATTATCATTACTGTCGGCATGCGATTAAGAGCATCAGGTACGACGTTGACCTTCCCAGGATGATACTAGAGGTCAATGTCATAATCAGCCATCATCTCGAGCCATCTGTGCTGCCTCATATTCAGCTCTTTCTAAGTGAACACGTACTTCAAACTCTTGTGATCTGTGTATATCCTTACACGTTCACCCAGAAGAAAATGCCTCCATAGCTTCAATGCAAATACCACTACAGCTAACTCCAAATCATGCGTATGATAGTTTCTCTCATGTGCCTTCACCAATCTAGAAGCATAGGATACTACACTACGATGCTGATGGAGAACACATCCCAATCCTCTGCCTAACGCGTCAACGAAAATTTCAAATCCACATGAATGGTCTGAAATCGTCAGGACAGGTGCAGTGTTCAATCCCTGCTTCAGTTCATCAAATGCTCGCTAACATTCCTTGGACCAATTGTAAGCAACACTCTTCTTAGTTAGATGAGTCAACAGTGCAACTATCTTAGAGAAATCTTTGATGAACTTCCTATAGTAACCAGCCAATCCCAAGAAACTTCTAACCACTGTCACTGAGTTAGGACCTGGCCACTACTCCACATCAACAAATTTCTCTAGGTCTACTGCTATTCCATCTCCGGATATGACATGTCCCAGAAAGGCAACCTTGGTCAGCTAGAACTGACACTTGCTATACTTAGCATACAACTGGTGCTGCCTCAGAGTCTCCAAGACTATCTTCAAATACTCAGCATGATCTTCCTCTGTTCTTAAATACACCAAGATATCATCAATGAAGACGACCACAAACTTGTCCAAGTATTCATAGAAGACTTGGTTCATCAACCTCATGAATATGGCTGGTGTATTAATGACACTGAAAGATATCACTAAGAACTCGTAATGACCATAGCGAGTTCGAAATGCAATCTTCGAAACATCTGATCCTCTGACCTTTACTTGGTGATACCCACTTCTTAAATCCAGCTTCGAATACATTCGCGATCCACCAAGCTGATTAAAGATGTCATCAATCCTAGGAAGAGGATACTTATTCTTCGCTGTGACCTTGTTCAACTCCTGATAGTCGATGTACATCCTTCGAGATCCATCCTTCTTATTCACCAAAAGCACTGGCGCACCACATGGTCATACACTAGGTTGAATTAGGCCACGCTCTAACAAATATTTCAACTGACTATGAAGCTCTATTAACTCTGGAGGAGCCATACAGTATGGAGCCTTTGCAATCGATTGGGTGCCTTGAATCAGATCAATGATAAACTCCAAAGATCTATCTGGGGGAAGTACATAGATATCGTGTGGAAAGACGTCAAGAAAATCCCAGACTATCATCGGTAACACTGGTTCAGCTTCCATTTCCATCATCGCTTCTTCTACTGTGTTGGCCTTAAACTTCAATGGTCCAAGGGAACTATTACCACTAAAGAATTCAAACTCTGGATGATCGGGAATCTGAAACACTATCTTTCTGAGTCTACAATCTATAGTGGCATAGAACATCCCTAACCAATCCATCCTAAACACTTCTTCGAAATGAGGCATCTCCATCACTAAGAAATCTGCATACAATCTTCGTCCACAAATCTCTACAGGACATTGTCGGTATCCTGAAGAACTACGGATCACTCCATTCTTTGTGTCTGGAAACAAAGGAATCTACCACTAAAGAATTCCTAGTCACAAATTGTTGAGACAGGAAGCAATGAGATGCTCCTAAATCAAAAAGTGACAGGGCAGGGAAGAAAGCAACTCTAATAACGCCTAAGAGGAAAACAACATAAAACTAACATAAGGGTCTAATAATCATAATCATATCAACAAAAATATCATACTATAACAGAAATAAAAAAGCATTCTTCACTTCAAGAAAAATAAAGAGGTACCAGTGATATCTTGTCCGGTATCTTCTGCCTCCCCAACTGACATAGTGAAAGCCTGACGCCTCGGTGCCACCCTCCTGGGGGTATGCTACTACTGGGGAGGTCTGGTGGTCCTCTCGTGGTCATGGTACCAGGTGCTGGTGGTGCTGGTAATGAGAGTCTATGTGGAGCTGGCAGAAGGGTCCTCTACTGCATCGGTCGGGCTGCCACTGGTGCCACTAGACCTGAAGTTTGCCCTTGCTGAGGACACTATCTAGTCATTTGTCCTGCCTGACCATAAGTGAAACACCGCCCAGTATGGAACCTACAATCTTTCTGCTCATGCCCTGGCTTGCCACAAATATGACAAGATCCTCGCCTCTAAGGTGCTGGCGGAGCTCCGAGCCTCCTGAATTGGGTGGTCTGAGTGGGCCTTGGAAAACCCCTCTGCAGACCCGTAAGGCGTATCTCTGCTGCTGCTGGGGCCCTATCCATGCTCTTCAGGTGATTCTCATGCATCCTGGCCGCCTCTTGTACAGTTCAATGTGTAGTCAGTGCCACAGTCAACATCGCCGCTCTGTACTTAGGATCCAGCCCCATACTAAATCGTCTGGCTCTAGTGGTCTCTAACTTCACTAACTCTGGAGCGAACT
The DNA here is from genome assembly GCA_030789695.1 of Scilla litardierei. Taxonomy (NCBI): domain Eukaryota; kingdom Viridiplantae; phylum Streptophyta; class Magnoliopsida; order Asparagales; family Asparagaceae; genus Scilla; species Scilla litardierei. The sequence continues at coordinate 345,204,680 of CM061142.1, read as the reverse complement.
TGCTCAATAGTAAGAACTCCATATCATAAGCATCCATGCTCCATCGTCCTTGAGTCAGATGCTCAAACCTCAGACGTAGCTCATCCTTCTTCGTCTCTAAAAAGAACTGGGCCTCGAACAGCTCCCTAAACTTCTCCCACGAGATCGGTCTGGTCATGTGTAACTCTGCATCCCACCAATCTCGTGCCTGATGTGTCAGCTACCTCTTCGTGACATCCACCCATCCATCTCTCCGATATCCTACAACCGTAAGGTCATCCTCAATATGTCTGATGCACTCGTCCACCTCCAGAGGACTCTCCTTGCTTGAAAAGGACTTCGGATGCAAGGTCCTAAACTGCCTGATACCTCCTGGCTTCTGTGCCGCACCACTAGCCACCTTATCATCAAACTGACTCAAATGCTCCAGAATACCTATCAAGATCTTTCCCATCAGGGATGCCTCAGATGATGATGCATCAGAAGCGAGAGTCCTGTTCTCAGACGATTCATTCCCATTATCCATTCTGCAAGAATGAACAGGAAAAAACAATGTTCAGTATAAAATTACAGATTATAATATTGGAGCTTTACTTGTACTAATCTTACGTATATTGCAGTGTGAGCTGACCTGCATGGGCCACCACAAAAACCTGTTACGCACCACTTTTCCAAATACAGAGATACTTAGCTGACCAAGCCACCGCAGTATCCTCTAGGCTTCGAGCCCTTAATATCTAAATACTACTCGGCATTAATTGTGATTAAATTAACCAATTAGGCAGGCCACTGTAACAATACTGGAATAGTACAAAGAAAATAAAGTACTCCAACAAAATTTAAATCCACAGTACTGAAAAAGAAATACAGAACTGAACATTACATTATATTAAACAATGTACTTAATACATACATCATTTGTACAAGGGTTACAAAAGTGGGGTACGACAAAAGAAAGAGAACCCCCTACCAAAAAGTACAAAAATGTGTACACACCAAGTACACCGCACCCACTAATCTACCCTAGGAAAGTCCAACTAGACAAAGTCACCCGCATGCTCTACCTTTGAACCAGGAACGATCTCTGGCTTCGGGACCTACACAGGCTGCTCTGGTCATACTCCTGAAAAACACAAAGGGGACACGTCAATGCGTGACCCAGTAGGAAATCCTAACATCGCTAGTAGGATCCAGTTTTTAGAACCGGTCCACCTAACTGATAATCTATCTACTGGTTATACAATATCCACAGAGCTAATGTATAAATTAAACATTCATGACATTCAAGAACTGAAAATAAAAGAAACTGAGAAATAGAAATTCATGATCACAATTACATATTAAATTAATTAATTTTTTGGTTAGATCTTTAGTTGTCGTTTGGAAACCTGAGTAAATCATAGGACAGTAAGGAGCTGGACTTCACCCAGGATGGGTGAAAAGTGGCACCTCAACTAGTGACACGAGCACTGGAGAGGCCTATCTCAACTCTCCCTTAAGGGAGTGAGACGATTCTCGGTTTTTATCGGGACAAACCGAGAAAACCAACAATTACCTAATGGTGCATTACGAGTACACCACTGGCCTCTCTAACTCTAGTCAACTTTCCCTTACGGGAGTGACAAGCGAGTGAGAAATCTTAACCTCATATATCTGTTCCTTAATAATTTACACGCATTTCCCCTGAACCAGTATTTGGATTCACACACCTTTTAGAATGGATCGAGCGTTCTAGACATTTATCACTCTGCCTCACTCTCAGTTAATAAATCAATTCCTTATTTCTTTCATTTTGGTGGTCTCATTTACCGCATACACATCATTTCATTTCCATCATATACATCATAAAAATCGTGATTCTAACATCTTTCATCACATTACTATCAAAATCACGATAATTCATCACAATATTCCTTACATCAATTGCCATGTCTAGGCCATCCTCATTACATCCAATACAACAACTTGGAGCTAACATAACTAGAAACATAAGATGTGGCCTGTCACATGGAACATAGTACATACCTATTAGCATGGAACTAACATGCCTAAATAATGTGAACTAACATTAAGCTTAATATGAGCTAGGACATGGTTATAATCATAAATTAATCCTGAAACATGAAGAAACTCAACATGCGACATACATAACCATGTGAACTAATCATAACCATGAAACTAACTTGAAATTAGCATGGTCATAAACATGAAACATAGAAGGGATTTGACATGAAACATAACTTAGCTATAAGAACCAACATAGGATTAACATTGTCATAACATGAAACCTTCTCATAGAAGCATCCTAACATAAAATATACTATTATGAGCACATGAAGCATAACATGGCATATTACTATGTAACATGTAGCATGACATGGTATATTAACATGAATACACTAAAAATGATTTACTACATACGAAGATTATCTCTGATGACTCTTACCACATCCACCATTTCAGCGATCATGTCTGGGCCCAAGAGTTCACAGTCACCAACATCATCCCAACTAAGAGGAGACTAACACTTTCTCCCATACATTACTGCAAATAGCGCCATGCCTATACTTGCTTGATAACTATTATTGTAGGCGAACTCTACCAGATGTAGATGTTTATCCCAAGAGCCCTTGGAATCCAGCATGCACGCCCTCAACATATCTTCTAGGATCTAAATAGTCCTCTCCGACTGGCCGTCTGTCTCTGGATGGTATGCAGTGCTGAAACTCAGTTGAGTTCCTAAGCTAGCATGTAAACTTCTCTAAAAGTGAGACGTAAACTTGGTGTCATGGTCGGAGACTATGCATACAGGCACTCCGTGAAGTCTCACGATTTCCTCCATATATCTCTTAGCGAGATGGTCCATTGACTGGCCGACTCGGAATGGAATAAAATGAGTTGATTTGGTGAATCATCAACCATTACCCCAATAGCATCATATCATCGAGGAGTACGAGGTAACAAATTCACAAAATCCATCGTCACATGCTGCCACTTCCACTCTGGTATAGGAAGAGGCTGCAACAGTCATGCCATTCACTGGTGCTCTGCTTTTACTTGTTGACAGGTCAAACATGAAGCTACACTCCTAGCCATACTACGCTTCATACTGTGCCACCAGAAATATTTTTGCAGATCATGATACATCTTGGTGCCTCCAGAATGAATAGAATAAGGCGAGCTATGAGCGTTTCTCAAAAGTTCATCCCATATAGCACCTGACAACACACATATTCTGCTTCCAAAATGCAGAGATCCATCTTCATGAACACATAAATCATTGCAAAGTCCGGCCTCTGTCTTCTCTCGAATCTTCTTCAACTTATCGTCTTCAGACTGACCCGCCTTAATTCTTTCAACCAAATCAGAATGAACCTGCAAGTTCATCAAGATCATAGATGTATCAGGTAAGACAACTTTAATCTCCATTTCCTGAATATCACCCCAAAGCTCTCTCTATGCCGTCATCATCATTACTGTCGGCATGCGATTAAGAGCATCACTTCTTCTACTGTGTTGGCCTTAAACTTCAATGGTCCAAGGGAACTATTACCACTAAAGAATTCAAACTCTGGATGATCGGGAATCTGAAAAACTATCTTTCTGAGTCTACAATCTATAGTGGCATAGAACATCCCTAACCAATCCATCCTAAACACTTCTTCGAAATGAGGCATCTCCATCACTAAGAAATCTGCATACAATCTTCGTCCACAAATCTCTACCGGACACTGTCGGTATCCTGAAGAACTACGGATCACTCCATTCTTTGTGTGGACATTACAACTGGAAACAAAGGAATCTACCCCTAAAGAATTCCTAGTCACAAATTGTTGAGACAGGAAGCAATGAGATGCTCCTAAATCAAAAAGTGACAGGGCAGGGAAGAAAGCAACTCTAATAACGCTAAGAGGAAAACAACATAAAACTAACATAAGGGTCTAATAATCATAATCATATCAACAAAAATATCATACTATAACAGAAATAAAAAAGCATTCTTCACTTCAAGAAAAATAAAGAGGTACCAGTGATATCTTGTCCGGTATCTTCTACCTCCACAGCTGACATAGTGAAAGCCTGACGCCTCGGTGCCACCCTCCTGGTGGTATGCTACTACTGGGGAGGTCTGGTGGTCCTCTCGTGGTCATGGTACCAGGTGCTGGTGGTGCTGGTAATGAGAGTCTATGTGGAGCTGGCAGAAGGTGTTGGATATGGACGCCATGAATACACCCATGAGGGGATGTATGAGGGAATACGGACCTCAGATGGCGCGTGCCCGAAAGCGTGCACGAAGGGAACCTTTTCTCGTATGAAAAGGACCACTCGATAAGTGGAAAAAGTCACTTTATAAGTGTATAAAGGCACTTGATAAGTGAATGAAGAAGAGGATAAGTAAATGTGCTAATATAGGCTAATAAGCTTATATTTAGTTATTTCCTACAATTACTACTCCTAAAGCCTATAAATAGGACCCAAGGGTAAGGCATTTACACTAATCTTACCATGCCATAAGTTTGCATAAGGCAACTTGTGTTCTTCTTCTCCCTTCCATTAAAATCCTCTTCTAAATAGAGATTTAGGCGGTGAAACGTTGCTTCGATCCTCCGTGACGAAGTACTGACCGCTGTGGCTAATCTGAGGGCAAAGTTCAGAGATTACGGTGCCGCGTACGCAAGCATAAGTCCCTACTTTATTATTCGATCCTAACGTCGTTGTTTTGACAGGATCCTACATTGGTATCAGAGCCATACGGGTTCGCCCCGGTCTAACCGTCGCCCCGGTCTCACCGATGAACGCGACGTTGTCTCTTTCACGAATGAGTCTCCTTCCATTATGGATATGGTAGGAACGCATCGTGACAGGGAGAACGCAATAGTTGTTCTTTTCACGTTAGGGTCTTCTGCCATTACGGATATGGCAGGAACTCTACGTGACGGGAAGAACTTACTGTTCATCTCGCCAAACTCGCGATCCTCATGGATGCTGAGTCTCCATTCAATTGAGAATGTGAACTCTCTTCATGTAGAGCGTGAAGTTTGCGGCCTTGAAAATGCGTTCTCTTTATTTTTTGGCACACGGCCATTGAAGCAAAACCGTTTTCTCGACGAACGGGTGCTTCATCGGAGAAGACGATGGTGGTTATTCTCAACGAAGAAGATGACATTTTTTGGTGCATGATCACCATGGCCATATGGGTTATGGAGGCAATGCATCCCCCCTCCCCATGCGGAGGGGGTTGGCTACGGCCAATAACAACCACGGCCACCCCTCCGGCGGGGGTGTGCGGCCAACCCCATGCAAGGGGGTGGCCGGCCATGGCCATATGGGCCATGACCAGCCAAGGCCAAAGGGCCATGGCCGACCATGGCCATGGCCGGCCCCGGCCAGGGCCAGGCCAGGCCAGCCTCAGCCAGGGCCAAGGGGCACTGGCCACGGCCAGGCCAGGGCTTGGCCGGCCCTGGCCGGGAGCCAGGGCCAGGCCAGGGCCCTGCCGGCCCTGGCAGAGGCCAGGCCGCTGGCCTGGCCCTGGCCGGGGCCGGCGCCCTGGCCTCAGGCCAGGGCCTGGCCGGCCCTAGCCGGGGGCCAGGGCCAGGCCAGGGGCCAGGCCAGGGGCCAGGCCGACCCTGACAGAGGCCAGGGCCGTCGCCCTGGCCGGCCCTGGTAGAGGCTAGGGCCTGGCCGAGGCCGGCCCTGGCCACTGCCAAGGCCACAGCCGGCCCTGGCAGAGGCCAGGGCCACGGTCATTGTCGGCCCTAGGCCTTGGCGAGGGCCAAGCCCCGGTTGGCCCTATTTTTCATGTGAAGGGGGGGGGGGCTTGCATGACCGGGAGGGGGTGGGTTGCATGGCCGGTCTCTACGGAGCCGACGACATTTGTCTGCGGCAGACTTCTCCTGTAGGGGGAAGCGCTTGGATCCATACGGGAGCCGACGGCGGTGGCTTGCAGAAAACTCCCCTCAAAGAGTGTTCGGCCTTGGCCAAGTTGCGATGGCAACTCTCACTTCGGAAGGAAGATGAATTCGGCCTTGGCACGGCCACGACACGACCCCGGCAATGGCCGGGGAATTGTCGAAATATTTCGGCTATGTCACCCTGTAATGGGGTGTAGGCCCTGCAAAATACATTTGCAAAATGCGTTTGAAAAATACGTTTTCAAAATACTGCAAAATACGTTTGCAAAATACGTTTGCAAAATACGTTTTCAAAATATGTTTTTTTTCAAAAAACGCTTTTCCGCTGCAAAGTACTATAAGAGTACTATCATTTGATAAGTGAGGGGGAAATATTGAAAGTTGTTCTAGATGGTGATTGGAATCGTAGAGACCTTTCCGATTCTAGAGCAACATCTTCCATATTTTTCGAAAGTAACTTATCAAATATATTAATATCATTCCAAGTGGGATTTTTTTCCAAGTGGGAGTGATATTAAACTAGTCTGAAATTTCACATTCGATTGATTCAGTATCTCAATGGATCATGATTCGACCAGTGGTCTTTTGGACTAGTTTATGGGACACCTCAGCTCAGTCTGGGGGTAGTGAACCATGGACTAACCATTTCCCTGGTCGGTCCGCTGGCCGAGACTAATGAATCATGAAAATGTAACAATATGATGACTATGTATACGAAATTTTATGCAATGATTTTTGGTCGATCCTTCTTTTCATGTCTTTTGCAGCATTTTAAAGCTAAAATGTCTTCTGCCGCTAAAAACATCGTCGCTGAGTTAAACAAAGGTGAAAAACTCAACGGCGATAATTACAAATTATGGTCCATCAAGATACAATACGTTCTAGAGGAGCAAGACGTGCTCGAAACTCTAAAGAACGTAATGATTGAACCCGAGTTGGGCACTACGGCCCAACACAGACGAGACAAGGAAGCTTTTGATGCTTGGTCTCGGAAGAACAAGATAGCTCGCATTACGTTAGTGTCCAGTATGGCCGATGACATAATGCGCATCTTCCGAGAGCATGACCTAGCCATGGACATATGGTCCAAGCTTGAGGAGAAGTTTGGTGGCACCTCGGTGTCCAAACTTTGTTCTTTAACTATAAGATTTGATTCATACAAGAAACGTCCAGATCATTCCATGGGGAAACATCTGCAACATATGGCGAATCTAATCTCAGAGTTAAAGGATGCAGGTCATGTGCTCACTGATGAGCAACAAATCCAAGCAGTCATACGTTCCCTACCAAATGGGTGGGACCAAATGAAGATGCATCTCACTCATAATGAGAGCATCAAGACCTTCAGCGATGTTTCTAAGCACCTCGAATTAGAGGAAGAGCGGCTTGCGGCCGCCAAGCCTAGTGCAGAAGTGCACATGGTTACTAGTTCCTCACACGGAGAAAAGAAACGGAAAAATCGTTCGAAGTTTAATAATGAACGTAACAAGCAACCTGAGTATACCAAGAAACCCAAACATAAGGGTGGGCACAAGAAATGGCACAAGAAGAAAGACTTGAATAAGATCAAGTGCTTCAAGTGCAGCAAGTTCGGTCACTATGCTCGTTCGTGTACGGGTGCAGGCGACGAGGTAACTTGTAATTATACTAGTTACATATGTGTGTCTAGTTCAATATTTCTTATCGAACCTAATCCATTTTGGATAATTGATTCAGGTGCCACCGACCACATAGCAAGGGACAGACGATCCTTCGTGGAGTATCACCGGATACCCTAAGGAACAAAGTGGATTTATGTAGGAAACAACACACGTGTTGAAGTGAAAGGCGTTGGGACTTGCAAGCTAGTCTTGGACAACGGCCGCACTATCTTACTACATGATGTCCTCTTCTCTCCAGATATTCGAAGGAATATTATATCTGTGTTCGTATTAATGGGTCTTGGTTATAGCTGGTTCTTTCAAAATTGTAAAGTGGACTTGTTTTGTAATAATACTCTTATTGGTTCTGGGTATGTATTTAAAGGATTTATTGTATTAAATACAACGTATGACTCTTCATTTTGTAATGAAAATTTCCTTGTGCAAATTCTTCGACTTATGAGTCAGATATAATTTTTTGGCACGCAAGGCTTGGTCACATTGGACCAACGCGTTTGGATAGACTTGCCAAACGTGGCCTTCTATCGACTTGCGAACATTGCCTTGTAGGGAAATCTTGTCGCAAGCCATTTGGAACCGGCACAAGGGTCGAGGTTCCATTACAGCTCATCCATTCGGACATATGTGGTCCGATGAATGTCAAGACAAGACGCGGGAAGTCCTATTTCATCACTTTTATTGATGACTTCACCCGATTCGGTCATATTTATTTGATATCCCACAAAAGTGAAGCATTAACCTGCTTTAAAAACTATATGAGTTTGGTGGAAAATCAATTTGATCGCAAGATTAAGGTCTTGTGAACCGATAGAGGCGGTGATTATCAATCGTCAAGTTTTAAGGAACTTTGTGATGAAAAAGGCATAGTTCATCAGGTAACTATGCCTTACTCCGCAACAAAATGGTGTTGCAGAAAGGAGAAATATGACTTTAATAGAAATGGTCCGTTCAATGATGGCACAAGCTAACTTGCCAGTCACCTTTTGGGGTGATGCATTATTGACGGCCGCTTTCATATTAAACCGCGTACCCTCGAAATCAGTTAGCTCCACTCCTTATGAGTTGTGGAACCAAAGGTCTCCTGACTTAAACATTTTAAAACCTTGGGGATGTGCATCCTACGCACATATTTCCTCCCATTAGTATGGCAAACTTGGGCCACGGAGAAGGAAATGTATCTTTATACGATACACAGAAAACTCCAAAGGTTATGTTTTCATTGGTCAGGAAGACAATGGAGGTCTAATTGAATTTGAGTCGAGGGATGTCACTTTCTTGGAAAACGAGTTTCCAAGACAGGGCGAGATAAGTCAGGACTTATCTCTATTTGAGATTAATGATCAAGAAGGATTACCTCATTCGAGTGGGAGAATTCTTGGTGAAGACGAAAATACGTTTCAAACTTCACCAATGGATGATACGAATGATGCTAATCCTATTCCATACGGGAATAATGATCCAAGTGGGAGCATTTCTAACGACATTCCAAGTGGGAGTGATATTAGAATTGATATAAATTCGAGTCAACAAGGACTTGACGAATCTCGAATACGACGTAGTAGTCGTACAAGGTTGGCTCCTCTAAGATTTGAGGATGAATTTCCGCAAACCTTTATGACTTTACTACAAGATGATGACGAGCCTGCTTCTTTCAAACAGGCCGTATCATGCCCTGCAAAAGACAAATGGATGGAATCGATGAAGGAGGAGTTGGAATCCATGAAAGTTAACCAAGTCTGGGACTTAGTTGACTTACCCAGAGGACGTAGAGCTATTGGGAACAAATGGGTTCTCAAGATCAAGCATAAGGCTGATGGGTCTATAGACAGATATAAAGCTCGCCTTGTCGCGAAAGGTTTTACGCAACAGGAAGGGATAGACTACGAAGAGACCTTCTCACCTGTTGTTCATCTTACCTCGATTCGCCTGATTCTGGCTATGGTAGCTTACTTAGACCTCGAATTACATCAGATGGATGTAAAGACTGCCTTTCTCAATAGAGAATTGGACGAGGAGATCTATATGGAACAACCAACAGGGTTTGTAAAAGAAGGAAACGAACATAAGGTTTGTAAACTTCGTAAGTCCATATATGGTCTTAAACAATCCTCGAGGCAATGGTATATACGATTTCAAGAAGTTGTCTTATCAAATGGGTTTTCCATGCTTGATGAAGATAACTGTGTATATATCAAGAGGATTAAGAGCAAGTATGTTATTATGTCTCTATATGTAGATGACATTTTAATAGCCGGAAATGACAAGGGCTTTGTGATGGATATCAAGGCTTGGCTTTCATCAGTTTTTGAAATGAAAGACATGAGAGAAGCCGCATATATCCTTGGAGTTAAGATTTCAAGGAATCGTTCGAAGAAACTTCTTTCTCTTTCACAAGAGACTTATATAAAGAAGGTTCTAGAACGTTTTAATATGCAGGACTGTAAGTCTATTGATACTCCAATAAGCAAATGCGATAATTTATGTCTGAAATCGTGTCCAAAGAACCAAAAGGAAAAGGAAATTATGGAAAAGGTACCATATTCCAGTGTAGTTGGTAGTCTTATGTACGCTATGATGTGTACAAGCCAGAATCTATTTTGCCGTTGGAATGGTAAGTCGTTACCAATCCAATCCAGGGCAAGTACACTGGAAAGCGGTTAAGAGGATAATGCGGTCTTAAAGGAACTGCAGATTATGCTTTATGCTATCAAGGAGATGCCTTGAGGCTCGAAGGCTACACTATGCTGATTGGGCGGGTGATCTCGATGAGCGACGATCGACCTCAGTATATGTTTTTCTACTCGGATCTGGTGCAATATCCTGGAGTAGCAAGAAACATTCATGCATCACACTTTCAACTATGGAAGCCGAGTTTGTAGCATTTAGCATGGCAGTCCAAGAGGCTGTTTGGCTTAGGAAATTCTTAGACAGGCTAATTGATGCAAGTGACTCAGGTGCTGTACCAATACACAGTGACAGTCAAGCATCTATAGCCTATGTCAAAGATCCAAAATTCCATTGTAAGACCAAACACATTGATATCTGCTACTAATTTGCAAAAGACTATGATAAGACAAAGAAGGTAGACATAAGGTACATATCTACGCATGAGATGATAGCGGATCCGCTTACGAAGGCGATCCCCAGAGATGTGTTTTACAAACACTTATCATCTCAAGGATTGCGTAAGAGCTGAGTTGTACCAATGTAAATTCCCAAGTCTGTAAAAGATCAAATTTAATAAAAGAATAAGTTATTTTTTCTACATTGCATATAAGTTTCTAGAAAATGTTTGTGTACATTTTCAATCTCTGCTATATTTTTCTAGTATGTCGGACAGATTGAGGTTGGCTCTCTCACATGAGCAACCGCCTTTATTATATCAGACGGATAAAATAAAGATGAGACTGTTTAAAGTCAAAATCGTCAGACGGATGATTTAGAGTCTTGACTTAAACAAAATGGTCGTATGAAAGATCTGCATCATATGGATGCTTACAAAAGATCTAAGAGGATTCTTAAATCCTATCTGTCTTATGCGGGATGTGGGTCCAGAAGATTATTTGAGTAGTAAAAGAGACTCAAAATCAGACATTGTAGTGTCTGATCATCATCCTTACAACATCATTAAGACATACGCTCCCTGGGAAAGGAGTGATGTTGTAATACGTATTCATACTACGTATGCATTTGACCATTGGGTTAGAATAGTAATTATGTTTACTATTATGTGAGACCCAAAGACCACATGGGTCTTAACTCGTTACCCTTATGGACTCTAATTGGTTCCTTTAGATTTGACTGGGTGATTGCTATCTTAGCATGTTGCTTATGGACTATGGTCAATTCGGTCCGGCGGGGCATGTTAGAAAAGCAAGTCAAGTCAAGATCGAAAGGATCGCAAGAAGAGTAAGTTTAATTTCATATTCACATTTGGACTTTAGAGATTCAAAGCTGGCCAGCCAATTGTAATCCAGATGGGATTCAATTGTTGAATATAAAGTATAAGAAATGTGAAGAAATAATCTTGGGTAAAGCATGCGTTGATCTACTCAACTTTACACCTCGAGGAGTGTTGTGTATCTCTAACAAGTGCACAACAGCGGACTCTATGCGCATGACGGTCACACGGCCTATTTCTCGGTATGATAAACAGAAGAGTTAAAGGAAAGATGTTTCCTTACAATCCCCTCAAGTGTGAGTGGGAGATGTTGGATATGGACGACATGAATACACCCATGAGGGGATGTATGAGGGAATACGGACCCCAGATGTCGCGTGCACGAAAGCGTGCATGAAGGGAACCTTTTCTCGTATGAAAAGGACCACTCGATAAGTGGAAAAAGTCACTTTATAAGTGCATAAAGGCACTTGATAAGTGAATGAAGAAGAGGATAAGTAAATGTGCTAATATAGGCTAATAAGCTTATATTTAGTTATTTCCTACAATAACTACCCCTAAAGCCTATAAATAGGACCCAAGGGTAAGGCATTTCCACTAATCTTACCATGCCATAAGTTTGCACAAGGCAACTTATGTTCTTCTTCTCCCTTCCATTAAAATCCTCTTCTAAATAGAGATTTAGGCGGTGAAACTTTTCTTCGATCCTCCGTGACGAAGTACTGACCGTTGTGGCTAATCCGAGGGCAAAGTTCAGAGATTACGGTGCCGCGTACGCAAGCGTAAGTCTCTACTTTATTATTCGATCCTAACGTCGTTGTTTTGACAGGATCCTACAGAAGGGTCCTCTACTGCATCGGTCAGGCTGCCACTGGTGCCACTGGACCTGAAGTCTGCCCTTGCTGAGGACACTATCTAGTCATTTGTCCTGCCTGACCATAAGTGAAAAACCGCCCAGTATGGAACCTAAAATCCTTCTGCTCATGCCCTGGCTTGCCACAAATATGACAAGATCCTCGCCTCTAAGGTGCTGGTGGAGCTCTGAGCCTCCTGAACTAGGTGGTCTGAGTGGGCCTTGGAAAACACCTCTGCAGACCCGTAAGGCGTCTCTCTGCTGCTGCTGGGGCTCTATCCATACTCTTCAGGTGAGTCTCAAGCATCCTGGCCGCCTCTAGTACAGTTCAATGTGTAGTCAGCGCCACAGTCAACATCGCCGCTCTGTACTTAGGATCCAACCCCATCCTAAATCATCTGGCTCTAGTAGTCTCTAACTTCACTAACTCTGGAGCGAACTTGCTCAATAGTAAGAACTCCATATCATAAGCATCCACGCTCTATCGTCCTTGAGTCAGATGCCCAAACCTCAGACGTAGCTCATCCTTCTTCGTCTCTAGAAAGAACTGGGCCTCGAACAGCTCCCTAAACTTCTCCCACGAGATCGGTCTGGTCATGTGTAACTCTGCATCCCACCAATCTCATGCCTGATGTGTCAGCTACCTCTTCGCGACATCCACCTATCCATCTCTCCGATATCCTACAGCCGTAAGGTCATCCTCAGTATGTCTGATCCACTCGTCCACCTCCAGAGGACTCTCCTTGCTTGAAAAGGACTTCGGATGCAAGGTCCTAAACTGCCTGATACCTCCTGGCTTCTGTGCCACACCACTAGCCACCTTATCATCAAACTGACTCATATGCTCCAGAATACCTATCAAGATCTTTCCCATCAGGGAAGCCTCAGATGATGATGCATCAGAAGCGAGAGTCCTGTTCTTAGACGATCCATTCCCAAGAATGAACAGGAAAAAACAATGTTCAGTATAAAATTACGGATTATAATATTGGAGCTTTACTTGTACTAATCTTACGTATATTACAGTGTGAGCTGACCTGCATGAGCCACCACAAAAACCTGTTACGCACCACTTTTCCAAATACAGAGATACGTAGCTGACCAAGCCACCGTGGTATCCTCTAGGCTTCGAGCCCTTAATATCTAAATACTACTCGGCATTAATTGTGATTAAATTAACCAATTAGGCAGGCCACTGTAACAATACTAGAATAGTACAAAGAAAATAAAGTACTCCAACAAAATTTAAATCCACAGAACTGAAAAAGAAATACAGAACTGAACATTACATTATATTAAACAAGGTACTTAATACATACATCATTTGTACAAGGGTTACAAAAGTGGGGTACGACAAAAGAAAGAGAACCCCCTACCAAAAAGTACAAAAATGTGTACACACTAAGTACAACGCACCCACTAATCTACCCCAGGAAAGTCCAACTAGACAAAGTCACCCGCATGCTCTACCTTTGAACTGGGAACGATCTCTGGCGTCGTGACCTACACAGGCTGCTCTGGTCATACTCCTGAAAAACACAAAGGGGACACGTCAACGTGTGACCCAGTAGGAAATCCTAACATCGCTAGTAGGATCCAGTTTTTAGAACCAGTCCACCTAACTGATAATCTATCTACTGGTTATATAATATCCACAGAGCTAATGTATAAATTAAACATTCATGACATTCAAGAACTGAAAATAAAAGAAACTGAGAAATAGAAATTCATGATCACAATTACATATTAAATTAATTAATTTTTTGGTTAGATCTTTAGTTGTCGTTTGGAAACCTGAGTAAATCATAGGACACTAAGGAGCTGGACTTCACCCAGGATGGGTGAAAAGTGGCACCTCAACCAGTGACACGAGCACTGGAGAGGCCTATCTCAACTCCCCCTTAAGGGAGTGAGACGATTCTCGGTTTTTATCGGGACAAACCGAGAAAACCAACAATTACCTAATGGTGCATTATGAGTACACCACTGGCCTCTCTAACTCTAGTCAACTTTCCCTTACGGGAGTGACAAGCGAGTGAGAAATCTTAACCTCATATATCTGCTCCTTAATAATTTACACGCATTTCTCCTGAACCCGTATTTGGATTCTCACACATTTTAGAATGGATCGAGCGTTCTAGACATTTATCACTCTGCCTCACTCTCAGTTAATAAATCAATTCCTTATTTCTTTCATTTTGGTGGTCTCATTTACCGCATACACATCATTTCATTTCCATCATATACATCATAAAAATCGTGATTCTAACATCTTTCATCACATTACTATCAAAATCACGATAATTCATCACAACATTCCTTACATCAATTGCCATGTCTAGGCCATCTTCATTACATCCAATACAACAACTTGGAGCTAACATAACTAGAAACATAAGATGTGGCCTGTCACATGGAACATAGTACATAACTATTAGCTTGGAACTAACATGCCTAAATAATGTGAACTAACATTAAGCTTAATATGCGCTAGCACATGGTTATAATCATAAATTAATCCTGAAACATGAAGAAACTCAACATGCGACATTCATAACCATGTGAACTAATCATAACCATGAAACTAACTTGAAATTAGCATGGTCATAAACTTGAAACATAGAAGGAATTTGACATGAAACATAACTTAGCTATAAGAACCAACATAGGATTAACATTGTCATAACATGAAACCTTCTCATAGAAGCATCCTAACATAAAATATACTATTATGAGCACATGAAGCTTAACATGGCATATTACTATGTAACATGTAGCATGACATGGTATATTAACATGAATACACTAAAAATGATTTACTACATATGCTAACATGTAACATACTTTATGGGTTACCACATATGGCAAGCATACTAACTTGTAGCATACTAGAAATAAGCTTCTATAGTGAACTTGGCATAATATAACATAAAATTAAGATGCTAGTATGCTACAACATATTGAGAACATGGCACTAAACGTTTTAAATGAAACTTAACATCAATATGGCATAATGTGACATGGCATAGTGTGTGATATGTCTTGAGCTTAATCATGTTTTTCACGAACCTATTTATTTTAACTAGCTATTTAACTGAAATCATAGTAACAAATTAACATGGACTTACGCATTAAACACAATTTTCCTTCAACAAAATTTAAGAAGCATATGAATGAAATAACTACACTAGCATAACATGAGTATTTAAGAACATGAGTACGTATTACCACATGGTTTACACTAGAATGTCTATACTTATGTTACAATATGAGTACTACAATCATAGATTTCACTAGCATAACATGGACTATTCCATAATAATTTTAAGACATATGAGGACATGAATATTGCTAATTTCATAAAGATGAACACAAGCTAAAATATACTTTGCTATTTTCTACACCATCCTAACAGTTGGCATCTATATAAAGTAATTAGAATTTCCTACATAATCTAAAAATGAACCCTAATTAAGAATGCTAGAAAATCCTACTAATGATGTTAGAAAACCTACTAAAAATGTTAGAAATTCCTACCTTAATTAGTCCTTCTTTAAATACTTTGGCCCTTCTTCTCCTTGAAGGCATTTGAGCTTTTTCTTCTTTAACTCCTTCTTCAATTCCTCTTCAATGATTTTTGGACATGGGGTTTATTTGGTTTTGGTGAAAATGAGGGCTTTTTTTGTAAGTAAAAGATGGCTATGAAGTAATTTTAATGGAGGTGATTTGGTGGTGGAAGGGGAGGATGATGAGGTGGTGGGATGGTGGAGTGGTGGTGGGAGAGGAGGAGAAAGGAGGGGGAAGGAAGCAAGGGGCCGGCCCTAAGGGGAGTGGGAGAGACGAGTTGCAAATTTTTTCTTCTTCTTTTCTTTTTCTTTTCTTTGATTTTTTTCTCTTTTAATCCCCTTCCATGCCACCTTATGCTCCCAAACTTCATGTAAGAATTCCAGCTAACTAGAGTTAGGTGGGGTTCATCCTCCTAATGCCACCTAGTAATGGGTTAGGTGAACATCATTCTCTAAATGACACCTAGTAAGGAGGAGGTGGCATATCATGGTTAATTAGGGATTTAATTTTAAATAAATGAGAATACATGAATTAAAACTTGGTATCTTCCATTATACAAGCATTTACTTATGTATACTCCATTTAATAATTCCAAATAATGAGTTGAAATTAGTTAAAAATAATTTCTTCACCACAAAAATTAAGAAAAGAAATATTAGAAATACCCCAAAAATTTATACCTATGCATCTACATCCAAAATACGCATCCATACATGTGTATTAATTCTGGGGCCATTACACCGAGGAACAAGGAAGCATTCGCCGGACCCGCTCCTCGTACACCTAAAATCCCTCCAAAAAGGAATTCACGTTTAGCGGGGCCAAAACCTCCCGAAATCCCTCCAGGAAGGAGTCCACGATATGCGGGGCCATGATCTTCTCATAGCGCCTCGCAACTTCGACAACAAGCTGCTCGAGGTCCACCAACCTTAGAGAAGAAATCTCAGACCAAAGCTCGTCTCTTTCCTTCCTATGCTTCTCTTGGATGAGGGACAACGCCTCCTCTGGTTCCTTTGCAGACTCTTCAACTGCTGCCCGAGAAGCATCGGCGACCATCAATGCTTCCTTCAACCTCCCGATCTCTGACGTCAGCTCGGCAACCTTGAGGAGCACAGACCGCAACTCCTCGTGGGCCCCCTCAGTCGCTTTCTCATTCGCATCCACCCTTAACCGTTCTCGTTTGAGGGCCGCCTCACCCTCGGCCATCCGAACGGAGTGCCACCGAATCTTGACAGACATCGAGGACATCTGCAAGACAAAGGAGTCAAGAACGTTCAGAACTGCTGATTGACAAAGAATGATGGAAGAGAACAACCTGCTGGCTCTGCCATACCATGCTGTCTGCCAGGTTCTCGGGACCAACTTTTTCTAAGAGGGAGCGATCCCATGGAAGGATGGAGTTCTGCACCAAACGAATGGCTACACCGCAGTCCGTAAAGACCGATTCACCAGACGATGTCTCGGGGATGGGCTCGAGCACCGATAATATCTGAGCCGGATTGACAAGAGTCTTTTCAGCTTGGCTGGGCTGGGAAACCTTGCCAGATGGTGTCTCGGGGATGGGCTTGAGCACCGATAATATCCAAGCCAGATCGACAGGAGTCCGTTTAGCTCGACTGGGCTGGGAAACCTCCCCCGGTACCGAGGACTCCCCCTGAAGATAGATGATGGCTCCTGAGCCACCATGCTAGTGCCTCCCCCTTTCATTCTATTCTCGGGCATTTCAAAACTTGAGGGAGAGCGCTCTTTCTTCTTCTGGTTGCTCTTGACCGGCTCAGGCTCAGAGGAACCCTCCTTAGATCTGGCCGAGCCCCCCCACTGTGAGGACTGGGTCATCAGGGATGTTGATCGGACCTCCCATAACCAGGGAAGGGCTCACGACTATCGAAGTCAGAATCGTGCGAGCATCCACTGACCTCAAAGTCCAGATCAATGGCTCGGCCGCACGTTGCACTTCCTCCTTCGAGTGGCGCGGCGCATGGCTGGAGGAATCTTCCTGAGAGCTCTGGAATCCCCGACGAATGAGTTGGTACACGTTGAAGGGGTGGTTGAACTCTTGACCCAACATTCCTACAGAAAAGAGGAGAATCAGCGTAAGCTAAGGAGAAGAACGAAATCTCACAATTGCCTTTACCAGGGGACCACAAGACGCTCTTAAGAAGGAGATTGTACAATAGAGCTCGGGCCAATCTCTCCTCCCTAGGCAAGGCTATCAGAAAGTCGAACGCAACTCGGTCAGTCTCAGAAAGAGTCAACACCAACTCGTAGGTACTTGGACTTCCCCAGCAAGTAAGGATTTCAGCATTCCCAGGAAAAGTGACGAAAACAAAGTCAGTCTTCCAGTCACCAAACCAACGGGGCAAACCCAGCTGGAACTCCCTGCCCCTCCTAGCAGTGATGTGAAGCCATGTCATCGAGGAAACAAGCCGAACCCGGTGGAAATAGAAGAAGAGCGACAAGGTCGGCACCAGCCCATGCAATTGACAGATCATGACGAAGCCAACCAAAGAAGGGACCGAATACGGGGTCAGCGGGCATATGGATGCCTGTAAAGAGGTCAAAACCTGGACAAGGAAGGGGTGAAGAGGAAAACAGAGCCCCAGCCAAAACATCTCGGTATGCACCTTAATCTGACGGGCCCAAGGAAAGCAGATCATTTCGTCGAGAAATGGGACCCGGACCCTGTACGAATAAGAGAGGTATTCCATCCGAATCTTCTCAACCGTGGAATATGAGACGGAAGAGACCACATCGAGAATCATGATAGGGACACAAGATCCCTCTGCCCCAGACAGACTCCTCCACCGGATAAAATCATCAAAGAGCAGACTTTTTCCCTTCGTAGGAGGCACGATATGCCCTCAGACTCAATGATTGAGGGAGTTTCAGTTGTCGCGATGGGGTCATCAGCTTCAGATGCATTCCCGATCCTTAACACCCTCTCCATCTATCGAAATAGAGATGAAGGTAAGAGAATGAATTACCTTGCGATAAATAAGAAAAGGACGCCGAAGGCAAGACAAGTAGAGGAATCCTCCAACGACGAGGAAGAAAAAGAGCAAGACCAAGGAGCACGAAGAAGGCACCCCTCTAAACCCTGTAATTTTATACTGGTGGCGACTTCAAATCCAGACCATCCAAGAGAGGACACGTGTCAACATCCTTAAGGAGAGGACTCTCCGAATCCCGCACCCAAGGGGTGTGGGAATTCTTGGCACCCAACGTCATGATGATTTTCATTTAATGCGCCGTCTCGACTGACACGCCCGTCAAGTCCATGCGTATTACATCCCTCAGACCGAACCGTCATAGCCGAAAGGCCCGAATAATGGGGGCAATTGATACAACCCCCCAAATGGGCTGAAGAGGAACAATCCGACCGCTTGGCCTAGGACTGCCCCGGACTTAAGCCAAGGGGCCCCACAAGTGGATCAGGACGTCTCAGCCCAAGACCACAGCCCGAAGGGCTGTTGACTTTCCACGAATGAGGAAACCCCTCCTCGGATCGCGCCGGCCTTGATCCCCATTCAAGCCATTATTAAGCCCACCTTGATCACCATTCAAGGGACCATCAATGTGGGCGGGCATGAAGGAAGGAATGGTAAAATGCCATGAAGGTGTTGACATGCGGGACTCCTATAAGAGACCCGACAAACGGAAGATGAAAGGACCGAATCCTAGATATCTGACACTCAGGTAACCATCTCTTCAGACCTTCTTCCACCTCACATTTCTCCTCCACATCTCGGCTCGAGAGCTCGTGCTTGGTATCTCCACGAACCAAGCCCGATTCCATCGAGCACTTATCAGACGAGATCTGACTTTGGCATCAGAGGGGACTTGGTTGGAACTTAGGTCAGAACTCCATGACGAGTTCTTTGTTTTTTTAGATCCGAGGAGACGTCACTCAGCCGAAGCTCCTCTTCGGCATCCCGTCAATCGGCCCCAAGCGCACTCTACATCAAGGGTCCGATCGGTCGACTGATCCCGGAGGTCACCTTCACCCACTGAAGCTTCCCTTCGGTGTGCTGTCGCTCGGCTCCGTGCATTCCTGCATAAGATAATACTCGTCCGATTGACCTCGAAGGCTGTCCCCGTCTCTCATGACAGCGATGTCCCTCAGACCTCCGAACTACCAACCTGTGGTGAGAAAACACCTCGAAACAAGTAGAGCATGCCTGTTATGCTTTTGGCTGCTAGCTTGATATCGGTTGCTGCATCACTAGGTCGATCTATTCCTTTGTATCGTGGTGACATGTGAAGTCACAAAATAGGAGCTTTCTTGCATGCCCATGATGTCACGAATGCCATCTTAGTTACTGCAGAAATCTATTGCTACAATCTAATGGTGGTTATTTGCTAAAGATTTCTTAGCATTTTTTTATGTGTCAAGGGAGAAGAATTAACATCCTTTATATAGGCTTAGATACATGATTTTAACAACTTCTTCAAATTTCTCTCAGTCACACTTGGATCGAGATCATGCGGCCCATAACGGTGCACGATGATTTTTTAAACCATATGAAAAGCATAGCTCATCCATGGCTTCTGGAAGCCCTTGCCAATCCTGTCTAATATGTGTCGGATTTGGGTAGGGTTTCGAACTTGACTGGGAACCTATCGATCCCCAATTCCAACAAATTCCCATTCGATTGACTAGAACATCATGTCATAGATCTGTTAGTTCTTACAAGAAAATTACATTCTTCATACTAGCTATACGTCGTGCGATTATTGAGAATACTGTAAGCGGTGAGAGTCTGAACAACCAACTTCAAAATTAATGTGAGAACATCTCTTCCAACTTTTAAATAAAATGCAATTAAGTATCTCGAGTATCCCAAATCGTAATCACAAGTTTGACGTTTGTGAATAATTTGATGAGATTCAAAAACTCCAATAAAAAATTCAAAGATTGTTGGTAATAGTTTATCAGTATAAAGATTTGACACTATAATATCAAAACCACAACCAAATCATTGTCCTAGTGGTTTTAGACACTTTATCCCAAGCAGGTGTTTGCATCTTTAAACCATATTATCGATATTTTTATTAAAAAGTTATGAAATCAATAATTTGCTATAAACAATGAAATGTTTCAAAAAATTAGTTCATGTTGGAAGGATAGAGGCTACGGGAGACATAGCATTGTATTTATAGATGCAGGGTTACATGGTGTTGGATACATAGCCCATATGGGCCTCATATGGGCCTATACGCCCATTCATAACACTTCCCCTTATCCATCCATTATTGTAAACTCAACATATGAATAATTCAGGATTCGCAATCCTGATGAGTGTCACGGGGTTTGGATACTTCTGGATCCTAAGTTAGGGATATTAACCTCGTTAAAACCTTTGGATATGAAAAAACCCAATGGGAAAACCAATAGCTAAGGGAAAAGAGTACAAGTCTTTTTAACTTCCCATGATCTGTGGGTATCATTAGGGGTGTACACTTCTGGATCCAGAGCTAATGTGATTGCCTCGTTAAAATATTTCGCTATGGAAAACTCAGTGGGAAAAACCAATAGCTAAGGAAAAAAGAGTACAACTCTACATTTAACTCCCCTTGCTGTGTACAAGCTTCAGGCTTGTAGATCTCTCAGTCTTCTCATCCCAATCCCATTTACAAGTTTCCTAAAAGTACATCGAGTTAGTGCTTTAGTAAACAGGTCGGCTAAGTTGTTACATGACTGAATTTGATGTACGTCGATCTGTTTCTTCTCTTGTAGTTTGTGCGTCTAGAAGAGCTCGGAGGAGATGTGATTCGTCCTGTCACCCTTGATGTAACCAACTCGTATTAGAGCTATGCAAGCTGCATGTCTTTAAACATTGTGGTTGGTTCGAGGTCACTAGTCTTCAGGCCATTGTCACTAGGATGTGGTGTATAACTGAACTTAGCCAGAAACATTCTCTGTTAGCTTCATGGATCACCAGGAGCTTAGATTGATTGGATGAGGCTGCTGTTGTGGTCTGCTTCATAGATTTCCATGAGATGACCGTCCCTTCATAGGTGAACACGAAACTAGTCTGTGACATTTCAGTGTGGGGATCAGATCTGTAACCTGCATCTGCATAACCCATCAAAGTGGAGGATACACCTTTCTAGTAATATAGTCACAGATCAATTGACCCTTGGAGGTAGCGCAGAAGCTGCTTAACTCCGGTCCAGTGGCGCTTTATGGGTGCTGCATTGTATCTGGCTAGTAGGTTTACTGCAAACGCTACATTGGGATGCGTACAGTTTGCCAGATAAAGAAGTGCTCTGATGACACTTAAGTAAGGTTTTCAGGACCTAGTATTTCCTCACCCTCTTCCAGTGGATGGAAGGTGTCTTTTTGTACATCCAAAGATCTGACGATCATTTGTGTACTCAACGGATGACAATTGTCTATATGGAAAATTTTTAGCAATTTCCATGTGTAAGTGGTTTGATGTAACAGGATCCCACCGCTGAGGTGCTCTATCTATAAGCCAAGACAATACTTTGTTTTGCTTAGGTCTTTCATTTCAAAAGTCTTTGTTAGGCTTTCAGATATCTCAGATATCTCTTCAGGAGATCCGATGAGATTTAGATCGTTTACGTAAATGGCTATTATAACAAATCATGTTCCCTTTGCTCTTATGAATATGCAAGGGCAAACTTCGTTATTGGTGAATCCGTGTTGTACAAGGAATTCACTGAGTCTGTTATACCACATTCTTCCCGATTGTTTTAGACCATATAATGATCTTTGTAGCTTAACAGAGTAAACGTCCCGAGGTTTATCTTTTATCTCTGTTGGCATTTTAAAGCCATCGGGAAGTTTCATATAGATATCCTTATCTATATTTCCGTGTGTGTTAGATATCCTTATCTATATTCCCGTGTGTGTGTGTGTGGCGCGCGCGCGGTCATAACTTCCATGAGTTGCATCTCTAGGCATTCCTTAGCTGTTAAGCTTATAATAAATCGAAAAGTGATCGCATCCATAACCAGGGAATATGTTTCTTCATAATTAATCCCAGGTCGTTGGGAAAACCCTAAGCTACAGGACGTGCTTTTTTGCATTCGACCTGAATATTTTTATTTATTTTTCTAATGAAAACCCATTTGTATCCCACAGGTTTTACACCTTTTGGTGTTGGAACCACTTGTCTAAATACTTCACATTTCAAGAGTGAGTCTAACTCTACTCCTATTGCCTCGTTTTATTTTGGCCAATCATCTCTGCGTTTACATTCAGCTAGAGAGTGTGGATCGATATCAGCGTCGTATTCAATGGCGTGAATAGCAATATAGAATGGAAATTCCTCGTCGATAATATTGCTTTTTCTGTCAAATACCTCTCCAATACATATATAGTTTAATGATATTTCTCCTATAATTTCATCTTCTGGGGAATGCAGGAAGGGATAGGTTGTTGGGCTAATCTCAGTATCCTGTGGTGGTATTGTCTTATTTTCTCCAGGAGTTTTTCTCTTTGGAGGAAATCTATCCTTAGAATCTGGTGGACGTCCTCTCTTTAATTGACGTGCATACACTTCTGTTGCTGGTGGATTGCATCCATATTTGGGTATGTCAATCCTATCTGCCATGTTAGCAGCAGGGACGTGTGATCTGACAATATTCTGGTTGTCAGTAAATTTGTCCGGTAGTAGGTGAACTGTGTCCTGTATATGAATGATCTTTAGGATCTCATAGTCACATTGATTAGTACGCAGAACAAAGTGGGACAAGTTCTTGGTGTCCCATGAAATGGTCGCTGAAGCTTCAGGCTTTGTAGAATTTAAGCCTAGTTTGGAAAAATTATTTTCGTCAAACTCACAGTCTACAAGACGTGCCTTAAAGGCATCCCCCGTTAGGGGTTCCAGGTATCTAATTATCGAGGGTGAGTCAAACCCTACATAAATACCTAGAAGACGATAATGACCCATTTTTGTCCTCTGTGGTGGTGCTATACGGATATAAACTGTGTAGCCAAATACCCTCAAATGAGAGATATTTGGTGGTGCTCCATATGCAAGTTGCATTAGGGAATATATTTGACCTTCAGATGGTCTTATCCTTATTAACGATGCAGCATGCAATATTGCATGTCCCCATGCAGTTATAGGCAACTGCGATTGCATCAATAATGGACAAGCAATCCATTGGAGTCTCTTTATAAGAGACTCTACCAAATCATTTTGGGTGTGAATATGAGCTACATGATGTTCAACTTCAATGCCAGTTGCTTGGCAGTAGTCTTGAAAAACTTGTGAGCTGAATTCCCTAGCATTATCCAGACGGATTTTTAAGCTGGTTGTCTGGAAATTGTGTCCGTAACTTAATTATTTGTGCCAGAAACTTTGGAAAAGCTAAGTTGCGGGTGAACAGTTGGCACACAAATGACCATTTTGAAGATGCATCTATTAGTACCATAAAGTACCGAAATGGACTACTTGAGGGGAGAATATGAAGGGTCTCTGATATCATTGCGACACTGTTAAGGCCCATCATCCATGGCACCCTAGACCTGCCACAAGATACCTTAGAACTTGTTTTACTGCATGCCTCTCGACAACGCCCAACCTATCAAATATCTCCATCTTATCAAGACTTGGTACAGTAAGAGCAATTACTTCGGGTCAGCTCATAACCCGAGAACCCGTACTCAAGCTCAACAAGCTCTGATACCACTGAAGGGTTTTGGCGGACCCTAATGGCACAAATCCGTGTCCGTCCTATGGCGGACGGACCACAGAAACAGAAATCACAACAGAAAATAAAATGTTAATCTAATTAACATGCAGCCCTAAGGAAGAAGACCATAAGCCAGGATCTCTACCAACTCGGAGTGGATCTGACCAACCCAAGAGGGATCTAAACTACTACGAATAATTAAAACGAAAGCCTATAAAACACATACCCAGAATCTTAACCCTGGAGCGGGCAAGATGTTCCGCACCATCTTCCGAGCCGCTCTTCGTCCCACGCCGAGCCGCTCCTCAAACCGCTCCGCATCTCGAGGCGAGCAATCCTCGTGTCACCGAGCCAACCACGTGCCGAAGAAAGTTTCATGCGAGTGAAAGCCTTCACCAAGATTTCGGATCCGAACTCCTTCGTGGCTTTGCTAGAGCCCTTGAGGAGTAAGGCAGAAATATAGGGAGAAGAAGAATTAATTTAAGCTTCGATCCGAGCGTGCTCCAACATTTACGGGAGCCGCTCAGATCTTGAGCTTGGGACGAGTTTTGAGGAGGAGAGCAGACCCCTATTTATATAGGCAGCTGACCCCTCCCATCTACTCATTTCCCGATGTGGGACTATTAAATTAAAGTTAATTAAATCAAGTTAGTTTGCCTTTCACAAAGGGCAAACTTTCGTGAATTTTAACTTCCTCATCGTTAAACCTCATGATTGATACAACCTATCAATTCGAAGGGTGTTCAACAGTGAACGTGTAGAAAAAAACGGCACGTCAATCCGAGTCCGTTTGACCCTCCAATTGATCGCCCAAAGTTCAGACCAAGGCTTGATTTTAGTCCAAAATCAGCCGTCAAAAACTGCTCATCCCCTAGGGTTTTGCACCCAACCTGTGGGGCCCACATTGACATCTCACTGGACCTGGGCGCAGCCCAGACCTGGACCTGGGCACAGCCCAGGCGCTAGGCCAGGCGCACAGGGCGGCCGGGCCAGGCGCCCAGGCGCCCAGCGCCTGGGCCTGGGCCCAGGCGCCCGGGCCTGGGCCCAGGCGCCCGGGCCTGGGCCGGGTGCCCAAGCCCAGGCGGGCCTGGCCAGGCGCCTAGGCCAGGACCAGTCTGGCCTAGGTTTGCCTGGTCTGACCTGGTCTGACCCATAGAGCTGTTTTGGGCATAAGTGGGGCATTTGGCGTCCGATTTGGACACCGTTCGAACCTGGGCGTAGACCGGGACATTCCCGTCTTACCCGTGAGATTTTCCTTGCATTTATATTATTAAATATGGTCTTAAACTATTTAAGACACATTTAATCTCTTTTGCATCATATGCAAAATAGTCCCTATCTAAGCTTAATTTATTATATTGCACCAAATGCAAAATTTCATCCCTTGCATTAAAATGCAAAATATTCTCCCTAACTATTCTACCTATTACTGGATGAAGGTCGCACTCTGTGGGAGATTCTACAGCCTCACCCTTACAACAGGTTGGGCTCGAAGCCCTATATGGCCGTGACCACGAGCAGTGTTTGCCGTCCCTGCTTCAGAATCATAATTATGTGGTTGACTCATCGACATGGGTATTATCGGGACCACCCTGACTGTGTCCGTGATGAGTTCCGCAGTTATAGTCTCTTCGTCTAAACTATGTCGTGTAGATCAAGTCTAGGGTACGGTCAAATTGTCACCCCCAATAACTTGACTCCGGTTAGTTTCTATCGATCTTTAGTCAACTAATGTTGGACTTCTTCCAACATACTCTGATCAGAGATTTTACTAAAGACTGAACTAACTCTACGACACTAACTCCCATTGACTGGGAGAGATGAATCCTCTCTTGGTCATTACTCTCATCGTACACTTCAAGTGACACCCAATCAAAGACCTTTCGACAGGCCTAGCCTCGAAGTTAGGTCAGTGATCTAAGTGGCACCGTTCATGCACAGGTTCGTAAAATGACCTCAAGTTAAAAGACCAACTTGCCTATCATCACTGAGAGTTATCATTGACAGATTGGTCAATATAACCATATGATAACTCTTGTGGATCGTTCAGTGAACTCATTCTCTAATGAGCACCTGTGTCTCGTCTTCGACTTCACCAAGTCAAACGATCATGAGATCATCGCCACCGCTAAATGGTGAAGACTAAGACACAATGGTCTATCCGATGTTTCGATATCATTGTCTCGAAACATCTACGACCACGAACCCTTTTAGACTTATGCTACAGATGGTTAAACATTTCTCCATGATCGAGATACTCATCTCGATACATGTTTGACCTTGCATAAAGTCTCAGGACTTTACCTAAGTTAATATCTAATTTTCACTACATTACTGATTATCTTAGATAAAACTGTAGTGCCCTAGAAAGCCACTGCACATGTACTAGAGGGGGGGTGAATAGTACTTTTAAATAATAGGGAGAGTTATTCCTAATTACCGTGCAATTAACAAACAACAATGCGGAATAACAACGATCAACAAGAATAAATGCAAACGCAAACAAATGGTTTAATGGGTTCGGATCCACCCAAGTCTCCCCGACTTGTTCTCGGTGATCCTACGTCCCAACCACCCGGATCCCTTCCGGATACTTGAGTTAGAAACCCTAACTCAAGGTTTCCAATATGACTACTTGCGAAAACCTCACAAGTGCAATCGACCTACAATCGATGACCGTGAATCCCACAACCCGGGATCACGCAAAACCTCTCACAACTGAGAGTATACAATTCAAATATAACTGAAATGAAATGCTTACCAACAAAATACCTATGCCTTGAGATTTCTTACCAAATTAGGGCAAAGAGGATTTTGATGGAGGAAGAGTCACCAAACCCTAGCTTCAAGAAGATGACCAGCAATGGAAGCCTAGGGTTGAGATGGTGACCTAGAATCAAGCTTCTAGCTTGAATGGCTCACAATGGAGAGAATCTCTCTTGAGGATTTAGGACTCAAGAACTTGAGGGAGAGATTCTTGTGAGAAGAGAGAGCTTAGAAATAGAGTTGATTTCTCTTCTCTTTTGATCTGAAAAAATCTCCAATATATTGCTTAACCCCTTCAAGAAATGAATCAGGATTCTATTTAAAGGGGCAAGGAAAAACGAGTTCAAAAAGATCCCAACGGCTCTCTTCTGAACCAGACTAGTCGGTCAAAGAACAACCACCGACCGACTAGTTCATCAACTAGTCGGTCAGTCACTCAACGTAGACCGACTAATGGAAGAACAGCCAAGAAGTCGAAGTACAGGCAAAGAGAACTAGTCGGTCTAAGAAGACTTGCCGACCGACTAGTTTCACAACTAGTCGGTCGGTGAATGATCTTAGACCGACTAACATCGAAATAGAATAGGTTGACTTCAAGATGACTTAGTCGGTTTAAGAACAAATGCTGACCGACTAGTTTCTCAACTAGTCGGTCAGTAAACGTTCTTTGACCGACTAACTCGAAACAGTAGCTCAGGCTGAAAATGACTGTACCCAACTAGTCGGTCTAAGAAGGATTGCTGACCGACTAAATCGTCATCTAGTCGGTCGGTGACTCTTCTTTGACCGACTAACTGTAGTCATAGAAAGAGCTGAATAAAGTGAGGCAAACTAGTCGGTTCAAGTAGAGTTGCTGACCGACTAAATCGTCTTCTAGTCGGTTGGTGACTCTTCATGAACCAACTAACATGCACTCGAAGCCGAGGGAAGAAACGATAGGCTTCGGGAAAGTTTCTAATGACTTCTATGATTATCCTAGCTCTAAGATATGAGCGAAATGAAGATTATAAAGTAAGTCCTACTCAAGGCTTAACATTCTAATCTATGAAGCTAGAAGACTATAAACAAAACCTTACGAGCCATCTTCAAAGCTTCAATCTTCATTCCTCTTGACTTCAATATTGCTCCTTGAGCTTCAACGAAGCTCCAGGCACACGATCACGCGTATTGAGAAGTCTTGAGACGTCGCTTTTGTTGTACGTGGTATTTTGGCGACGATCTCCATAACTGCGCTCACAAATAAGTTAGTATACATTATTTATGTTTGCTCATCATCCAAAACCAAATCCGGGGAATCATATCACAACATTCTCCCCCCTTTTGATGATGACAAACCAACATAAATAATAATCAATAATAATGATTCAATAGAAATTTACTTACTCTTCCTGCATTAATGACACGTTAGTTCCATATTCAATAAAATTCATTGGCATCGTGCATATGAGGAAGATATGAAATATGAACCACATATTGACATATAGGATCTAAATCCATTTTATATCTTCACTCCCCCTGAATCTAACACATCAAATTAGATTCTTGGTAAATTCCTTTGAATTATTAGTTAGCACATTGTCATTATTATATCTCTCCCCCTTTGGCATTAGCAAAAAGAGCGGGAGGAGATCAACAACACAACCAATGGCTAAAAATAACGCATGGGAGTCGAAGAATACGACCAAGGTCCAAAATAACACCAATACAAAATATCAAATGTAAAATACCGAATAAAAGCAAAGCGTGTCAAGGAGACCAAAGTCAAAAATCGGAAACCGAAATCATCAGATCATCCGCGAAGATAGGGAAACGACAATACCAACCCATAGGCGAAAATCGAAATCCGAAATCCGAAATCATCAAAACTCAAATCAATTTCACTTATTGAGTTTTGGAACATACTCTCCAAAATCAATAGAATGAATGGAAAACAATTCTATGTTTCCATAGAAAGAATTCTATTAAATCCATAAAAGTGTCGAACGACGAAATCAACATCAGAGACAAAAATAATCCGATGTTCATACCAAAAGTATCATGCAAGAATGTTATGCCAAAAATAGATAGAACATCATATAACAATGGCATACACTAATCTAGCATACCAAATGAAGCAAAATGATACCAATTGTAATATATTCTACCAATGGATACCAATGAGAGTCAAAAGTATGAATATACTTACAAAATTAAGCTCCCCCTACTTTGGTGCATCACTTAAGCACCAACAACTCCATTTGAGTGAAAATCCTTGCAAATCACGGAGTTGGTAGGGTTGGTATCCCATAGTGAAATTAACCTAGAGAATATCATTTTGGTATCCAAAAATCTTTTTGGATCCAATGGGTTAGACAACAAATTTGAAATACGAAATAAAAATTATTGTAACCCATAAATTAATATAATCAAAATCAATTTTATAAACACATGCATTGGTACCAATAACATGATCAAAAACTCATGGTACCAAGCATTGAAGGGTTAACGGAACTAACCCTTCGGAAACCAAGTCCAAGAGGAACTTGACTTCCCAACATAATCATCATTCAAAATAACATCATTAATATATGATTTCACATAAGCGTTCATAGCATCATCGCTAGTGTTCTTGGGACCCCAAATAGTGTACATTTTGGGAATCCTCTTCCTAGTGGTTGCATGCACAAAAGTTTGATTTCTATGTGGTGCATGTGGCCTAGGAGCATGAGATCTAGCAATAGCATTATGATGAGCATGAGATCCATGATGTGGTGTAGCATACATACGTGGATAAGCATGAGGTGTGTATGCATGAGGATGATTATGAGAGTAGGCATGCACATGTGGATGAGATGTTTGAACATAGGCATTAGGATGTGCATGAGCATGATTACGTGCATGTGGGTGTCGCATATGAGTGTTTGCACGTGCTCGTGGGTGCGGAGTATAAAAATCATCATTAATTTGAACCGGTGGAGTAGGATGTGTGTTCCTACGTGGCATAGCATGTGAGTACAAAAATGCATGACCCCTCTTTGGAGGTCCACCCAAAGTGGGTTTCTTTCCAATCGGGGGTGTGTACGAAGTGGAAGCACTATTGGTAGGAGAACTACCAATGGGGTGTTTGCTCCCACTCGTCGAGGCATCGGATGTCGGCCTAACAAAGGTGGTAGGCGATTTGGATGAGTCTCCCATCTTATACCCCAAGCCAATGTGGTGTTTGGCCGGAAGTAAGTCATTTAGGATATTATCCAAATGGCCCTTACCTTTATTGAAATCATTGATACGGCCTAACGTGCACTCATACTTCTCTTTGAGAGAATGCATCGAAGCATCCAAAGTGGATACTTGCGATGTGAGTGCATAAACACGAGATTTGAGATTCTTATTCTCAATACTCAAGGTTGAGTTTTGAGACGTCAAATCCGCCATCTTGTGTTCATCCGATTTCTCAAAATGAACATGCTCAAGTTGAGATTTGAGGTTCTTCACCTCATTTCTCAACAAGCCATTATGAGTAAGCAAACTTGCTTTCTCATTGGCGAGTGTCTCAACAATGGTGTCATTGTTGGTGATGGTAGACTTAGGAGAGGTTTGGAGGCTAACAAGTTCATCTTTGGTCTTATTATATCTATCTACTAATTTAGTAAATTTAGACCAAATTTCTTGGTTTGCTAACCTCATTTCATCAATAGTAGGTTCTCCACTTTCATCCTCGCTACCATCCTCGCTTTCATCCTCGCTATCATCGAATGAGGACTCTTGACTTTTTGCCTCATCATTAGCCATGAAGCAAATTTTTGCTTTCTCCACTCTTCCATCATCCGACTCTCCACTTGAGGAATCCTCTTCGGAGTCGGTGAATGTGCCAACAAGCCCTTTCTTGTGCTTTCTCGGCTTGTCGTACTTAGATGCTTTCCCCTTCTCCTTGTGTTGGTAGAGAGGACAATCCGGTTTGATGTGTCCTGGCTTGTTGCATTTATAACACACAGGAGTAGAAGCATTAGTCGAAATAACTTTAGATTTACTCAAAAATTTACCTTTTCGGAAGAATCGATCGAACTTCCTTGCCATACGGGCAATGGATTCCATGTCCAATTCGTCTTCCGATTCTTCATCATCGGTAGATGGAGCGGCCTTGAATGCAATCGCCTTTTTCTTTGGCTCGTCTTGCTTCAAGTACGCCTTCATCTTTTCCCTCATCCGGATCTTACTATCCTTGCGTACCTCATAAGACAACAAGGTACCCATTAGTTGTACGACGATATATTTATTCATGTCATTACCTTCCTCGATGGCGAAGGTACGCTTTTCCCAACATGATGGAAGACCGTCGATAATCTTTGAGCATTTCTCCTTTTGGGTGTAGGTTTTCCCAAGAGCTTCCAAGTCGTTGGATATATCCACGAAGCGAGCATAATATTCCTTCATGGTTTCGCCCTGCTCCATATGAAACAACTCAAATTCTTTATTAGCAACGACGAGTTTAGAATCTTTTACCGTACTCGATCCTTCGTGCAATATGAGGAGCTGTTTCCATATTTGATATGCACTCTTACATGTGCTGTAACGGCCTGTTTCTATCATACCTTCTTCGTGCACGTGCTTTTGATCGTGCACGTGGTTATTTTAGACTTTAGTTGTTTTTGAACGTTTTTGTGTGATATGTCGTCGTGATCGTCTCTGAAAGTATTAGATTGTGGAATAACTTGGGAACGACATATCTCGAGTCATTCTTCAGCGATACTATCTTAATTGACGTGACGTCGCGACTTTCTGTTTTGACGTGAGACGTTTCTATTTTTAGTTTCATCTCTCGACGTCGAAATTTAGATCCGTCTTCTCCACTCTTTTTCTATAGTCGTCCTGATCACCCCATAATTATTTTACAATTTTTGAACTTAATTTGACCTATTTTCCAATATTTTGAAAGTTTTAAATAATTTTAAAACCTATTTTTATAAGAGTTTTAATTACAATAAAATTTCTATATTATAATAACGTATTAAAGAATTTTTTGACAAAATTTCAGAATTTTTGGCCTCACCCAAATTGCGTGAGGGAGAGGAGAGTAATTTTAAATTATATTAATTATTTTTATTATTTTAATTACGTTTTCTTAAACCCAAACCCTAACCCTAGATTTAACATATTTATATTAGCCCTAGGATAAATTATTTTCGCATTACACAAACCCTAGCCGTCAAAAACACCTTCCCGACGTTCGTCGCAACGTTGCGACGATCGCCCAGTGCACGACCGACGGCCGCCCCCGCAATTCCTAGCGCACGACCGGAGCAACCCCCCGCATCGCCGCTGCATCGCACCCCGCTGCATCGTTCCCCGCTGTCGCCCCGCTCCGACCGAGGCTGTCTCTCGGTCTGACCGAGAGACTTCTCCGCACAGCCGCCCGCTTCGCTCCGCTCCGCATCGCCAAGCGCCCGACCGGTGGGTTCGCCCGCAGTGACCGAGAGGCCGCCCCGCACCCGCGCTGCTCCGCTTCGTTGCAAGTTGCAACGTTGCAACTTGGCCCGCCCCACTGCGACTGACGGGATCCCTCGGTCTGACCGAGTGAATCCCTCGCACCGCCCAAGCTCCCGCCTCCGCCTGCGCTGCACTTGCACGACCGAGAGCTCCTCTCGGTCTGACCGAGAGGAACCCCGCACCGACCGACAGAACTTCGTCGCAACATTGTTTCTCCCACACCAACTCCTGTGGTGGGCCCCCCAAGTCCTCCAGAGGTGTTGTGGGTCCCCATTGGACCCCTAGCACTGCTGTGGGCCCCACTAGGACGTGCTACTTCACGGATTTACCGTCTACGACGTTGCGACACGTCGTAGGCCTTCGTCGCAAGATTCGACTTTTGGAGAGACGTGCGAGGACCAGATCTGAAGCTGAGGAGTCCTCTGATCAGACCCGACATCCAATCTATAGCAAACTCCGGTTCAGGTTGGTTCCCCGAAACTCGTAGAAACCCCCACAGTAGCTGACTGAACCCGAAACTAAAAACCGTCAATTTGAACTAAATTTATTTTCCAGCACCTGTAAAACGTTGTACGAATTTAGTAAATCGACGAATGGACTTTGTTGACTGTGCATGTAGGATAGATCGTCGATTAGGATGAAACATCAAAAAGGTGACTTTTGACGAATAGGATAGCCCCAAAAACCTAGAAACGAAACCTAATAGGATTTGGTGAATTTGAGACCTGACATCGTCGCCGTGGCGATATTTCAGACGGACTTCTGCGGATGAGACGCTTGGACGAGACGCTTGGACGGGACGCTTGGACGGGACGCTTCGAGAGGACGACACACTCGCCATTTCAGGCAAGTGTACCCACTTGCGTTTTTGACCGTGCTTTGGTCTTAGGTTGCTAGAACTGTTAGACTGTGAATGTATTGAACCGGACGTGAAATGATAGTGTCCGGGACGACTCCTGACGGCTCAGACTTGACGACGAAGTCTGAGCCTGACAACAACAACTTTAATGCTGTAGGGCTATCATGTGTGTGCGTGTGTGTGGACACCCTAGAATAACCCTTCCTGTCTTGTCACGTCCCGTCTTGCACAGCCCGCTGGGCAATAGGGCACTCTTCGAGTGATCCCTTGTACAGATTCACAGCCTGCGGGCAATAGGACACTCTCCAAGTTGAGAGAGTGATCCCTTGTACGGATACACAGCCCGAGGGCAATAGGGCACTCTCCAAGCTAGAGAGAGTGATCCCTTGTACGGATTCTCAGCCTGCGGGCAATAGGGCACTCGCCAAGCTAATCAACCAGTAAACCGTTGTTTAAAGTTCGGTGCACTTGCAGTAAAGTCTAACCCTTCTTGTAGACTTTACCTGACGTACAGTTCCTTTCTTTTGGGTGCTGTACGTCAGGTGCTCAGTCAGAGTTCGTGGACGCGGCAGATTCACTGGAGTACGAGGAGCCGAGGACGTCGACCCAGAGTACGTGCCTGACGAGGACCAGACCTTGAGGTCTTTTTAGTCGTCACTTTCAGAGGTTATTGCTTTTAGTTTGCTTTTAGTTAGGCTGTTGCCATGCTTAGGCTTCCTTTTTAGACTTTGTACCAGTTGGATATTATACCTTTAATTTAATGAATGCCTTTTCCTTTCTGTACTTCTGTTGTTTTGAACTTTATTAATGCAAGAACCTGAATCTTTTAAAATGGTACCTCTACAGACGCTTATTGGGTCCGAGCTTCTCAAGCTCTGGCCTAAGCGGGCCTCGTCACGTTTCGCTTCCGTCCATTTTGGGAAGCGGGGCGTGACAGGTTTTAGTGGTGGCCCATGCAGGTCTTGCAAAAGTTCGGAACAATAAAAGTACCGCATTCATTTAATATCCACGTACGAGTCTGAATTAGTTTCCCAGTCTTAGATAGTAGGAAGACTTAGGTAGACGTCCCAGTTTGATAGCTTGACGCCTTGGTTAAGATCGAGTCGTCCTCGTCCCAGACTACCTTAGCATCCACATTTGACTCCGATCGTGCTAGAATTTCTAGATCCCTTCTGTAAGTCTAGTCGCTCGCCCAGCTCCATCGACTTCGGGCCCAGCAGAACGTAACCTCGATTCTCTTAGGAACCTTCTCTTTAGATCCTGATTATATTCTAGCTCATTAGGAAGTCTTAGAGCTGAGTTATCCTAAATCTTTAGACGACCCGATGATTAGAACCCTTGTCCTCTAGCATCCCTCTGATCCTTGCAAATTTTTGTGCTATCAACCATAGAGTCCCATCGTAGCTCTTCACGATTCATATCTTACACGTAATCTTCATGCGATCATTTTTTTTCCTTTCTCTCGATTCTCGTGATCGTTTCCTGACGATCATCATCGATCCTTCGAATCCCTTCCTTGACCAATTCTACCTCCTCCAAAATTATTTTCGACTTTCCTTATTAAGTTTTCGCTCTAACTTGATTTCTTTGAAAACTTTTATTAATTATTTAAAATTTCTTACTTTTGGTTGAGTTACAATTCTTTTGCAAATTTTGAAACCTTTCGGTCGCGAAAGTTTTAAGTTACGACCTCGTACTTATTCTCGAATCAGTATCCATCGTATTTTAGTTTAAAACTTTGTTACCATTTCGGGAATTCAATAAATCATTTTTTAACTTACGAAATTTATTTTTAACCATTTACGTATGTACTTTAGAATATTTTCCTAAAACAAAGGGGGATTTTAAATTTCTTTACATATAAACATCTCTATGTTCATCGTGCTCATACTTCAAGAACCTTTGTTTAAATTCATTTTCATTTGCAAAACAATCGCTACCTCCTCCTACTTTTATTTCTTTTATTTCTTGTTTTCGAAACTCATTATTAAATTTTTTTTCGCTCGGTTTAACTCCCTTGAAAACCCTTTAGTATGTATATAATTAAAATTTCTTGCTTTTCGGTTGAAAGTTTCCTTCTTAGAATTTGAAATCTCCTTAGTCGTCAATTTGCAAGTTACTATCTGGAAATTATTTCAAATCGGTATCTTTCATATTTTCATTTTTTTTAAAAAAACCGTGTTGACATTTTGATAATTCAATTTATATTTTCTGGGCTACAAGATCTATTTCTAAATCACTTACCTTGCATACTTTTAAAATATTTTCTAAACTAGGGGGACTTTAATTATTTTATTATTATTATTATATCTGTTCTATGTTCCTCGTGACCACATTTCAAAATCTTTGTGTAAACTTATTTTCATGTGCAAAACAATCGTTATTCCACCCTACCCATCCTTCCTTCGTCTTACTTTTCCAAAATTTTAAAAATTCTACCATCTGCTCACTCCCTCCTACATTTATATATATATATAAAAGTATATAATACCATATTCTACATGTAATTCTCCTGTCATCAATCTAATTATTTTGAAGAATATTTTGTCTCATCCAACAAACTATCTCCTTACACCCGTCTTATTTGAACTCGTTCTTTCCGATCTTATTTCGTTCCGCTTTTGACTTAGTTTTCCTTCCTTCTTTTACCTAGACATTAGACCTTGTAGTTATCCATGCTATCTTCAGTTTAGGAGTAGGCCCTTTGGTAGGTGATGTCGTTGTAGTGCCTGAGTATAGGTAGAGTGTGTAGACCTG
Organism: Scilla litardierei; assembly: GCA_030789695.1. Lineage (NCBI taxonomy): Eukaryota > Viridiplantae > Streptophyta > Magnoliopsida > Asparagales > Asparagaceae > Scilla > Scilla litardierei. The sequence continues at coordinate 345,168,292 of CM061142.1, read as the reverse complement.
TAGGAGTGTGTCATCTTTTGGATCCTGATGTTTGTCTCCTGTGTCTTGAATGTGTACTCAGTGTCAACCATGGTATGCTGGAAGTTGTCTGAATGACGGTATTCAATACTTATATGAATGGCGTCATCGCAGGCAGATCCTTAGACTTAGTTTTAATTTTAATGAATGGTTTATCTTGGCTGTATGTGACTGTATCAAAAACTATGTTTTCCTTAAACCAAATATTTAAAGTTTTCAAATTAGCTCACAAGATCGCAAGTCAATTAACTTTTGTTCTCATCCATTACCGCAACACCACACGTTTTTTTCCAAATGTTTTAAAATATTTCTTTGGCCTTAAGTCTCTCTCTTTCTCTTCTCTTCTTTCTCCCTTAAACAAAATTTTCGTGTTTATGGTTGATATATTAATTGGGACTAGCTATTATCGTTATAGGATTTTGTTTGCAGGTAGGCTTGGAGTGAGATGAGTTTTATTATGGGAATGATAAATTAATTTTTGGAACTCAAGGATGATGGATTAGAATATCTTTTGGATGAGAAGAATGGACTGTCCAAGACTTATTTATAAAAACCGAAGTGTGGCGGACTCAATGGGAAAATTCTGGTCGAATGAAATTATATGCGAGGAGATGATGACTCATCAGACTTGAGGCTTAGACGGGTAGTAGATAGGAGTAACTGCCGAGAATAGTATGAGTTAGGGTGATCATGAGATTGAGTAGAGCTTATATTAGCATTGAGACTGATTGATGAATTAACGTGAGAAGACTTTGAGAATAACACAACGTGTGGAGATAAATGGATGATTAGGCAGTCGGACTTAATGTTGGTTGGGATTAGTTATAGTGAGTAGGATGAGGGGTAATTCTGACAGATCAAATTATTTGGTGGATGAATTTATGGGGAGATATGACGCGAAAGTATTGAAGACACAACGATTGCTGATTGGTGAAGGTATTATAAGACTGACAAAGTTTTTACCTTGGATTGGTAGTTGACTAGAATCTCATTTTTCTTGGAGATTGATTAACATTGGGAGGAGATTGAGAAATTTAAAAAAAATTTATTGAGAAGATGATTATTATTTTTTTGTGAGGACTTGGAGTTGAGAATTTGAGCAGTAGTGATGGGTCTATAGTTAAGTATTAGGAAGGGAGTTTAGTCGTGGCTTTGCCCAGTAAAGAGATGGACTAGGATGGATTATTGAGGAACGTTGTTCGAAGTTACAGGATTAGAAATCCTTATGGGTAGATATGATAGTTGCGAGTATAAGGTTATATGGGTAATATTATTATTAGTGTGAGTGATTCCGAGGGCGGAATCATTTCTAAGGTGGGTAGAATGTAACGGCCTGTTTCTATTATACCTTCTTCGTGCACGTGCTTTTGATCGTGCACGTGGTTATTTTAGACTTTAGTTGTTTTTGAACGTTTTTGTGTGATATGTCGTCGTGATCGTCTCTGAAAGTATTAGATTGTGGAATAACTTGGGAACGACATATCTCGAGTCATTCTTCAGCGATACTATCTTAATTGACGTGACGTCGCGACTTTCTGTTATGACGTGAGACGTTTCTATTTTTAGTTTCATCTCTCGATGGCGAAATTTAGATCCGTCTTCTCCACTCTTTTTCTATAGTCGTCCCGATCACCCCATAATTATTTTACAATTTTTGAACTTAATTTGACATATTTTCCAATTTTTTGAAAGTTTAAATAATTTTAAAACCTATTTTTATAAGAGTTTTAATTACAATAAAATTTCTATATTATAATAACGTATTAACGAATTTTTTGGCAAAATTTCAGAATTTTTGGCCGCACCCAAATTGCGTGAGGGAGAGGAGAGTAATTTTAAATTATATTAATTATTTTTATTATTTTAATTACGTTTTCTTAAACCCAAACCCTAACCCTAGCTCTAACCTATTTATATTAGCCCTAGGATAAATTATTTTCGCATTACACCAACCCTAGCCGTCAAAAACACCTTCCCGACGTTCGTCGCAACGTTGCGACGATCGCCCAGTGCACGACCGACGGCCGCCCCCACAATTCCTAGCGCACGACCGGAGCAGCCCCCCGCATCGCCGCTGCATCGCACCCCGCTGCATCACTCCCCGCTGTCGCCCCGCTCCGACCGAGGCTGTCTCTCGGTCTGACCGAGAGACTTCTCCGCACAGCCGCCCGCTCCGCTCCGCTCCGCATCGCCAAGCGCCCGACCGGTGGGTTCGCCCGCAGCGACCGAGAGGCCGCTCCGCACCCGCGCTGCTCCGCTTCGTTGCAAGTTGCAACGTTGCAACTTGGCCCGCCCCGCTGCGACCGACGGGATCCCTCGGTCTGACCGAGGGAATCCCTCGCACCGCCCAAGCTCCCGCCTCCGCCTGCGCTGCACTTGCACGACCGAGAGCTCCTCTCGGTCTGACCGAGAGGAACCCCCGCACCGACCGACAGAACTTCGTCGCAACATTGTTTCTCCCACACCAACTCCTGTGGTGGCCCCCCAAGTCCTCCAGAGGTGTTGTGGGTCCCCCTTGGACCCCTAGCACTGCTGTGGGCCCCACTAGGACGTGCTACTTCGCGGATTTGCCGTCTACGACGTTGCGACACGTCGTAGGCCTTCGTCGCAAGATTCGACTTTTGGAGAGACGTGCGAGGACCAGATCTGAAGCTGAGGAGTCCTCCGATCAGACCCGACATCCAATCTACAGCAAACTCCGGTTCAGGTTGGTTCCCCGAAACTCGTAGAAACCCCCACAGTAGCTGACTGAACCCTAAACTAAAAACCGTCAACTTGAACTAAATTTATTTTCCAGCACCTGTAAAATGTTGTACGAATTTAGTAAATCGACGAATGGACTTTGTTGACTGTGCACATAGGATAGATCGTCGATTAGGATGAAACATCAAAAAGGTGACTTTTGACGAATAGGATAGCCCCGAAAACCTAGAAACGAAACCTAATAGGATTTGGTGAATTTGAGACCTGACATCGTCGCTGTGGCGATATTTCAGACGGACTTCTGCGGACGAGACGCTTGGATGAGACGCTTGGACGAGACGCTTGGACGGGACGCTTGGACGGGACGCTTCGAGAGGACGACACACTCGCCATTTCAGGCAAGTGTACCCACTTGCATTTTTGACCGTGCTTTGGTCTTAGGTTGCTAGAACTGTTAGACTGTGAATGTATAGAACCGGACGTGAAATGATAGCGTCCGGGACGAGTCCTGACGGCTCAGACTTGACGACGAAGTCTGAGCCTGACAACAACAACTTTAATGCTGTATGGCTATCATGTGTGTGCGTGTGTGTGGACACCCTAGAATAACCCTTCCTGTCTTGTCACGTCCCGTCTTGCACAGCCCGCTGGGCAATAGGGCACTCTTCGAGTGATCCCTTGTACAGATTCACAGCCTGCGGGCAATAAGGCACTCTCCAAGTTGAGAGAGTGATCCCTTGTACGGATACACAGCCCGAGGGCAATAGGGCACTCTCCAAGCTAGAGAGAGTGATCCCTTGTACGGATTCTCAGCCTGCGGGCAATAGGGCACTCGCCAAGCTAGAGCGAGTGATCCCTTGTACTGGTGTCATGTCTTGTCTTGTCTTGGGGTTTGGGGTTGGGTTGAGCGTGCGCACGGCAAGAGGGTCTGATCCCCCTCGAACCGTAAGGCGTGAACCCTTTCGTGTCTCACTTGTCTTGTCCTGCCTTGTTTCCGTCACGTCGCGTCATGTCTTGACACCTGTAGGTTAGCCCTGTAGTTGGTAGCACACGCTACGACTACTACTTGTCCCGTTTTACTTTCCTGCTACGTTACTTCCTGTCGTGTTACTCTGTTATAACCACAGTATGCTAATCAACCAGTAAACTGTTGTGTAAAAGAACCTCAGCATGCTAATCAACCAGTAAACCGTTGTTTAAAGTTCGGTGCACTTGCAGTAAAGTCTAACCCTTCTTGTAGACTTTACCTGACGTACAGTTCCTTTCTTTTGGGTGCTGTACGTCAGGTGCTCAGTCAGAGTTCGTGGACGAGGCAGATTCACTGGAGTACGAGGAGCCGAGGACGTCGACCCAGAGTACGTGCCTGACGAGGACCAGACCTTGAGGTCTTTTTAGTCATCACTTTCAGAGGTTACTGCTTTTAGTTTGCTTTTAGTTAGGCTGTTGCCATGCTTAGGCTTCCTTTTTAGACTTTGTACCAGTTGGGTATTATACCTTTAATTTAATGAATGCCTTTTCCTTTCTGTACTTCTGTTGTTTTGAACTTTATTAATGCAAGAACCTGAATCTTTTAAAATGGTACCTCTACAGACGCTTATTGGGTCCGAGCATCTCAAGCTCTGGCCTAAGCGGGCCTCGTCACGTTTCGCTTCCGTCCATTTTGGGAAGCGGGGCGTGACAGGTTTTAGTGGTGGCCCATGCAGGTCTTGCAAAAGTTCGGAATAATAAAAGTACCGCATTCATTTAATATCCACGTACGAGTCTGAATTAGTTTCCCAGTCTTAGATAGTAGGAAGACTTAGGTAGACGTCCCAGTTTGATAGCTTGACGCCTTGGTTAAGATCGAGTTGTCCTCGTCCCAGACTACCTTAGCATCCCCATTTGACTCCGATCGTGCTAGAATTTCTAGAGCCCTTCTTTAAGTCTAGTCGATCGCCCAGCTCCATCGACTTCGGGCCCAGCAGAACGTAACCTCGATTCTCTTAGGAACCTTCTCTTTAGATCCTGATTATATTCTAGCTCATTAGGAAGTCTTAGAGCTGAGTTATCCTAAATCTTTAGACGACCCGATGATTAGAACCCTTGTCCTCTAGCATCCCTCTGATCCTTGCAAATTTTTGTGCTATCGACCATAGAGTCCCATCGTAGCTCTTCACGATTCATATCTTACGCGTAATCTTCATGCGATCATTTTTTTCCTTTCTCTCGATTCTCGTGATCGTTTCCTGACGATCATCATCGATCCTTCGAATCCCTTCCTTGACCAATTCTACCTCCTCCAAAATTATTTTCGACTTTCCTTATTAAGTTTTCGCTCTAGCTTGATTTCTTTGAAAACTTTTATTAATTATTTAAAATTTCTTACTTTTGGTTGAGTTAAAATTCTTTTGCAAATTTTGAAACCTTTCGGTCGCGAAAGTTTTAAGTTACGACCTCGTACTTATTCTCGAATCAGTATCCATTGTATTTTAGTTTAAAACTTTGTTACCATTTCGGGAATTCAATATATCATTTTTTTAACCTACGAAATTTATTTTTAACCATTTACGTACGTACTTTAGAATATTTTCCTAAAACAAAGGGGGATTTTAAATTTCTTTACATATAAACATCTCTATGTTCATCGGGCTCATACTTCAAGAACCTTTGTTTAAATTCATTTTCATTTGCAAAACAATCGCTACCTCCTCCTACTTTTATTTCTTTTATTTCTTGTTTTCGAAACTCATTATTAAATTTTTTTTTCGCTCGGTTTAACTCCCTTGAAAACCCTTTAGTATGTATATAATTAAAATTTCTTGCTTTTCGGTTGAAAGTTTCCTTCTTAGAATTTGAAATCTCCTTAGTCGTCAATTTGCAAGTTACTATCTGGAAATTATTTCAAATTGGTATCTTTCATATTTTCATTTTTTTTAAAACCGTGTTGACATTTTGATAATTCAATTTATATTTTCTGGGCTACAAGATCTATTTCTAAATCACTTACCTTGCATACTTTTAAAATATTTTCTAAACTAGGGGGACTTCAATTATTTTATTATTATTATTATATCTGTTCTATGTTCCTCGTGACCACATTTCAAAATCTTTGTGTAAACTTATTTTCATGTGCAAAACAATCGTTATTCCACCCTACCCATCCTTCCTTCGTCTTACTTTTCCAAAATTTTAAAAATTCTACCATCTGCTCACTCCCTCCTACATTTATATATATATAAAAGTATATGATACCATATTCTACATGTAATTCTCCTGTCATCAATCTAATTATTTTGAAGAATATTTTGTCTCATCCAACAAACTATCTCCTTACACCTGTCTTATTTGAACTCGTTCTTTCCGATCTTATTTCGTTCCGCTTTTGATTTAGTTTTCCTTCCTTCTTTTACCTAGACATTAGACCTTGTAGTTATCCATGCTATCTTCAGTTTAGGAGTAGGCCCTTTGGTAGGTGATGTCGTTGCAGTGCCTGAGTATAGGTAGAGTGTGTAGACCTGTAGGAGTGTCTCATCTTTAGGATCCTGATGTTTGTCTCCTGTGTCTTGAATGTGTACTCAGTGTCAACCATGGTATGCTGGAAGTTGTCTGAATGACGGTATTCAATACTTATATGAATGGCGTCATCGCAGGCAGATCCTTAGACTTAGTTTTAATTTTAATGAATGGTTTATCTTGGCTGTATGTGACTGTATCAAAAACTTTGTTTTCTTTAAACCAAATCTTTAAAGTTTTCAAATTAGCTCACAAGATCGCAAGTCAATTAACTTTTGTTCTCATCCATTACCGCAACACCACACGTTTTTTTTCCAAATGTTTTAAAATATTTCTTTGGCCTTAAGTCTCTCTCTTTCTCTTCTCTTCTTTCTCCCTTAAACAAAATTTTCGTGTTTATGGTTGATATATTAATTGGGATTAGCTATTATCGTTATAGGATTTTGTTTGCAGGTAGGCTTGGAGTGAGATGAGTTTTATTATGGGAATGATAAATTAATTTTTGGAACTCAAGGATGATGGATTAGAATATCTTTTGGATGAGAAGAATGGACTGTCCAAGACTTATTTATAAAAACCGAAGTGTGGCGGACTCAATGGGAAAATTCTGGTCGAATGAAATTATATGCGAGGAGATGATGACTCATCAGACTTGAGGCTTAGACGGGTAGTAGATAGGAGTAACTGCCGAGAATAGTATGAGTTAGGGTGATCATGAGATTAAGTAGAGCTTATATTAGCATTGAGACTGATTGATGAATTAACGTGAGAAGACTTTGAGAATAACACGACGTGTGGAGATAAATGGATGATTAGGCAGTCGAACTTAATGTTGGTTGGGATTAGTTATAGTGAGTAGGATGAGGGGTAATTCTGACAGATCAAATTATTTGGTGGATGAATTTATGGGGAGATATGACGAGAAAGTATTGAAGACACGACGATTGCTGATTGGTGAAGGTATTATAAGACAGACAAAGTTTTTGCCTTGGATTGGTAGTTGACTAGAATCTCATTTTTCTTGGAGATTGATTAACATTGGGAGGAGATTGAGAAATTTAAAAAATTTTTATTGAGAAGATGATTATTATTTTTTTGTGAGGACTTGGAGTTGGGAATTTGAGCGGTAGTGATGGGTCTATAGTTAAGTATTAGGAAGAGAGTTTAGTCGTGGCTTTGCCCAGTAAAGAGATGGACTAGGATGGATTATTGAGGAACGTTGTTCGAAGTTACAGGATTAGAAATCCTTATGGGTAGATATGATAGTTGTGAGTATAAGGTTATATGGGTAATATTATTATTAGTGTGAGTGATTCCGAGGGCGGAATCATTTCTAAGGTGGGTAGAATGTAACGGCCTGTTTTTATCATACCTTCTTCGTGCACGTGCTTTTGATCGTGCACGTGGTTATTTTAGACTTTAGTTGTTTTTGAACGTTTTTGTGTGATATGTCGTCGTGATCGTCTCTGAAAGTATTAGATTGTGGAATAACTTGGGAACGACATATCTCGAGTCATTCTTCAGCGATACTATCTTAATTGACGTGACGTCGCGACTTTCTGTTTTGACGTGAGACGTTTCTATTTTTAGTTTCATCTCTCGACGTCGAAATTTAGATCCGTCTTCTCCACTCTTTTTCTATAGTTGTCCCGATCACCCCATAATTATTTTACAATTTTTGAACTTAATTTGACCAATTTTCCAATTTTTTGAAAGTTTTAAATAATTTTAAAACCTATTTTTGTAAGAGTTTTAATTACAATTAAATTTCTATATTATAATAACGTATTAAAGAATTTTTTGGCAAAATTTCAGAATTTTTGGCCGCACCCAAATTGCGTGAGGTAGAGGAGAGTAATTTTAAATTATATTAATTATTTTTATTATTTTAATTACGTTTTCTTAAACCCAAACCCTAACCCTAGCTCTAACCTATTTATATTAGCCCTAGGATAAATTATTTTCGCATTACACAAACCCTAGCCGTCAAAAACACCTTCCCGACGTTCGTCGCAACATTGCGACGATCGCCCAGTGCACGACCGACGGCCGCCCCCGCAATTCCTAGCGCACGACCGGAGCAGCCCCCCGCATCGCCGCTGCATCGCACCCCGCTGCATCGCTCCCTGCTGTCGCCCCGCTCCGACCGAGGCTGTCTCTCGGTCTGACCGAGAGACTTCTCCGCATAGCCGCCCGCTCCGCTCCACTCCACATCGCCAAGCGCCCGACCGGTGGGTTCGCCCGCAGCGACCGAGAGGCCGCCCCGCACCCGCGCTGCTCCGCTTCGTTGCAAGTTGCAACGTTGCAACTTGGCCCGCCCCGCTGCGACCGACGGGATCCCTCGGTCTGACCGAGGGAATCCCTCGCACCGCCCAAGCTCCCGCCTCCGCCTGCGCTGCACTTGCACGACCGAGAGCTCCTCTCGGTCTGACCGAGAGGAACCCCCGCACCGACCGATAGAACTTCGTCGCAACATTGTTTCTCCCACACCAACTCCTGTGGTGGGCCCCCCAAGTCCTCCAGAGGTGTTGTGGGTCCCCCTTGGACCCCTAGCACTGCTGTGGGCCCCACTAGGACGTGCTACTTCACGGATTTTCCGTCTACGACGTTGCGACACGTCGTAGGCCTTCGTCGCAAGATTCGACTTTTGGAGAGACGTGCGAGGACCAGATCTGAAGCTGAGGAGTCCTCCGATCAGACCCGACATCCAATCTACAGCAAACTCTAGTTCAGGTTGGTTCCCCGAAACTCGTAGAAACCCCCACAGTAGCTGACTGAACCCGAAACTAAAAACCGTCAACGTGAACTAAATTTATTTTCCAGCACCTGTAAAACGTTGTACGAATTTAGTAAATCGACGAATGGACTTTGTTGAATGTGCACATAGGATAGATCGTCGATTAGGATGAAACATCAAAAAGGTGACTTTTGACGAATAGGATAGCCCCGAAAACCTAGAAACGAAACCTAATAGGATTTGGTGAATTTGAGACCTGACATCGTCGCCGTGGCGATATTTCAGACGGACTTCTACGGACGAGACGCTTGGACGAGACGCTTGGACGGGACGCTTGGACGAGACGCTTCGAGAGGACGACACACTCGCCATTTCAGGCAAGTGTACCCACTTGCGTTTTTGACCGTGCTTTGGTCTTAGGTTGCTAGAACTGTTAGACTATGAATGTATAGAACCGGACGTGAAATGATAGCGTCCGGGATGACTCCTGACGGCTCAGACTTGACGACGAAGTCTGAGCCTGACAACAACAACTTTAATGCTGTAGGGCTATCATGTGTGTGCGTGTGTGTGGACACCCTAGAATAACCCTTCCTGTCTTGTCACGTCCCGTCTTGCACAGCCCGCTGGGCAATAGGGCACTCTTCGAGTGATCCATTGTACAGATTCACAGCCTGCAGGCAATAGGGCACTCTCCAAGTTGAGAGAGTGATCCCTTGTACGGATACACAGCCCGAGGGCAATAGGGCACTCTCCAAGCTAGAGATAGTGATCCCTTGTACGGATTCTCAGCCTGCGGGCAATAGGGCACTCGCCAAGCTAGAGCGAGTGATCCCTTGTACTGGTGTCATGTCTTGTCTTGTCTTGGGGTTTGGGGTTGGGTTGAGCGTGCGAACGGCAAGAGGGTCTGATCCCCCTCGCACCGTAAGGCGTGAACCCTTTCGTGTCTCACTTGTCTTGTCCTGCCTTGTTTCCGTCACGTCCCGTCTTGTCTTGACACCTGTAGGTTAGCCTCGTAGTTGGTAGCACACGCTACGACTACTACTTGTCCCGTTTTACTTTCCTGCTGCGTTACTTCCTGTCGTGTTACTCTGTTATAACCACAGCATGCTAATCAACCAGTAAACTGTTGTGTAAAAGAACCTCAGCATGCTAATCAACCAGTAAACCGTTGTTTAAAGTTCGGTGCACTTGCAGTAAAGTCTAACCCTTCTTGTAGACTTTACCTGACGTACAGTTCCTTTCTTTTGGGTGCTGTATGTCAGGTGCTCAGTCAGAGTTCGTGGACGCGGCAGATTCACTGGAGTACGAGGAGCCGAGGACGTCGACCCAGAGTACGTGCCTGACGAGGACCAGACCTTGAGGTCTTTTTAGTCGTCACTTTCAGAGGTTACTGCTTTTAGTTTGCTTTTAGTTAGGCTGTTGCCATGCTTAGGCTTCCTTTTTAGACTTTGTACCAGTTGGATATTATACCTTTAATTTAATGAATGCCTTTTCCTTTCTGTACTTCTGTTGTTTTGAACTTTATTAATGCAAGAACCTGAATCTTTTAAAATGGTACCTCTACAGACGCTTATTGGGTCCGAGCTTCTCAAGCTCTGGCCTAAGCGGGCCTCGTCACGTTTCGCTTCCGTCCATTTTGGGAAGCGGGGCGTGACAGGTGCATATCTTGTTGAAGTCCTCGAGCTCCAACGCACAATTCAAGGCATTCATTGCCTTGGCATTGGCTACTTCCGCGGCGACCTCCGCGGGAGTCCACTTCGCGAAATCTTCTTCAGAAGGCTCGACATACTCCGTCATGGTGGCTCTCCATAGTGAAGCGCTCCGGAGGAAAATTTGCATCCGGCATTTCCAGTACCCGTAGTTGGTACCGTTGAAGTGTGGAGGCCTGACGGAGGATAGTCCTTCCATAACTGAAGAGGCTCCATCGCGGTTCTTGAAGACGTTGTAGTCGTTGTTCGTCATAGCTTTGAACTTTGGCTATGTGTAGCTTTGAACCTTGGCTCTGATACCAATTGTAGTGCCCTAGAAAGCCACTGCACATGTACTAGAGGGGGGGTGAATAGTACTTTTAAATAATAGGGAGAGTTATTCCTAATTACCGTGCAATTAACAAACAACAATGCGGAATAACAACGATCAACAAGAATAAATGCAAACGCAAACAAATGGTTTAATGGGTTCGGATCCACCCAAGTCTCCCCGACTTGTTCCCGGTGATCCTACGTCCCAACCACCCGGATCCCTTCCGGATACTTGAGTTAGAAACCATAACTCAAGGTTTCCAATATGACTATTTGCGAAAACCTCACAAGTGCAATCGACCTACAATCGATGACCGTGAATCCCACAACCCGGGATCACACAAAACCTCTCACAACCGAGAGTATACAATTCAAATATAACTGAAATGAAATGCTTACCAACAAAATACCTATGCCTTGAGATTTCTTACCAAATTAGGGCAAAGAGGATTTTGATGGAGGAAGAGTCACCAAACCCTAGCTTCAAGAAGATGACTAGCAATGGAAGCCTAGGGTGGAGATGGTGACCTAGAATCAAGCTTCTAGCTTGAATGGCTCACAATGGAGAGAATCTCTCTTGAGGATTTAGGACTCAAGAACTTGAGGGAGAGATTCTTGTAAGAAGAGAGAGCTTGGAAATAGAGTTGATTGCTCTTCTCTTTTGATCTGAAAAAATCTCCAATATATTGCTTAACCCCTTCAAGAAATGAATCAGGATTCTATTTAAAGGGGCAAGGAAAAACGAGTTCAAAAAGATCCCAACGGCTCTATTCTGAACCAGACTAGTCGGTCAAAGAACAACCACCGACCGACTAGTTCATCAACTAGTCGGTCGGTCACTCAACGTAGACCGACTAATGGAAGAACAGCCAAGAAGTCGAAGTACAGGCAAAGACAACTAGTCGGTCTAAGAAGACTTGCCGACCGACTAGTTTCACAACTAGTCGGTCGGTGAATGATCTTAGACCGACTAACGTTGAAATAGAATAGGTTGACTTCAAGATGACTTAGTCGGTTTAAGAACAAATGCTGACCGACTAGTTTCTCAACTAGTCGATCGGTAAACGTTCTTTGACCGACTAACTCGAAACAGTAGCTCAGGCTGAAAATGACTGTACACAACTAGTCGGTCTAAGAAGGATTGCTGACCGACTAAATCGTCATCTAGTCGGTCGGTGACTCTTCTTTGACCGACTAACTGTAGTCATAGAAAGAGCTGAATAAAGAGAGGCAAACTAGTCGGTTCAAGTAGAGTTGCCGACCGACTAAATCGTCATCTAGTCGGTTGGTGACTCTTCATGAACCAACTAACATGCACTCGAAGCCGAGGGAAGAAACGATAGTCTTCGGGAAAGTTTCTAATGACTTCTATGATTATCCTAGCTCTAATATATGAGCGAAATGAAGATTATAAAGTAAGTCCTACTCAAGGCTTAACATTCTAATCTATGAAGCTAGAAGACTATAAACAAAACCTTACGAGCCGTCTTCAAAGCTTCAATCTTCATTCCTCTTGACTTCAATATTGCTCCTTGAGCTTCAACGAAGCTCCAGGCACACGATCACGCGTATTGAGAAGTCTTGAGACGTCGCTTTTGTTGTACGTGGTATTTTGGCGACGATCTCCATAACTGCGCTTACAAATAAGTTAGTATACATTATTTATGTTTGCTCATCATCCAAAACCAAATCCGGGGAATCATATCACAACAAAAACTATACCAAACAGCTTACTGTTATTTCGAATAAGATGTTTGTGCTAACACATAGAGATAAATAGCCTCGAGGGCATCTTCTTTCTACATCTCCCACTTACACTCAGGCCCATTTATCTTGATATCTCATACCGTTTTTACACATAAGTTTTTCTAGACTTCATGTGGTAGAGCCTTCGTGAGTGGATCTGCTAAAACCGTCTATAGTATAGACTTAAGGGGTTTCTATGTTCACGTTGGACCAACCATTTGAATCTTATTCAAATAATTCACTTGGTCTTACGGAATCCATAATATTTTAGTTTCTTGGATCTTATCCAGCTCATCGTACCTTACGACATTTAAATTTGTTCTTGGTCATTTCAAATGGCTTATATCTATTTCTGATAAAGTATCAAACCTTTTGATTACTTTGTCAAAATATATGTTCCATCCCTTTAATGCCTCGCATGTAATTTATACGCTCCGACTGACCTTGAAAACTTTCTGGCCAATTCATATAAGTTGGTTCGTCTAAATCATATTTAGAAATACGAACTTATAAGTGAATGCTCCAGTTTTCATGGTCAACATGAGCGTTTACATCAAGTTTTGGTCCGAGTAGATCCGTACACATCTGCTGGTGAAAACGGTTTCATCATAATCAGTTTATAGGAATTAGGATGAAAACTATTCTCGACCAACATGATTGTACTTCACTATTTTCTTTCTGCACCTATCTTTCAACTTAAAGATTTACTTGCAGAAAATGAGGAAACATTTTCCTTGGGCACGTAAAATAAATTTCAAAATTTATTTATGCACACAGACCTATGCTAATTGCATCAAGCTATAAACTGGAGTTACTACTCCGAATTTCACCCTAGAAGTTGACTAAGTCATCATCAATTATGATGTCTAACTCGACTCTTCGTCTCACGAGATTCGAGTAATTATACAACTTTCTAATGATTGATTTAATGAATATCTTATTGATAATGTCCTCATAGAACATTATCAAAACCTAGGCATTACTATCTGGAACCTAACCCAGAGGGAGGACTTAACTCAGAGTCACTTGCTATGGATCACACCAAGTCTAACTAAATGTGATTCATACCTTTTAACACACCGATGTGTTAACAGACTTGCCCTGAGAGAAAAATCATATTTTCTTTTACTTACATAAGATTTTATATAGCTAAGCATTTGACCATTCGATCTAATCGAATCAGTTTAAATACTTTTGTCATTTCGTTCTTTATTTTATCAGACTTGTTTTTCATCAAGAACACGTGTCTTAATAAAATATACGAATAACTTATTTTGGTTAATCTAGACTCGAGTACATCAGTATGTACAAGACTTAGTTCGACAACTCATTCTCCCACCGTCTTACAGATGAGTTTCGGACATTATATCTAAGAGGATAAGAATCACAAGTGTCCGCAGACTTCATAATACGAGAGGTCAGACCCCTCTTTATGTGACTTGTGAAGCTTAGTCTCTCGATACGGCCTAGTCTATTTGCCATATAAGTTTGCTACTATATTGTGTATATATATATTAACATTTAATATATATATTATTGTTATACATATTACTCATTGCTTCAGAAGCAATGCGACGACATTCGTCAAAAAGTGTTAACCTTTTGTATAACAGTAATTATGAAATCGTGACATCAAAATATGTCACATTTACATTCCCTCATACGTATGTCTTTGATAAATAAAACTATTTAACTCGATAGACTTTCCGGAGTGCCTTCTTCCTTTTCTAAATCACATTTAGATATTAAATAGCCCAACATAAATGAATAGCTTTGTAAGCATCTCATGTATCCAAACGCCTGAGCTTTGCAACCTTGAGTGTAGCTCAACAAGTTGCTTGTCTCAAGATCCAGTTGGGATACATAGCCTTGCACCGTTCATGCACGTCGAGCTGCTCCTCGAACCACTCTTCGAACCGCTCCGCATCCCGAGGCGAGCAATCCTTATGTCGCCGAGCCAACCATGTGCCGAAGAAAGTTTCACGCGAGTGAAAGCCTTCGCCAAGATTTTGGATCCGAATCCGAACTCCTTCGTGGCTTTGCTAGAGCCCTTCAGGAGTAAGGTAGAAATATAGGGAGAAGAAGAATTAATTTAAGCTTCGATCCGAGCATGTTCCAATATTTACAGGAGCCGCTCAGATCTTGAGCATGGGACGAGTTTTGAGGAGGAGAGCAGACCCCTATTTATATTGGCAGCTGACCCCTCCCCTCTACTCATTTTCCGATGTGTGACTATTAAATTAGAGTTAATTAAATCAAGTTAGTTTGCCTTTCACAAAGGTCAAACTTCCGTGAATTTTAACTCCCTCACCGTTGAGCCTCATGATTGATACAACCTATCAATTCGAAGGGTGTTCAACCGTGAACGCGTAGGAAAAACGGCACGTCAATCTGAGTCCGTTTGACCCTCCAATTGATCACCCAAAGTTCAGACCAAGGCTTGATTTTCGTCTCTGCTCAGCCCCTAGGGTTCTGCACCCAACCTGTGGGGCCCATATTGCCAGCTCATTGGACCTGGACGCAGCCCAGGACATGGGCACAGCCCAGGAGCCAGGCCTAGCGCCCAGCGCCTGGGCCTGCGCCCAGGCGCCCGGGCCTGGCCCTAGGCCTGGCGTCCTGGCCCAGGTGGGCCGGGTGCCCTGGCTCAGCTGGGCCTAGCCAGGCGCCTAGGCCAGGACCAGTCTGGCCTGGGTCTGCCTGGTCTGACCTGGTCTGACCCATAGAGCTATTTTGGGCATAAGTGGGGTATTTGGCGTCCGATTTGGACGCCGTTCGAACCTGGGCGTAGACCGGGACATTCCCGTCTTACACGTAAATTTTTCCTTGCATTTATATTATTAAATATGGTCTTAAACTATTTAAGACACATTTAATCTCTTTTGCATCATACGCAAAATAGTCCCTATCCAAGCTTAATTTATTATATTGCATCAAATGCAATATTTCATCCCTTGCATAAAAATGTAAAATATTCTCCCTAACTATTCTACCTATTACTGGACGAAGGTCGCACTCTGTGTGAGACTCTACAGCCTGACCCTTACAACAGGTTGGGCTTGAAGCTCTATACGATAGTGACCACGAGCAGTGGTTTTTGTCCCTGCTTCAGAATCATAATTATGTGGTTGACTCATCGACATGGGTATTGTCAGGACCACCCTGACTGTGTCCGTGATGAGTTCCGCAGTTATAGTCTCTTCGTCTAAACTATGTCGTGTAGATCAAGTCTAGGGTACGGTCAAACGTCACCCCCAATAACTTGACTCCGGTTAGTTTCCATTGATCTTTAGTCAACTAATGTTGGACTTCTTCCAATATACTCTGATCAGAGATTTTACTAAAGACCGAACTAACTCTACGACACTAACTCCCATTGATCGGGAGAGACTAATCCTCTCTTCGTCATTACTCTCCTCGTACGCTTCAAGTGACACCCAATCAAAGAACTTTCGACAGGCCTAGCCTCGAAGTTAGGTCAGTGATCTAAGTGGCACCGTTCACGCACAGGTTCGTAAAATGACCTCAAGTCAAAAGACCAACTTGCCTATCATCACTGAGAGTTATCATTGACAGATTGGTCAATATAACCATATGATAACTCTTGTGGATCATTCAATGAACTCATTCTCTAATGAGCACCTGTGTCTCGTCTTCGACTTCGCCAAGTCAAACGATCATGAGATCATCGCCACCGCTAAACGGTGAAGACTAATACATAATGGTCTAGCCGATGTTTCAATATCCTTGTCTCGAAACATCTACGACCACGAACCCTTTTAAACTTATGCTACATACGGTTAAACATTTCTCCATGATCGATATACTCATCTCGATACAAGCTTGACCTTGCATAAAGTCTCAGGACATTACCTAAGTTAATATCTAATGTTCACTACATTATTGATTATCTTAGATAAAACTATACCAAACAGCTTACTGTTATTTCGAACAAGATGTTTGTACTATACACACAGAGATAAATAGCCTCGAGGGCATCATCTCTCTACAGAATAAACCCACAAATATCTCCATGTATTCTCTCAAGGAAACTTGGAGACTCAAAGTACATTTTAAGTGGGAATGATCTTATGATTAGTTTTCCCTTGTAACAAGGGGACAAGGAAATTCACCCTTTTGAAGAATATTCAGGTTCTTCAAATTGTGTCCATGGGATTGGGATATGATATGGTGCATAATTATTGATTCAGGATGACCAAGTCGATTATGCCAAAGTATGAACTCTGGTGTTTTACGCACTTCAGGTGCTCCGTTAGAGTAGCTTCCCTTGCTTGAATTTTTGTATGGTAGAGACCCGACGAGAGTCCCTTAAAGCGCTTAACGATGGTTTTGATACCATATTTTTGAGTCGTTACATACAAGTATTCGTTATTATTGATGTCGACCGTTTCTAGGTGGTATCCATTCAAGCAGATGTCCTTGAAACTTAATAGATTTCTATTCGAGATCGGAGAGAATAGATCATCTTTTATTATAATTTGTGTATTATTGGGGAGCAATATGTTTGCTTCCTCTGATCCTTCTATTATATTTGATGGTCCAGAGATCGTAGTAACCGTGCCATCGCAAATATTAATGCTGTCAAAATAGTTTTTGTCACGAAGGATTATGTGCATAGATGCACTATCCACTAGGCATTTATTGTCCATCTAAAATAATAATGTAATCTCATAAGATATAGTAGTTTTATTCCATCATAAGAGTTCTAAACAGAAACAAGCTAGAAAAGCAGTCATAATGTAAAAAGAAATTGTTTCTACTACATATATAATGCTAAAGGGATAAAAGAGGGCATCAATCTAGGAGGTCGTCATTCGTGAAGTCCTCGACGGTGAACCAAGTTGGAGCTTGGAATTGATTCTCCACCATATTTGTCTCAGCAGTAGACTTCAGGCTTGCTTGATACAAATCCTGAAGATGACGTGAAGTACGACAGATCCTGGACCAATGTCCAGGCATGCCACATCTGTGGCATTTGTCATCCCAGTCTTTTTTGGGAGCAGACGTTTGACAAGTGTTTTCCTTCTCCACGTAAACTTCTTCTTCCCCTCATTGTTGTTGTATTGAGGAGGGCCTCTGGCCTACTTCTTCGTGGGGTTCCCCTTCGGAGATTTGCCCTTGTGCTTGTTCTTCCACTTTTGGGAAGAAACTGTGTGGGCCTCTGGGGAGGAGCAGTGCCAGCATGGTGTAGGTTATGAGTGACCAATAAGAGATCTTTGTTCTGCTCTGCAATAAGAAGGCAGGAGAGCAGCTATGAGTACTTCGTGAACTTACATTCACGATATTGCTGCATGAGGATGGCATCCTTCTCATGAAAGGATGTGTAGGTTTTCTCCAGCATGCGCGTCTCCGTGACTTGTTCACCACACATCTTCAAGCATGAGGTGATGCTGAACAACGCTGAGTTATACTCAGCTATGGATTTGAAGTCCTATAGTCAGAGATTAGCCCATTCATAACACGCTCGAGGGAGGATATCATCTTTTTGATGTTTATACCGCTCCTCGAGTGCGGTCCATAAATCATAAGAGTCTTCCACTGTTAGGTACTCGGCTTTCAGGGTCCAATCTATGTGGCGTCTGATGTAGATGATGTCTTTCGCCTTATCTGTATTCGTTACTTTGTCATCAGCGGTGATAATGAGACTTAAGCCCTGAGAGAGCAAGTGGAACTTTATGTCCAGTTGCTAGCTCAAGTAGTTTTTACCAGTATTATCCAAGACATCGAAATCAATACTCGCTATCTTGGCCATTTTATCTCTAGCATTTAAATTAGCAAGAATTAAATATTTTTGAGATAATAATTTATACAGGTCAGACATTTTAGCTTGTTGTCTGGTTCGGCTAGTCACCATTAAAAAATACAGTCCAGAGTCCATATACAGTCCAAAAATTACAAAAGATGGGAAGAGAAAAGTACAACCTGAAAGCCTTGTGTGCCCCATCTACTAGCAAGTTGGTATCCGTCTTCATGGGATGTGACTCCAGTCTTCGGCATTTACAAAATAATCCTCACCATATTTTCGCTCAAAAAGGGAAAGAAAAAGCGAGTGAAAGTAAAATGGTGACAAACTAGCCGATCCAAAACACAACGAAGCCTTTAATATACATCACATGTATTTAATATGAATCAGGCATTGATTATACATCAGAGGTATTGAGTGGACCGAAAAAAGAAAAGAACATTGAATAATTTGAAATTAAGAAAGTCCCAAAATTAAATATTTATTGCCAGAAAGCCCCTTTATATTCCATGATTTATATTTAGATATTTTTGTGTGTGGACTGCGCCGAAGCCCAAATACAAAATTTATTGGGCCCACTTTCTACATGGCCGTCCCAAACCCTAACTAGGGTTTGGGTTAGGCAGCATGGGATGGGCGACGACAACAGTTGGGTTGGGGGAGGGGGGCTCGTGGGGGGAGGGGGAGGGTGGCGTCACGTTGGGGGGGGGGGGGGGCGTGTTAGCGGCCTTCAGGGCAGCGTGTCGGCCGGGGGGGGGGGGGGGGGGGGTTTGCGGCCTTCAGGGTAGCGTGGTGGTAGGGGGCAGCGGCCTTCACGATCATGTGGCGGCACGTGCGGGGGGGGGGGGGGGGGGGGTGCGGCAGCAGAATTCGGGGCCTCGTGGCGGTTACACGTGCGGCCTTCAAGGCCACAAGATAAAGAATGGTTCTGTTTTCCATAAAAATTTGATTTTTATCGTAAAAATCAGATTTATATCAATTTAATCGATGCTTTTTGTTAATTATTTGTCCATATCATATTAGATCTAAACATATTATTTAAGAAAAAGAGGTTTAGATCTAGTTTTGATTGATTACCTCTAGATCCGTTCTCTAGATCTAGCGACGATTGAGATGCCTACGCGAGATCCGATGATCCGGTCTTTGTCCGCCAAAAAATTACCGCAGTTTCTCTCAGTTGGTTAGAATGTGCTGATAATGTGTTACAAGGAATAGACTACGTGAGCCATAATATTGTATTTATAGATGTAGGGTTACATGGTTGTGGATACATAGCCCTATATGGGCCTCATATTGGCTTACACAAGCCCATTCATTACAATTCAACTGAAAAATTCAATAAAGGGAATTGCTACGTGCACCCACTGTTTTACTCACGCCCACAACCAATTTATTTACAAGTTTTCCATTCACTTATTCCTGAAGTGCGTAACCACTTATTCCTCTTTTACCATTGTCTACCCCTTACTCCCCACGTTGTCTCCCTACCGACAAAGAAAAGGACTCCGATGATGATTTGGTATGGGGAGGGGGGCTGGGGTGGTCGGCACAGAGGGCAGTGGAGGGGGCAGGGGATGATGAGGGGGGTTGGGGAGGTCAGCAGCGGGGGAGGGGGCTGGGGAGGGCGGAGTTAGTGGCTTAGTGGGTGGGGAAAGAGGAAGATGGGGGTTGGGGAGGTCGGCGGAGGGGAAGGATGGCTGGGGAAGTTGGAGGGGGCGACAGAGTGTGCGGGGGAAGAGGGGGAAGGTGGACTAGGGAGGTCGGTGGAGGGAGAGGCGGGGATGGGGACGTCGTCGGAGGGAGAGGCGTGGATGAGGAGGTCAGAGGAGGGGGTGACGGCGCCGTCGCCCACTGTTCGACCATTTTAACCAATGGATTTTTTTGGCAAAAAAAGTGGTTCTGCTTGGTGAGCAATTTCCGTGGCAAACTTGTAAATAAGTGGTTAACTTGTAGATAGGCGGTCATGCGCAAAGAAAAACAGAAGGTGTGCGTAGCAATTCTCTTCACTAAATCCATCGAGCTTTTGCTGGACACATATATAGAGTAGCAATTCTCTTCCGTTGCGAGTAGTTCTCACCAAATTATGGTGTGAACAACTTTTTATGTTGTTTAAAATTTTTTTTACAAGAATTTTTTTCATGCTTCAATCCTGTTAAAGCCAAAATTGGCAAAAACAGTATTAGGGCTGACGTGGACTCCCTTGCTGCGGTTAGGGGTGGGCAGAAAACCCAAATCCGATTACAAACCCGGTTCAATACCCGAATTCGATTCCGAATATTCGATAAAATTGTAATCGGAATCAGATTCGGGTAAAGGTTGGACATCTGAATTCATTCGGAATCGGAAACTGAACCTCCGTCTCTAAACCCAAGTCCAAACTGATTTCAATTATTAAGCTACTAGTGCATAGCCTAGATAACCTATTTAAACTATGTAATTCTCTTTGTTCTCACCGATGTGGGACGAAATTGTTGCGAGATGTATGACCTCGAGGCAATTTATCTCTGTGTATCTATACAAATATCTTGTTCAAAATTACGGTAAGCTGTATGGTAAGAATTTATCTAAGTTAAAACATAATGTAGTTATCATTAGAAATTAACTTAGGTAAAGTCCTGAGACTTAATGCAAGGTCAAACATATATCGAGATGAGGATCTCGATCATGGAAAAGTGCTTGACCGTCGGTAGCATACATCTAGAAACGTTCGTGGTCGTAAATGTTTCGAGAAAAGGATATCGAAACATCGGATAAACCATTGTGTCTTAGTCTTCACCGTATAGCGGTGACGATGATCTCATGGTCGTTAGACTTGGCGAAGTCGAAGACGAGACACATGTGCTCATTGGAGAATGAGTTCACTGAACGACCCATAAGAGTTATCATATGGTTATGATTGGCAAATCTGTCAGTGATAACTCTTAGTGATGATAGGCAAGTTGGTCTTTGACTTAAGGTCATTATACGAACCTGTTTGTGAACGGTGTCACTTAGATCTCTGACCTAGCTTCGAGGCTAGGCCTGTCGAAAGGTCTTTGTTTGGGTGACATTTGAAGAGTTTGAGGAGAGTAATGATCAAGATAGGATTCGTTTCCCTCGGTCAATAGGAGTTAGTGTCGTAGTGTTAGTTCGGTCTTTAGTGAAAACTCTGACCAGAGTATCTTGGAAGATGTCCAACATTTTTTGACTAAAGAACGATGGAAACTAACCGGCTTCAAGCTATTGGGGTTGACAGTTTGACCTTACCATAGGCTTGAGTTAAACGACATAGTTTTGACGAAGAGACTAAAACTATAGAATTCATCACGGACACAGTCAGGGTGGTCCCGACAATACTCATGTCGATGAGTTAACCACATAATTATGATACTGAAACAAGAACAACAACTGCTGCTCGTGGTCACTGCTGTATGGGGCTTCGAGGCCAACCTGTAGCAGTGTCAGGCTGTAGGGTCTCACACAGAGTGCGACCTTCATCTAGTAATAGGTAGAAACATTAGGGAGAATGTGCATTTGATGCAAGGGATAGAAAATTGCATTTGATGCAAATGATTTTTTAAGCTTAGATAGGGACTATTTTGCATATGATGCACGCCGAGTTAAAAGTGTCGTAAATAGTTTATGATAATATTTAATATACTAAATGCAAGGAAAAGGTTAACTGGATGACGTGATCGTCTCGGTCTAAACACATGTTTAAACCGCGTCGAAATCGGAGTCCAAATGCTCAAGTTAAAGCCAAAACAGCCAAAGGAGCCCAAATGGGTCAGCACAACAGGTTCGGCCTGCACCCTGCCTAAAAACGCGCACAGGCACCCGCTGGGCGCGGGCGACTGCCTGTGCCCACTAGGGCGGGCTGGAGCCAGACCAATTTAGGGGCGCAGCGCCCACGCAGGGCGTGTGCAGGGGACGCGCCCATGCTGGGCGCATGTTTTGAGGCGCCTGGAGGCACGTGCCTGGCACGTGCTCCCATGGTTGGGGCTGTTTTTAGCATATGGGGCCATGCGGTGGGCTCCACACATATAATGTTTCAAACCCTAGCTAAATTTTTGGCGGCGGCTCAGTTTTTGCGAAAAACAACTCTTGGGCTCAACTTTGGACATACGTTTGAGGGGTCAAACGGACTCGGATTAACGTGCCATTTTTTCCTACGCATTCACCGTTCAACGCCCTTCGATTTGATAGCTTGTATCAAGATCGAAGCTCAACGGCGAGGGAGTTAAAATTCATGGAAGTTTGGCCTTTTGTTAAGGCAAACTAACTTGATTTATTAACTCCAAAAAGAATAGTCCCACATTGGAAGTGGAGTAAAGGGGAGGGGTCAGCCGCCTATATAAATAGGGGTTAGCTCCCCTCCTCTAAACTCGTCCCAAGCTCTAGATCTGAGCGGCTTCCAAAAGTTTGGAGCACGCTCGGATCTTAGCTTAAAATAAATATTTTTCTCCTCTCCCTAAATTTCTGCCTTGCTCCTGAAGGGCTCTAGCAAAGCCACGAAGGAGCTCGGATTGGATCTAAAATCTTGGCGAAGGATCACACTTGGGTGAAACTTTCTTCGATGCGTAGTTGGCTCGGCGACAAGAGGATTGCTCGCCTCGGGACGCGGAGCAGTTCGAGGAGCGGTTCGGTGCGGGACGAGGAGCGGCTCGGAAGACGGTGCGGTACACCTTGCCTGTACAATGGCAAGGTTCCGGGTATGTGATTTAGTAGATTTCTAGAATAATTTTAATAATGTCGCAGTAGTATAGATCCCTCTTGGGGTGGTCAGATCCACCCCAAGTTGGCGTATATCCTGGCTAAGGTTCTGGCTTTCCTTAGTGCTTTAGCTAAATTGTTTAGATATATGTTTTTTCATTGCGTTTTTATCCCCCTGTTGTCCGTCCGACTTAGGACGGAACAGATCTGTGCCCTAAGGGGCCGCCAAAACCCATCAGTGGTATCAGAACCTCGTCTGCATGATGATCTAGGACTGCGGCAATTTAAAATTATTGATTGCTTTCTAAATTCATTTAAAATGTTTTTAACTTTGTGCAATAATTTTAAAAATGATTTTAAGTGCTTTAAAATTTTATGTGATAAAAATTTTTGCAATCAAATTTTAATTTGATAATTTTTTAACAGATGTTCATGCAGTAAAATTATGAGATAATTTTGAACATGAAGCTTTAAATTTTATTAGATAAAATTTTTTATGGTTTTAAAATTATGTTGCATGTTATGTTTAGTTGAAACATAAAATAATTATGTGATAATTATTGTTTATTGTTGACTCTTAATTTCATATGATTTAATTAAGATGTTAGTGTTAATGGCTATGTTATTCTTGTCGCTTATTTAATAAACACAAGAAAACCCTTATAGGTTAGCCATTAAGAATCTTTAAGATTTATAAGATAAAGTTTAATGACATGCTATGTTTTAATGAACATTTACAACATTTAAACCTAATTCCTGATTAGGGTAGTCCTCTTTAACGATGATTATTATTTTAATCATTTCAATAATAATTCTCATTAAATGACTACACTTTAAAAGTGTTGAAGATGATTTATTAAAAACCTCATGTTGATTAGGGTAGCACATTGGACAACGAGAACCTTATAGTTGATAAGGATTTAATAAAAGTTATTAACAAATCCTAAAATTTTGAATTTTAAGGATTCAACTAGTTGATAGGATTAATTATTGTTAATAAAAGTCTTTTAGTTTACCGCACGCATATATAAATGATAAGTGTGTTGGGATTTTGGCAGACCCTCAGAGCTCGGATCTGTGTCCGTCCTAAGTCGGACGGACCACAGGGGCTTAAAACGCAGCGAAAAAACAAAAAGAAAAACTTTTAAGCTAGCTAAACAGTTTAGCTAGGCTCTAAGGGAGCCAGAACCTAGCCCGATCTTGCTAACTTGGGGTGGATCTGACCACCCCAAGAAAGATCTATACTAAAGCGACAAAATTGAATCTACACTAAAATTACTTAACCACATACCCGGAATCTTGGCCCTGGAGCATGCAAGATGTACCGCACCGTCTTCTGATGCTCCTCGTAGTCGAGCCGCCTTGACTCGATCTGCCTGAGCCGCCTCGCACACTCGAACCGATCCGCCCGAATCGACTTTCACCTCCAAGCCGATCACACTCGGTAGAAAGTTTCACTTGAGTAGAACCCACGTCTTAGACATCTGGATCCGAATCCAAACCCCCTTCATACTCTTGCTAGGACTACTCCAGAGAATAGGAAGAGAGAGAGAGAGAGAGAGAGAGAGAGAGAGAGAGAGAGAGAGAGAGAGAGAGAGAGAGAGAGAGAGAGCATAGTTTAGTCGCCGATCGAGCTTGCTCTAAAAGTCTGGAGCTACTCGATCGAGGACTTGGTGCATATTTCAACGAAGGGAGTGCACCCCTATTTATATAGGGAGCCGGAACTCCTTCTTTCATTGCGAGCAATGTGGGACTTTAGTTAAATTGAAGAAAATTCAATTAATCTAATTTAGCTTAATTTGAAGTTTAGAGAGCTTTTCATAAAAGCAAAATTCAACGAATTAATTCTCTTTGCTCATTAAACTTTAGATACCAAACAGGCTATCAATTCGAAGGGCTTCGAATGGTGAACGCGTAGGAACCAACGACGACGAATTTCGACTTCGTTTGACCCCTCAAACAATTGCCTAAAGTCGGGCAAAAATCAACTTTTCGTAGCCGTCATTTGGGGTTTCAAAAACACTAAAATTAACTTAAGTTGCGGGCACGCCCGCCCAAGGTAGGGAGGGCGGGCCGCCCGCCCGCTGCTGCAGCGGGCCGGGCCCGCTACAAGCAGCGGGCGCTGGTCCACTGTGCAGCGGGCCGAGCCTGCTGTAGTCAGCAGGCCGAGCCTGCTGTAGCAGTGGGCTGTGCCCATTTTGCCTTGCTTATGGGCTTGTTAGCCCAGTGGGTCTAACCCACCTTGCCTTGGACTGTTTTCGCGTTTCTGGGCTCGTTTAAGTTCCGATTTGGACGCGGTTTGAACCTGTGTTTAGACCGGGACGATCCTGTCAGCCAGGTAACCCTTTCCAATATATTTGTTCCTACTAAATTTGTCGTAACAAATTTACGACACGTTTAATCTTAGTTTGCATCAAATGCAACATTGTCCCTATTGCTATTACGACTAACTTTCACAACAAGCTTTGTGAATATTAACTATTCAATATCATCAAATGAATCTCTCTCAATTATTTTTCCTATTACTAAGACACGAATGCTACTCGGTGTGAGACCTTACAGCCTGACCTTACTACAGATTGGGGCTCGAAACCCCTAGACGACGATCACCACGAGTAGTAGCTGTCGTCCCTGTTTCAGAATCATCATAATGTGATCGACCCTTTGACAAAAGCATCATTAGGTTTACATTGGCTGTGCCAGTGATGAATGCCGTTAGCTATATTCCCTTCATCAAGACTGTGTTTGTGTTGGCCTAGGGTATGGTTTACTGTCAACCCTATTAGACAACATTGGTCAGTATACGACGGTCTTTGTTGTATACACATTGTACTTCTTACAACGTACCCCAGCCGAGGATTAACATAAAGACCGTACTGAGCGTGTAACACTAACTTCCCTTTAACGGAAGTGACGAATCCCATCTTAGTCATCTACTCACCTTAAAAGCTTCAGGTGCAACCCAACCTAAGATCTTTCAGTAGGCCTAGCCTCGAAGCTAGATCATGGGTCTAGGCTACACTGTTCGCTCACAGGTTTGTACAAATGACTTCAGGTCATAAGAACCAGCTTACCTATCATCACCGTAGAGTTATTAAAGACAGTTTTGTTAAAGTTAACCATTTAATAACTCTAAGTTGTTCGTTCAGTAAACTCATTCTCCAATGAGCACCTATGTCTCGTCTCCGACTTCACCAAGTCGAATGACTATGAGATCATCATTACCCTAAGGTAAGACTAAGACACAGTGGTCTATCCGATGTGTCGATATCCAGTTCTCGACACATCTATGACCACGAACCGTTTAAGACTTACGTTTCCATTCGGTCGCTTACTTACTCATAATCGAGATCTCATCTAGATACGTAAGGACCTAACTATAAATCTATGGACCTTATCTAAGTATATTAATACAAACGATTTTATACTTAGGATAATAGGTGCCATATACAGTACGAACAAGACGTATGCTTAGGATAAATTGCCTTATGGGCACATATCCTCCTACATCTCCCACTTGCACTTAGGCTATTTATCTCGGTATCTCATACCGTTATAGCATATCAGTCACTTTGACATTTATATGACAAACATAAGAGTGGATTTACTAATGAGTATCTACAATTGTATTTTAATGGATTAATAAATACATCTCTTGATCACACAGGGTTGATCCTTTGAAAAATGATTTGGATCAATTTTTCCTCTCTTTATATAGCTAACAATTAGCTTGTACAATTTAGATGTAGGGTCTAGCATTACAATCTATAAGTCAGTCTCAGCTCATTCCACTTTTCTTGTGTCAATATGTCGAGTACATACTTGACACCCTAAGTCTCTATATATACGATTAAATCAAAACGATTTTGGTTCAATGTTTTATATAGATGATTCATTTAAGGTGGAAATCCTTTTTACTTAGTCCGAAAGACCGGAACTAAGTATACGAGCTGGCTCCCACTGACTTTAAGAATTACCTGGTTAAGTGCTTCAATATCATATCTAAATCATATTTAGATTTATATATATAAAGACATAACCATTTGGTAAGTGCTTTAGATGGAATGTACTAGTGTCAGGTTTGGTTTGACGAATGAGTCAAGTCAAGATCGGTTTAAGGAATCTTGACATTTGACTCACTCAATCAAACGTGCTACACTGTACTTTTCCCTTAACCACATTTAATATTAACTCTTTAATAACTAAATGCAGTTTATTAAGAATTAATCTTAATATGCGTATAAATGTGATCGTACACAATTTATACGCCCCTGGAACCTATTCTGAATTACTAATTGACTATAACATTAAGTCAGCTCCAAAAACAAAAATTTCCTAAAGCTTCGCATCATCATTCGAGAATTTTCGCAACCAACTCAGAAAGCCACAATCACAGAAAATTTAAGCCAATCTCAATCAAATTTTAATTTCAACAGAAAATGCAATTTCCGAGACATTCATTAAAAACAACGAATTCATAAAGATGAACCGTAATATGTTTATCAAATAAATTTTGAGTGTAGAACACTCAATCATTGTTTTCACTTGGAGGAATGATACATTTTATTTAACTAAAATTGAGTATCAGCTCCATCTTGATCATGTTTCTCGAAGTCTTTGAACGGCCCCAGCAGCAACGATTGCTCAGATTGCCGACCGTCCTCCGCACTTCTCCAATCTTCGCTTCATATCAGCCACCTGTATACATTACACAGGTGTCTCAGTATCTCATATTATGTGATTGGAAATAATTATGTTTCATTGAATGTAATTTGTTGTATCTGAGGTAGAGGCATCAGTATGCCCCTTCTTCTTCTCTACAAGATAGATCTTACAGTTCCTCTTCCAGTGGCCAATCTTATTGCAATGGAAGTACTCAGATTTTGATGGGGCCCCTTTGGTCCCTTTCTTCCCTTTCTTCGCCTTCGCAGGTTGCGGGACCTGCCTCTTCTTACCCTTGCCTTTCGGCTGGTCGAAAGAAGCAGAGCCAATAACCAATGCAGTCGGCTTCTTCTCAATCTCCTCAAATGCCTAAGCATATTGAGGAGACCAGGATGATCTGTTTCAAGATTGTTCATTATAAAACTAGTGATGAAAGGCTTAAATTCAGGAGTTAAAGACTTAAGGATAATGTCCACGGACATCTCATTGTCCAGGACAAATTCTAACTGGGCGGCGTCCTCTACGTACCTGATCATCTTGATAACATGATCCTGTACGGGCCCTGCCTCCATCTTTGTGCCCCAGAGGTTGCTAGTGGCTTCGAACTTGGCAGCTCTAGGCTGCTTGCCGTATAACTCTTGTGCATTCAGAAGCATACTTTGAACATCCATATGTTCATGCTTCCTCTGCAGCTCGTTACTCATCGAAGCCAGAGTAAGGCACCTGGCCTTCTCTGCATCCCTCTGGTATAGCTTATAGCCTTCCTTTTCCTCGAAGGTCGAATCGTCATCGGGCTTCTCTGGAGCATCCTCGAACAGTATGTATCCGATCCCTGCTAGGGAAAGGACCAACTTAATGTTCCTAAGCTAGTCTTTGTAGTTGGTTCCATCGAGCACGATCTTCTCTACCATATATCTAAGACCCGAATCCATTCTGCATTTTATAGATACTTTAGTCAGTATATGTTCGTAGTATAGTTTTAATGGTTTTTAATAAAACTATATTTCTCCCACTAAATTTATTAAAGCCATAATAATAAACAATTTATTATAAAAATAACATTTGTGATAGAGGGATCCGACTACCCTGAGTCTGACAACCTTGAGCGTGTCTCAACAAGTTGTCTAACTCTGCAGTCGGTAGACGAACTCATCGTCTATCATATTAAATATGATTCACTATCGATTTTACCCCTAGTCATTTGTGATCATGAGTGTGCTCATCCGGATCACAATGGCTAGCCTAGTCGGACCCTTGTTTTCGTGTCTAGCCTGACTTGCCCCGTCGCTCGGTGTATGCACGACACGTCGGTTTGGGTCAGGACTTAGACTACATTCTTGGTTAGACTTACGCCGATGCTCGGAGGATGAGACAACGGTTTTATTCAGGTCAAGATGTCAATCAAGAAATCGGTTCTATAAGATTGACAGTCACGGCTTGAGTGTAGCTCAACAACCGTAACACGTTTCTTACAGTTGCCAACTCCTAAAACAAGGAGGGCTACGATTTATCTTGAACAAGATTATTATCGTATTTGACTCATGTATAGTCGATTGACTTACACAGTCATGAATCGACTCCTTGCGGTCCAGCGGACGCGACCAGGGAATTGACTAAGCCAGGACCACTTGTTACCCAGACTAGCTAGGTTGGTCCAGCAAACTTAGCCAAGCACATTGACCGTCATCATGATCCATTGAAGGAGTTTTCATCACTTCTATGTTCGTCCAAACAACTAAATGGCTTTTAATTAAGAAAACTAGTTAATCCTTATCAACTAGTGGATCCTAAAATTCGAAATTTTATGGATTGGTTGAACAATTTTTATTAAGTCCTTATCAACTATAAGGTTCATGTGTTCAACGAGCTACCCCAATCTAATTAGGATTTTAATAAACATTTACAACATATTTCAAAAATAGTCTTTTATGAAAATCATCAATTAAACGATTTATTGAAATGATTTACAAACATAGGGACTACCCTAATCTGGTATTAGGGTTTGATGTTGTTATGATTATCAAACATAGCATGTCACTAGTTTATTAAAATTTCATCTCATAAAATTTTAAACATTTAATGGCTAACCTAAAGGTTCATGAATACATTATTCATCATGTCTATTAAAAGAAAATGAAACAACTAATTTATCCGCATAAATAAAAGTTTCATTCAGGGACATACAATGACGATTTGCAAGTTAAAATTATCTACATAATAGAAACACACAAATTTAAAATTTAACAATTAAATTCGAAGATCAAAAATTTAAAGCTTCAAAACATTTTATCACATAAAACTAGGGTTCATAAAATTATCAAATAATTTTAAAACCTAGGCTTTAAAATTTTAATCAAACATTTCTAAGATTAAAATATCGCATAAATAATCTTAAATCTATATGTAATTTAAAAGAAACTAATTTATCAATACATCTTATGAAAATAAAAAATTTCTTTTAATGTACATATCCATTAAGGCAATTTTAAAACACTTTTAAAATCATTAGAAATTGTTTTAAAAGCTTTCAAATAAAGGTTTTAAAATTTCTAACCTTTATGTAACTTAAGAAAATTAAATTTCCATAATATATCCTTAAGGTTACATAAACTTTAAAACTTTTAAATGCTCGGAAAAATTATTATGTGTCATAAAAATTTTACAAAGCATTTAAACATTAGAGACCCATTTAAAATTTATCGCATAAAATTAAATTGTCCCAAAAAAATTTTCGTGTTGCAAAAACAATTTTTAAAACACAAAACAATTTTAAACTAATTTTAACATAAAGCTAAAATAGTTCGCATGTTAAAATTAAGCAATTTAAAGATTTAAAAAAAATGTCGCTATAATAGATCTATATCATAACCGAGGCTCTGATACCACTGTTGGGATTTTGGCGGACCCTCAGAGCTTGGATCTGTGTCTGTCCTAAGTCGGACGGACCATATGGGCTTAAAACGCAGCGGAAAAACAAAAAGAAAAACTTTTAAGCTAGCTAAACAGTTTAGCTAGGCTCTAAGGGAGCCAGAACCTAGCCCGATCTTGCTAACTTGGGGTGGATCTGACCACCCCAAGAAAGATCTATACTAAAGCGACAAAATTGAATCTACACTAAAATTACTTAACCACATACCCGAAATCTTGGCCCTGGAGCATGCAAGATGTACCGCACCGTCTTCTGATGCTCCTCGTAGTCGAGCCGCCTTGACTCGATCTGCCTGAGCCGCCTCGCACACTCGAACCGATCCGCCCGAACTGACTTTCACCTCCAAGCCGATCACATGTGGTATAAAGTTTCACTTGAGTAGAACCCGCGTCTTAGACATCTGGATCCGAATCCAAACACCCTTCGTAGTCTTGCTAGGACTACTCCGGAGAATAGGGGAGAGAGAGAGAGAGAGAGAGAGAGAGAGAGAGAGAGAGAATAGTTTAGTCGCCGATCGAGCTTGCTCTAAAAGTTTGGAGCTACTCGATCGAGGACTTGGTGCATCTTTTAACGAAGGGAGTGCACCCTATTTATATAGGGAGCCGACACTCCTTCTTTCGTTGCGAGCAATGTGGGACTTTAGTTAAATTGAAGAAAATTCAATTAAGCTAATTTGGCTTAATTTGAAGTTTAGATAGCTTTTCATAAAAGCAAACTTCAACGAATTAATTCTCTTTGCTCATTAAACTTTAGACACCAAACAAGCTATCAATCCGAAGGGCTTCGAATGGTGAACGTGTAGGAACCAACGTCGACGAATTTCGACTTCGTTTGACCCCTCAAACAATTGCCCAAAGTCGGGCAAAATCAACTTTTCGTAGCCGTTATTTGGGGTTTCAAAAACCCTAAAATTAACTTAAGTTGCGGGTGCGCCCACTAAGCTTAGCGGGCGGGCCCGCCCAAGGTGGGGAGGGCGGGCCGCCCGCCCGCTGGCAGTGGGCATGCGCCCGTTGCCGCAGCGGGCTGCGCCCGCTGAACAGCGGGCATAAGCCCGCTGCAGCAGCAGGCTGTGCCCATTTTGCCTTGCTTATGGGCTTGTTAGCCCAGTGGGTTGACAGGCGTTTATATTCTATATATTCACGCACGTCTTCTTTGTGATTTTCCGTTATTTTCCATCGTTTCATATCCGTTCTTTCGTTTTTTGTATCTTTTCACTTTCTCCATGTTTTTGTGCAAATGCAGGAGTTTCCAGCATTGGGGACATTCAAAGAAGATATCATGAGTCCCCGGAGCAACGGGAGGAGTCACCCGCGATCCAGAGGGCCAAACGACGAAGAAATCCATATTTCAGTCCTCAACCAATTGGGTGGACAGAGCCACCTGATCGGTTGATGCACGTGTATCCGACCTGGACAGGAGCTGAAGAGAAGAGCAACTCACCCGATCGGTTCAGTGATCGGGTGAGATCGACAGAGCTCTCTGTCTATTTGAAGCTGAATTCCAACCAATCGGGTGACATCTCACCCGATCGGTTCATCTGAAGCTGGAAATCAACAAAAAACGACCTGGTCACGCCACCCGCTCACCTCAGTGCCCGGTTGAAGCTTCTGAAGCCCGATGGCCAATGCGACAAGCAGCTCACTCGATCGGTTGATGTTTCAACCAATCGGGTGGCCTTTTCTTCCCCTTTCGTGCGCTGCTGATGCATTCATTGAAGATATGCTATCATTCCAGAGGGATTTTGGGTGATCTCTTATTTTTCTAGCGTCGGCGTCATCGTTATCTTTCCAATGATAGGTCACATGCCCAAATCCGATTTTTCTACATTTTTTGGGAATTTTCTGAGCGCAGCTGTGTGCTGAAATGGGCAGCTGTCTGGATTTTCAGATCAACCGATCGGTTGGTGTCCGGGTAGCCGTCCGGGTGAGCCAGATTTCAGCTGTTTAGTCTCTGTTTTAGTCCACCTGATCGGGTGAACTTCCACCCGATTGGGTGGGCCTGTTTTGACAGTTTTATTGGGTTTTCTGGACCCGAACCGGTGGGGTTTGTGAGGGGTTATTTATATGAGTTTGGGGCACGACTTGGGGATCATCTTCCCCCATTTTTTCAGTAGTTTTCCTCCCCTTTCTTGGGAGTTTTAGGTTAGGTTATATTAGGTTTTTCTATTGCAATAAATCTTGTAAAGGATTGAAGATTCAACGCGAGATAAGTATTTCTTTCTCTTGTCTTCCATTGTTTTGTATTGTGTTTATTTTGCTTGATGGTGAATGTTTGTATGTCTTTTCTGTTGCTTGTTTTTATGCTCTTCACCATTGAGTAGTATTGATGAACCCTAATACGGGTTAGGGTAGGATTGATGCTTGGGATTTACATTTGACTTGATTGCATGGTATGTGTTTGATGAAATGTTTCAATGGGGATTTCTAGCAATCTGAGTCCAATTCATTTGGCAACACACTAGTTGTGTTGGGGATTGGGGTCCGGTGTCTTGTCCAGTCAAGATCCGCTTCGATGTATTGCTAGAAATCACATTCGACCTATTTGGTCATTAGGGTTACGCGGGGTGTTTCATTGTCATTGGCGGGAGAAAGACCGCCTCTGACCGTTGGGCCAAGGGGGAATAAACTTGGCGGTTGACTCCCTAGCCATAGCTCACGCCCCTAGCGTAGACATCGAGTCCTCGTGCGTGGGAACAGCTTGGATGAAATGTTGGGAGTTATCATTGTGGCCTTAATGCTCCCGGTTGCGGAAGGTGTTAATGGACATGGGAATGCCCACCGTCTGAAACCGGGTAGACCTAGTGTACTAGGCACCGACCGAAATATCGGGCCATGGACGCTAGGTACCACCTTTTGGGGCAATGTCTCACCCTGGGTCAAGTCAAATACCAAATGTCATGAATGCTCTAGCCCGTGTTAGCGGGGATTCATTTTGTGTCATTTCATTTCTTTCTTTTATTTCTACACTTCCACCCATATCATCCGTGTAGCTAGCACACAACCTAGGCGAGGTTAGTAGCCATTCAAGCCATCCACCTCCCTGAGTTCGATAAACTCGCACCTTACACTAACCGTGCACTTGCGGTAAAACGACACCGCGCCCAAACCGTAAATGGGGCGCCGGTCATGGGTCTAACCCACCTTGCCTTGGACTGTTTTCACGTTTTTGGGCTCGTTTGAGCTCCGATTTGGACGCGGTTTGAACCTGTGTTTAGACCGGGATGATCCTGTTAGCCAGGTAACCCTTTCAAATATATTTGTTTCTACTAAATTTGTCGTAACCAATTTACGACACGTTTAATCTTAGTTTGCATCAAATGCAACTTGTCCCTATTGCTATTACGACTAACTTTCACTACAAGCTTTGTGAATATTAACTATTCAATATCATCAAATGAATCTCTCTCAATTATTCTTCCTATTACTAAGACACGAACGCTACTCGGTGTGAGATCCTACAGCCTGACCTTACTACAGGTTGGGGCTCGAAACCCTTAGACGACGATCACCACGAGCAGTAGCTGTCGTCCCTGTTTCAGAATCATCATAACGTGATTGACCCTTTGACAAAAGCATCATTGGGTTTACATTGGCTGTGTCAGTGATGAATGCCGTTAGCTATAGTCCCTTCGTCAAGACTGTGTTCGTGTTGGCCTAGGGTATGGTTTACTGTCAACCCTATTAGATAACATTGGTCAGTATACGGCGGTCTTTGTTGTATACACGTTGTACTTCTTACAACATACCCCGGTCGAGGATTAACATAAAGACCGTACTGAGCCTGTAACACTAACTTCCCTTTAACGGAAGTGACGAATCCCATCTTAGTCATCTACTCACCTCGAGAGCTTCAGGTGCAACCCAACCTAAGATCTTTCAGCAGGCCTAGCCTCGAAGCTAGATCATGGGTCTAGGCTACACCGTTCGCTCACAGGTTTGTACAAATGACTTCAGGTCATAAGGACTAGCTTACCTATCATCGCCCTAGAGTTATTAAAGACAGTTTAGTTAAAGTTAACCATTTAATAACTCTAAGTTGGTCGTTCAGTGAACTCATTCTCTAATGAGCACCTGTGTCTCGTCTCCGACTTCACCAAGTCGAATGACTATGAGATCATCATTACCCTAAGGTAAGACTAAGACACAGTGGTCTATCCGATGTGTCGATATCCAGTTCTTGACACATCTATGACCACAAACCGTTTAAGACTTACGTTTCTATTCGGTCGCTTACTTACTCATAATCGAGATCTCATCTAGATACGTAAGGACCTAACTATAAGTCTATGGACATTATCTAAGTATATTAATACAAACGATTTTATACTTAAGATAATAGGTACCATATACAGTATGAACAAACGTATGCTTAAGATAAATTGCCTTATGGGTACATATCTGCCTACAAAGTGGCATTCAGTGGATCATGATACTTGTTAATGTGCTTGGCTAAGTTTGTTGGGTCACCCTAGCTAGACTGGGGGTAAGTGACACTGGCTTAGTCAATTCCATGACCGTGTCCGCTGGACTGCAATGACACAAATCATGATTATATGACACCCTGAACTATACCTAAGTCTAATACGTTAATAATCTTTTTCAAGATTAGCCGTAGCCCTCCTTGTTTTAGGAGTTGGCAACTATATGACCCGTGTTCCAGTTGTTGAGCTACACTCAAGATGTGACATGACAACCTTGTAGAAACCAACTTCTTAAATACATATGATGTAATCTTGATTTTATCCAAACCGTTGTGTCGTGCATACACCGAGCGCTGGCGTAAGTTGATCTAATGATGTAGTATAGTCTTGACCCAAACCGCCGTATCGTGAATACAACGAGCGCCGGCGTAAGTTAGGCTAGACAAGAAAGCAAGGGTCCGACTAGACTAGTCATTGTGATTTGGATGAGCACACTCATGATCACAAATGGCTAGGGGCAAAAACCAATAAGAGAGTCATATATGATATAATTGATGAAGTGTCATCTGCCGTTCGCAGAGTCAAGCAACTTGTTGAGCTACACTCAAGGTTGTAAAACTCATGGTGGTTGGATCTTTTTCCCATTAATTTAATTTAATTAAATCATTCATTGATTGGCTTAAAATGATCGCGAAAATAGTGGGAGGATATAGTTAGATAAAAGCCATTCTATCTATATTTAATATTGATCATATGCTAAACTAGGGTAAGTTCTAAGTTTATCACTGGAATCAAGATATAATATTCTAACAGAATAAGTTAAATGGTCAAATGATTGGTTAATTGAATATCAAGTTTACTTCTAATTGATTAGAATAAACTATATTCTCGTTGACATTAAAATGACCTTCTTAAAGACAGACTTAAGGAATATGCTTTCATTAAGTTCTGGGTCCAACAAAATAAATGCACGCTACATGTCACTCGCCTCTATATGGGGCAGTTGGAACATATTGATATTCAATAGCAAGTTTCTCCATACAATTTGTTGAGTGACACTCAAAGTTGTACAGAAAGCAGGTTCGATCCGTAAGGTTCGAAAATTCGATCAAACTGTTTGAATCGAATATGAGTGCATGAGCGGTGCAAGACTATGTATCCCAACCGGATCTTGAGACGAGCAACTTTTTGAGCTACACTCAAGGTTGCAAAGCTCAGGCGTTTGGATACATGAGATGCTTGCATAGCTATTTAAATTTTTGTTGAGACATTTAATATCTAAATGAGATTTAGAAAAGGAAGACGGCACTCAGAAAAGTCAAATTGAGAAAGATAGTTTTGTTTATTATTAGTAAAAGGCGTAAGTAGGAGGAACTGAAAATGCGACATATTTGATGCCACGATTTCAGAATAATTGTTATACAAAAAACGTGTAACACATTTGACGAATGTCGTCACCTTGCTTCTGAAGCAATATTTTTTGTTAGTAATTTGTAATAAATATAATATATTAAATGTTAATATATGAATACGATAGATATTAATAAACTTATATGACAAAATAGACTAGGCCATACCAAAGAGACTAAGCTTCACAAGTCACATAAAGAGGGGTCTGACCTCTAGTATTATGAAGTCTACGGACACTTGTGAATCTTATTCTCAAAGGTATGATGGCCGAAACTCCTTCTGTAAGACAATGTGAGAGCAAGTTGTTGAACTCGCAGTCTTGTGCATACTGATGTATCTGAACCCAAGTCTAAGTTAGCCATGATAAATTGTTCTTATTCTATTGAGACACGTGTTCTTGATGAAACACAAGTCTGATAAAATAGAGAACAAAATGACAGAAGTATTTGAACTGATTCTATTAGATCGAAAAGTCGAATACTTAGCTGTATAACTCTTGCGTAAATAAAAGAAAATGTGGTTTTCTCTCAGGTCAAGTATCTTAACATATTGGATGTGTTAGAGAGTATGAACCGCACTTTGTTAGACATAGTGCGACTCATGGCAAAGTGACTGAGTTACAATCCTCCATCTAGGTTAAGTCCCAGATAGAAATGCCTAGGTTTTGATAAGGTTCTATGAGGACCTTATCAGTAAGATATTCATTAAATCAATTCTTAGGAAGTTAAAGGATTACTCGAGTCTTGTGAGACGAAGAGTCGAGTTAGACATCATAGTCAATGATGGTCTAAGCTAACTTCCAGGATGAAATTCAGAGTAGAGATTCTGATTAACAACTTAATGCAATAGGTCCGTACACATGAATAAAGTATGGACTTTAGTTTACGTGCCCAAAGAAAGAGTTTCTTTGACTGCAAGTGAATCTTCGAGTATAGAAGATTGGTGCAGAAAGGTAAATAGTGAAGTACGCTTACGTTGGTTGAGAACATTTTCATCCTAATTCCTATAAACGGATTATGATGAAACTGTCTCACTAGCAGATGCGTACAGATCTACTTGGACCAAACTCGATGTAATGCTCATGATAACTATGAAAACTGGAGCATTCATTTATAGTTCATTTTCTAAATAGGATTTAGAAGAACGAACATATATGAATTAGACAGAGAGTTTTCAAGGTCAGTGGGAGTGAATAAAACACATGCGGGGCATCAATAGGATGGAACATATTTTGATAAAGTGCTCAAAAGAGTTTGACACTTTTAAATATGAACCATCTAAAAGGACCAATAACTTATTAAAATTATTGTCGTAAGGTACGATAAGCTGGATGAGATCCAGGGAATTAAATATTATGGATTCCAAAGGACCAAAGGAATTATTTGAATGAGATTCAAATGGTTGGTCTAATATGAACATAGAAACCCCTTAAGTCAATACAGTAGACGATTTAGCAGATCCACTCACAAAGGCTCTACCACATGAAGTCAAGAATGACCTATGTGTAAAAGCGGTATGAGATACCAGGATAAATGGGCTTGAGTGCAAGTGGGAGATGTTATGAGATGTATGCCCTCGATGCAATTTATTTCCATGTATCTATACAAACATCTTATTTAAAATTACAGTAAGCTGTATGGTAACAATTTATCTAAGTTAAAACATAATGTAGTTATCATTAGAAATTAACTTAGGTAAAGTCCTGAGACTTAATGCAAGGTCAAACATATATCGAGATGAGGATCTAGATCATGGAGAAGTACTTGACCGTTGGTAGCATAAGTCTAGAAACTTTCGTGGTCGTAGATGTTTCGAGAAAAGGATATCGAAACATCAGATAGACCATTGTGTCTTAGTCTTCATCGTATAGCGGTGACGATGATCTCATGGTCGTTAAACTTGGCGAAGTCGAAGACGAGACACAGGTGCTCATTGGAGAATGAGTTCACTGAACGACCCACAAGAGTTATCATATGGTTATGATTGGAAAATCTGTCAGTGATAACTCTTAGTGATGATAGGCAAGTTGGTCTTTGACTTGAGGTCATTGTACGAACCTGTACGTGAACGGTGTCACTTAGATCTCTGACCTAGCTTCGAGGCTAGGCCTGTCGAAAGGTCTTTGGTTGGGTGACATTTGAAGCGTGCGAGGAGAGTAATGACCAAGATAGGATTCGTCTCTCCCGGGCAATGGGAGTTAGTGTCGTAGTGTTAGTTCGGTCTTTAATGAAAACTCTGGCTAGAGTATGTTGGAAGATGTCCAACATTTTTTGACTAAAGACCGATGGAAACTAACTGGCTTCAAGCTATTGGGGTTGATAGTTTGACTGTACCTAGGCTTGAGTTAAACGACATAGTTTTGACGAAGAGACTAAAACTACAGAATTCATCACGGACACAGTCAGGGTGGTCCCAACAATACTCAAGTCGATGAGTTAACCACATAATTATGATACTAAAGCAGGGACGACAACTTCTGCTCGTGGTCACTGCCGTATGGGGCTTCGAGCCCAACATGTAGAAGGGTCAGGCTGTAGGATCTCACATAGAGTGCAACCTTCGTCTAGTAATAGGTAGAAATATTATGGAGAATGTGCATTTTATGCAATGGATAGAAAACTGCATTTGATGAAAATGATTTTTTAAGCATAGATATGGACTATTTTGCATATGATGCAAGCTGAGTTAAAGTGTCGTAAATAGTTTACGATAATATTTAATATACTAAATGCAAGGAAAAGGTTACCTGGATAACAGGATCGTCCCGGTCTATACACAGGTTTAAACCGCGTCGAAATCAGAGTCCAAATGCTCAAGTTAGAGCCAAAACAGCCAAAGGAGCCCAAATGGGTCAGCCCAACAGGTTTGGGCCGAACCCTACCTGAAAACGGGCACGGGCGCCCGCTGGGAGTGAGTGCCAGCCCGTGCCCGCTAATAGCAGGTGCGGTCGCCCACTAGGAGCAGGCACCAGCCCGTGCCCGCTCCAGCGAGCGCGGGCGCCCGCCCCATTTAGGGGCGCCAGTGCCCACGCAGAGCGCATGTTTTGAGGTGCCCGAGGGCACGTTCATGGCACGCGACCCCATGGCTGGGGGCTTTTTTTAGCATGTGGGCCTATGCGGTGGGCCCCATACACATAGGGTTTCAAACCCCAGCTGAATTTTTATCGGTGGCTCAGTTTTTGCGAAAAACAACTCTTGGGCTCAACTTTGGACATATGTTTGAGGGGTCAAAAGGACTCGGATTGACGTGCCATTTTTTCCTACGCATTCACCATTCAGCGCCCTTCGATTTGATAGGTTGTATCAAGATCGAAGATCAATGTGAGGGAGTTAAAATTCATAGAAGTTTGGCCTTTTGTTAAGGCAAACTAACTTGATTTATTAACTCCAAAAAGAATAGTCCGACATCGGAAGTGGAGTAAAGGGGAGGGGTCAGCCGCCTATATAAATAGGGCTCTGCTCTCCTCCTCTAAACTCGTCCCAAGCTTTAGATCTGAGCGGCTCCCAAAAGTTTGGAGCACGCTCAGATCTTAGCTTAAATTAAATATTTTTCTCCTCTCCCTAAATTTTTGCATTGCTCCTGTAGGGCTCTAGGAAATCCACGAAGGAGCTTGGATCGGATCCGAAATCTTGGAAAAGGATCACGCTCGGGTGAAACTTTCTTCGACACGTGGTTGGCTCGGCGACAAGAGGATTGCTTGACTCGGGACGTGGAGCGGTTCGAAGAGCGGTTCGGTGCAGGACGGGGAGCGGCTTGGAAGACGGTGCGGTACACCTTGCCTGTACCAAGGCAAGGTTCCGGGTATGTGATTTAGTATCTTTCTAGAATAATTTTAATAATGTCGCAGTAGTATAGATCCCTCTTGGGGTGGTCAAAACCACCCCAAGTCGGCATAGATCCTGGCTAAGGTTCTGGCTTTCCTTAGGGCCTTAGCTAATGTAACGATCGTTTTTCGACCGTATTTTTTGTGCGCGTACTTTCTTGTTCGTACGCGTATTTTTGTGACCTCCTCTTGTTTTTCGAACGCACGAAGTAATATGTCATTGTGACCCTCTGAGAGAGTACTTATTTGTGGAATTTTTCGTGAACCTCATTTCACGGCTCATTCTTCCACAAAACAGCTTTGTTTGAAGGGGTGTCGTAACTTTAGACTTCAACGTTTGACCTTTTTATTTTTAGTTCCGTTTTTCGTTGACCTAGCTCGTGACCGACCATCTTAGTCTCGACCCTCTCGTCGACATGATCGTCCCGATATTTTTCTTGTATTTATCAGACACCGTTTGATCGACCTATCGACCTAATCACTTTGGATCCATACTTAGCCCTAATTAATTCGAATTTGAATCTTAATTAAAACCTAATTAAATCTTTAGGATTTGGTACGTATCACATGTTATTCACCTAGCTAATTGGCACACTAGTTGCACCCTCTCCCCCTCACACACACTCTCTCCAATCACCTAAAATCTACCCCCTTTTCAAACCCAAATAGCAAATTCCCATCTATTATAACTCACACATCTCTTTCCCTAGGGTTTCTCACGCAGCCGCCGCTTGAACCCAAAAAATTCCGCTCCTCACCATTACCGTCGGCCACCACTTGCTCCTCCACCTGTCGCATCCCCTTAGCCGCAAACTGCCCTCCACCTGCACATGCCGAACACCACTCCCCTCAAAACTACCGTACACCACAAAACATCCCTCTAGCCCCAAAAACTGTCCCCCTCCATTGAAAAACTGCCATTTCCCTTCACCATAACTCACGGCCTCCACCCTAAACTGTCCATTGCCGGCACCTTGCTCCCGCGGGCACCCACTGCCGCAACCTCTTCCACGGCAGCCCCTAAACCGCACCGAACCCTTGTTGTCTGGCCTCCTCCACCCGATCAACACACAGACATTCCCCTAGGCCTCATCTCCCCTAGCAGCAGTAACCAGCTGCCGCAAGCCCGGATCCGTGCGTAGAGACCCCATGCCGTGCAACCCATGGCAGCCGTGCCGTTACCATGCCTCCATCCCGTCGTTCATCCCTTTGCTCGCCGTCGTTCGTGTGTCGTGTTACCGTTGCCTCTAGTTGTTGTCGTACCCTCGCTCGTTACCAGATCTAACCCCTGAAGTTGCTACCCGACGTCAGTGTAGCTCTCGCATCGTGTTGAGGTAATCCCAAACCATATGAAACGCAAACACAACATGTTTAATCAAGATAAAAATCGTTAATTTTATTGTGTTGGTTAAATCACTAATTGAGATTAATAATATGGGACTGTAGGATTGGTGATTGGTGATTGAGCACATAGGAAGAGTTCTGAATTGTTGAACTGAGGATTCGGACGATTATTTTCAGGCAAGCGAAACTTTCTCAGATTATTGTTAGGCCATGTTTAGGCCATTCTGTATATTTGTGCAAAAGATACTAGGCGGTGAAATGATAGTCGCCTACACGCCCATACTTGATCTTGCTTGACAACGAAGCTAGATCCGACACTATACTTGATCTAGCTTGACAACGAAGCTAGATCCGACACCCTTGCCATGTCATTTCATGCACATCACATGTCACGTTTATTTTGATATAACTGTACGCAATTTAATATCTGCTATCATACTATCATGTTGCATATCGCATGTCATTTCATGCATTGAATGTTTTGTCATGAATGTGTAGCACACGCTACTATTGAAATGTAAGCTGCGGCGAGTAGGATTTTGACTCATACATCATGAATGAGGCTAGGTAAACCCTATGCCATAAACACTTCCTGGCTCGTGATCCAGAAGATGGGTGCCAGTCTATATACACGTAGAGGGGTAGGGTTAAGCGGCCACTCAGCGTAGAAGTGTGTCCGATCAACAACTTCAGCTGTAAGGCGTAAACCCTGTGCACATCGTGAATGCATGTTTTTCGTGAAATCATGAAATCGTGAATATTGTTTAGTAGCTCTTGCTACGACGTGTCATGCATTGCAAAATATCATGTTCATGTTTAAACTGCTGCATACATTAAAATATCATGCCATGTCATCGTTATTTTAGAACTGCTAAGTTGCATCCATCTTATAACTGCTAAAATTTACGTTTCCTTGCACAAAAGTCTCCTCTTCCTTTCGGAGATTTTTGCTGACAAGTGCCCTTTTCTCTTTGGGTGTCACATGTCAGGCTTTGAGTCTGAGGTAGTTGCTGAGGACTACCAGGTTGCAGACGTCATGCTTGAGGCTTTTCCTGACGTCCAATTCAAGAACACCGGAGACCAGTCTTAGTCTCAGTTGGAGGCTTCTTCTTAGTTGCTTTTGTTTCCTAGTTGTTGCTGTTAGGTTGTTCGGTGCGTAGCACCTTCTTTTGTTTTAGTTTCAGCCATGCTTGGGGCCTTTCTTTTAGACTCTTGTACTTCCCTTTATGACTATCTCTGGATGTTTGGAATAATAAATTGGATGTTTTTTTGAATGTTGGATATTTATTGCCTGTGTTCTTATTATTATTATTGTTGTTTCTTTTGCAATGCAAGAATCTGCAAATGGATGAACACACAGATGCTTATCAGACTGTAGCTTTGCAGCTTCAGTCTGAGCGGACCTCTTCGCGTCTCGCCTTCCGTACGTGGGAAGCGGGGCGTGACAGCTAAATTGTTTAGTTATATGTTTTTCCGCTGCGTTTTTATCCCCCCTGTTGTCCGTCCGACTTAGGACGGGAACAGATCTGTGCCCTAAGAGTCCGCCAAAACCAATCAGAAATAACATAGAAGATGGGCCAGCACTCGCTTTCTGCTGCGAGATTTGCGTGGCATGGCAAGATTAGTCACATGTCGGGAAAATAATGTACACATGTGTACTGTAAGTCGCAGTGTGGGTGACCAAGTGATGCCCTTGAGCTATGGCCCACAAACCTGCAAGTGACCCAGGCATGCATGGGCTGTTGATTAATTGACTTCGTGGTGCTTGTTCCAATAAAAAATTTAAACATTAAGATTCCTTATTCCCCCACCGATGTGGGACTAGAAAATGGATGGGTCCTGTGCTTACAGGAGCACATTTTACCCATGAACGCAGTATACTTTGGCCCATATCGGGCAAATTTGGTTGAGAAGTGTTGTATAAGTTAGAGGGTGAGTGAGCAACAAGAGAAATCGGGTTGGGCCCTGTGCCTTGGGATTGAGGGAGTGATACATTCTGAACGGCCCAATCGGATGCAGATTTTGAGGGAACAATTCGAATATTAATTTGGAATTGTTCAGCTGGGATCTGATTTATCGGATACGAATTTTAGATTTTAGTTCACCATCCGAATTAAATCGGATTCGGATTCGGGTTCGTCCCAAAAAATCAGGTTTGTCCAATGCCCACCCCTAGCTGAGGTGGATCCTCATCAGCTAGTGGGGGTAGGACCCTTAGTTGGTAGAACCAGGGTCGATGATGGTTGAGATGAGGATG
The DNA here is from genome assembly GCA_030789695.1 of Scilla litardierei. Classification (NCBI taxonomy): domain Eukaryota; kingdom Viridiplantae; phylum Streptophyta; class Magnoliopsida; order Asparagales; family Asparagaceae; genus Scilla; species Scilla litardierei. Next base: position 345,124,274 of record CM061142.1, on the reverse strand, counting down.
CAGTACGGAAATTCGCTCGTCGCGTAGTTATTTACGATGGCCGTTTGACCCTCTGGTTAGGTCGATCTTTAGATAACTATCGACGAAAACTGTCGTTTGACCCTTCTGTTGGGTCGTACCTTGTCTCTTGTATCACAGAGTAACGTCAAGGGGGTCTGGGTTTCGACCCAAATCCCCTCTGATGCTTAAATTAGATTGAAAACTTAAGGAGAGGCTTGGGGCTGTCGAGATCGACCCATGGATGTTCGCCTCAAGTCAGTCACCACAAGCTATTTGGAGAAAGAATTATAATAGTGGAAAGTAAAATGACAGATTATTCGGTGTCACGTACCTCCCCGTATTCTGATTGTCTGCTTTTTATTTATAGACCTTGGTACATCCCTTCAGTGACGTTGGGAGACTAACGGTCACCACTTATGGTGGCACGATCCCCCCTCATCAATAGTGGTAACCGTTGGCCATGCCTCCCGCCAATTACAAGCCATTATCAACTATATCCTTGAGCGACAAAAGCTCAATAGGAAAATGACACGTGGGTGTGGATTGAGTCGATGCTTGGCTAGCATAGTGGGCCTCATAGGCTTAGTGGGCTTCAGATGATCTGTGGTGGGATCCTTAGCAATAACACAACCCTTCCCTCAAGTGCTGGCCCAAGGGTTCAATAATGGCCCCTGTCACTCGAGCACAAACAATGCGCCGGTTGGGGTCAAGTGATGTGATGTCTCATTAATGGGGTACGGTAGTCGAGGCAGGCGTATTTAAGTTTAAGTGCCAAAAACTTCGCTTCTCTAATCCGTACATCGCGTCGGTTTGAAATCCAAGATACGGAGAAACCTGGATCTTTGACACGTGTATCTATATGATGAGATTGGTTCAGATCATCATTTGATATACATGCACATTGATAAGGCGATTTTGGAGAAAAGAATAAGTTTCTTCGTCTCAGGCGTTCTCGAATCAAAATTTGACTTCTCGTCAATGGCTTCCTCTTCCCCTTATTCCTCCACTAGAACCTCTGCCATTGCCTCTCGGAAAGGAAATGGGGAGGTCATCACACCTGAATTGGTTTCTACTTAAGCCTCTCGAGTGGGGGCTGAACAAATTCCTGATTTTCAAAAAAATATGTCAGATGTGATTACAGATCCGGATGCCTATAGTGAACGAGAGGGTTCATCTCCCCGACGATCGCAAGGTTGGAGTTTACATCAGGGCTTTTCAATAGGGACTTCGATTCCCCATGCATCCGTTTATTTTGTGTGTATTAAAGACTCTATGGCTTTCCCTTTGTCAATTGATGCCAAATGCTATGTCCTTCTTGATTAGCTTCATCGCATTGTGCGTATTGAATAGAATTGAACCATCCATGGGATTGTTCAATATCTTTTTTACGGTGGTGCCTCTCAAGACGCCAGGTTGGTATTTGAAAAAAACTTGTCGTATAGAAAACTATTTAGTGATCTTCCTACCTCCAACCCGGATGGAAAGACAAATTTGTGTTTGTGGTATTTCTGGGTGAGTCAACTTTTGTCACTCAGTGGCAGAAGCCTGAACTTAAAATGAATGAAGAGAAATCTCTCTCTACAAAGGAGAAAGCGGCTGTAGACTCTTTGAGGAGGTTGCCTGAGGAGAAGATGTCGACCAATTGGGTTATGTCTGACCCTATATTGCTTATGACAGTATGGATGAAAGGTCGATTTCTTCCCCAATCCCTTTCCTTGTTTTTCTACCTCTTAAACTTTACCTCGTCTTTATAGGAATGGTTGCATTGGAAAGCCAAGCCGAGCCAGAAATACGGGTAGCGCTCGAAACTTCAATTAGAGAAGCGGAGAAAGATTTTCTTCCTCCTCAGATGGGTCATCAGGAGGGTGGAGCCATTGGGGTTATCGAGGCTTTACCCATGGTGATTCACAAAGCTTCCCAACTGACACGACCACAGAAGAGGAAGGAGAAGCACCCCTTGTCTAGAGTTAAGAAGGTCGAGGCCAAGAAGAAAAAAATTAAGGCGAAGGCTTTTTACGGATGAATCAGATTTTCTTGAGTCGGAGGACGCCATTATCCCAATCGCGGCATCAGAACAAACTCAAGCCTCTGAACATAATCGGGATCTCGAGCGGGAACCCGATCAAGTATCGAAGAGAGCTCCAAGGGAGTCATCCTCTGCTCAGGATCCATTTGTATGCCAAGATTCCTGGACTTAGGGAGGTTTATTTCTTCAAGAGCATCTGGCCAAGGACATTCCCCCCTGAGTTCAGGTCGATCTTATTAGAAGATAGATCACCTCAAAACACGGTCAGGTATGCTGAATAAGATCTTTTTCGGCCAGCTTACCCTATTGGGGAGGACGATCCAGCCTTATTAAGATGTGGGTGTGCCTCTAGACTTGTAGAGAATATGGCCGTTCCTCGAGATAGGGAGGTCCTGGAGAAATTCGATCATGAGAGGTTAGCCACAATGGCTATCCACAAAAGCATCCAGGTAAGAAATTGTACCTATTCTTTGCTTGAATTCATCCATTAGGGCTGAATCTTTTACTTCTTTGCAGTCTATTTTGGGCATGCTTAAGATATGTCGTCGATCATTGACGGTGGAAAATTATGAAGCCACTCTGGCCAGGGAGGCGAAGTGGTCGGACTCGGCTAGGAGGCCCCTTGACAAGACGAATGCCTCATTGCTGCTATGGAAGCAATGCAATGATACTCTTAAGGATTGGGTGAAGCGTCTTGAGCAAAAGTTGGATGAAACTCGTAAACAGGGTTTGCCCTCGATATATGGGTCCAAGAGGAACTTGCCCTAAGAGAGAGCAGAAGAACAGCTGCTCAAAGAGAGAAATTTGTGGGAGTCAGAAAGGATTGAGTTTCAAAATCGACCTCTTGTTGGATCTCAAGAACTCAACGAGAAAGAGATCGCGAAAAAGGCTGTCCAAGAGTATCGTGACAATTTGCCAAATTTGGATGAGCTTTTTATACAAGGATGCGAACAGCGTCGTCAAGAGATTAAGGTTCGATTTTCTGATCTTGCAGATGAAATCGACCAAGCTCCCCTTGGTATGGATGACGATGAACCAGATGACCCTCTGGACGATGTTAGTCAACCCACAACTATGAAAGTTGTGGAAGCTGCCATCCCAGTTGACGAGGCCATTACTGAGTCCGACGATGTTGCAATTGTGGCTGCTCCGGAAGAGAGAGGGCATACCACTTTTGCAGTGGAAAATCAAGGGTAGGTCACTTCGATCAAGGGACCTTAGGAACTTCCCTCTCCACTAGGTTTTGAACCCTTTTTTGTATTCGAGGCGTAAATTTTGTAAAATTAAGTAAAATGAAGTAAAATTGTTGTGTACCTCTTTGTTTGAAGGAAAAATGAGCGTTTGTGTCGTCATATGGCCCCTTTCAATAGGTTAAGCATCGACACCTGAGGGCGATGATTGAATTGTTCAATCATACATCTCGGACCATTAGAATAAGACAAATGCTCTTCAAACAGCGAAACGAGTCATCTCTTGACTTATGACGTTAGTCATTTAATGGTATGAGAACGGCTTCTTGTGTCGCAGTAGATAACAAAAGGTGTTGTTCTATGGAGGGACATGGTCACTTTGTCTTACAGCTAACAACAAAGGTGGGTCGTTCAGTTGCAAGGGGTGGCCCCTTTGTCTTACGGCTGAACGACGGTCGATGTCGTTTTGGTAGCGAGTGACATGGTCCCTTCGACTTACGGCCAATGACGACGGTGGGTCGTTCAGTTACAAGGGGGTGGCCCCTTTGGATTACGGCTGAATGACGGTTAATATAGTTTAGTTATGAGGGACATTGTCACTTCGACTTACTGCCAACGGCGACGGTGGGTCGTTCAGTTGCGAGGGGGTGGCCCCTTTGTGTTACAGCTGAATGACGGTCGATGTCGTTTGGTTGCGAGGGACATGATCCCTTCGACTTACTGCCAATGACCACAGTAGGTCGTTCAGTTGAGAGGGGGTGGCCCATTCGTCTTACGGCTGAAGGATGGTCAATGTCGTGTAGTTGCGAGGGACATGGTCCCTATGACTTATGGCCAACAACAACGGTGGGTCGTTCAGTTGCAAGGGGATGGCCCCTTTTTCTTACGGCTGAACGACGGTCAATGTCGTTTGATTGCGAGAGACATGGTCCCTTCGACTTACTGCCAAGGACCACGGTGGGTTGTTCAGTAACTTCAGTTGCAAGGGGGTGGCCCCTTCGTCTTAAGGCTGAACAACGGTCGATGTCTTCATGCCCACTCTTATTAAAATTGTAGGAGCAGAGGATCTTCGATTCATCTATACCCTCTCTAGGGATCGGATCCTCATGATAAGAGTGCTTTAGATGATTAATCAAGCATTAGATGAAGTAATCCTCTTGAAACACAACAATCATTACGGTCATATTGAGAAATGTGTTTGAAGAAAAGTAAACTTTATTCATTCAGAAAAGCTTTAAACAATTTGATGACAAAATTAAAAAAGCGTACAAGAGATGTTTATTTTGCTCGGAGCTGCTCTCGCCTGATGCTATCTGATCTTTGTTTGAAGGCTTTATTCGACCGTCTTGGTGACTGGTGACCCTATCATTGGCCCCTTACCTTTCTGCCTCGAGGCCCCTTACGTGTCGTCACCAAATTTCTTTGGATGACCTTGTTTGACCAGGGCATCCTTTTCTTTCTTAAAGGGTCCATCAATCATCGGTATCATGCACATGATCATTGTGATACCGGCAGAATTTGAGACCATCTCTCTTTTCATACCGATTCTTTTTAACAGGTTCGTTGATGAGTCCTTCCCATTGGGCATATGCCAGGATTTCCTCTTTAGGAGCATTTGCCCTCATATAAGCATCTTTATCATGTCATTCCTTGCTTTGATGGCTCTTGTCTCTTTGTTTTCGATCTCGTGGCTCTTGACGTGGGTTTCCTCAGGGTCGTGCATCTTGCCTTGTTTCCTCATGATGGTTTGAAATTTCTTTCTACTGAGCAGCGATTGCTTCCTCTGATGTCATGAAATGGTCCGTAATGTTGAATAATTCCACGAGATTGCTCGGAAAAAATTGGTGCAAGGATTTCATTAGGCTTTTGTTTCGGATCGCTTGGATGAGGGCTTCGATGACCATAGCCTCATGGACGTCTTCAACTTCCAGCCTTTCTTCGTTGAAGCACTGAACGAAGTCCCGATTCGATTCTTTCTCCCTTTGTTTTATGGTGAGGAGGTGAGATGATTTTATCGTAGGGCATCGCCCTGCAACAAACTGCCTGCAAAAAATATCAGATAACTCGTCAAATGACCTGATGCTATCATCGGGTAACCTATTGTACCATCCATCTGCCGCCTTTGTCAGTATGGTGTAGAAGGCTTGGTAGAGGTATGGCTTATCGGCTCTATGAAGCTCCATCATGTTTTGATATCTGCGGAGGTGCTCCAATGGATCACCACTGCCATCATACATTTGCAAAGGTGGGATCTTGAATTTGGGGAGTAGTGGAGCGGAAGTGATGTTCTTCTTCAAAGGAGTCCGCCTGTTAGCAGGAAGGATGAGGGGGGCACATTCCTCTCCATGCTGCTGTTGAGTGGCGCTAGAAGAATAGACCGGGCTTTCTTCCCTCTCCTTTCTCTTTACGCCAGTAGCGGGCTTGGGTGGACTACGACCTTCAAAGAAATGATCTCTCAGTTGGTCTAAGGCGCTATGGGTGGGTTGCCTATTGTTGAAGGGCCCCGGACTTCCCGTGTCCAACGATGCATTTGTTTTTGATTGACTTCGGATATGCACCCGAAAACAATGTAGTTTTACTGCAAGCACACGGTGAAGGGTTTTGGCGGACCCTCAGAGCTCAGATCTGTGCCCGTCCTAAGTCGGACGGACCATAGAGGCATAAAGTGCAGCGGAAAAACAAGAAAGATAGCTAAACATTTTAGCTAGGCCCTGAGAGAGACAGAACCTAGCCCGATCTATGCCAACTTGGGATGGATCAGACCACCCCAAGAGGGATCTATCCTACTGCGACGAAATTAAATTTCACTAAAATTACTTAGAGAACATACCCGGAATCTCAACCCTGGGGCGGGCAAGATGTACCGCACCGGCTTCTAACGCTCCTCGTAGCCGAACCAATTTGACTCGATCCACCCGAGCTGCCATGCACATCCGAACCGAGCCGCCCGAGCTGACACCCGCTTCCAAGCCGATCACACGCGGTAGAAGGTTTCACTTGAGCAGACCCATGTCTTAGACGTCTGGATCCGAAGCCAAACCCCTTTCGTAGTCTTGCTAGAACTAGTCGGGAGAATAGGAAGAAGAGAGAAAGAATAGTTTAAGTCGTAGATCGAGCTTGCTCAAAAATTCGTAGCTACTCGATCGAAGACTTGGTGCATTTTTAAACGAAGAGAGTGCACCCCTATTTATATAGGGAGTCAGCACCTCTCTTTTTGTTGCGAGCAATGTTGGACAAAAACAAAATAGAAGAGAAATTAATTTGGCTAATTGAAGTTAGTAAGCCTTTCACAAAGGCTAACGTCAACGAATTAATTCTCTTCATCCATTAAACTTTAGACACCAAACAAGCTATCATTTCGAAGGGCTTCGAATGGTGAACGCGTAGGAACAAACGGCGATGAATTTCGACTTCGTTTGACCCCTCAAACAATTGCCCAAAGATGGGCAAAAAATCAATTTTCGTAGCCGTCAAAAGGAGTTTCAAAATACACTATAACTTAATTTGCGGGCGTGGCCGCTAGGCTTAGCGGGCACGCCCGCCCAAGGCTATGGGCGCACCCAATAAGGCGCGCCCCGGGGGGGCGCCCGCTGGACAGCGGGCGCGCCTGCTGCTTACAGCGGGCCGCGCCCACTGAGCAGCAGGCGCTTACGCCTGCTATTTCCAGCAGACTGCGCCTGCTTAAACAGCAGGCCGTGCCCTTTTTCTCCTTGCGGATGGACCCGTTAGCCCAAGTGGGTCTAACCCACTTTGCCTCGGACTGTTTTTGCATTTCCGGACTCGTTTGAGCTCTGATTTAGACGCGGTTTGAACCTGCGTTTAGACTGGGATGATCCCGTCAACCAGGTAACCCTTTCCAATCCTTTTGTTCATACAAATATTGCCGTAACCAATTTACGACACGTGTAATCTTTGTTTGCATCAAATGCAACATTGTCCCCATCTACGACTTAGTCTCACAACTAGCTTGTGAACTTTAACTATTCCATTTCATCGAATGATTTCATCTTTCTTAATCTTCCTATTACTAAGACACGAACGCTACTCAGTGTGAGACCATACAGATTGACCTTACTATAGGTTGGGGTTCAAAACCCCTAGACGATGGTCACCACAAGCAGTAGTTGTCGTCCCTGTTTCAGAATCATCATAACGTGATCGACCCATTGACAAAAGTATCGTTGGGTTCACTATGGCTGTGTCAGTGATGAATACCGTTAGCTATAGTCCCTTCGTCAAGACTGTGTCCCTGTTGGCCTAGGGTATGGTTTACTATGAACCCCATTAGACAACATTGGTCAGTATACGGTGGTCTTTGTTGTATTCATGTTGTACATCTTACGACGTACCCCAGCCGAGGATTAACACAAAGACTGTACTGAGCCTGTGACACTAACTTCCCTTTAACGGAAGAGACGAATCCCATCTTAGTCATCTACTCGCTTCGAGAGCTTCAGGTGTAACCCAACCTAAGATCTTTCAACAGGCCTAGCCTCGAAGCTAGATCATAGGTCTAAGCGAAACTGTTCACTCACAGGTTCGTACACATGAATTCAAGTTAAAAGGACCAGCTTAACTATCATCACCCTAGAGTTATTATAGACAGTTTAGTTAAGGTTAACCATATAATAACTCTAAGTTTGGTCGTTTAGTGAACTCATTCTCCAATGAGCACCTGTGTCTCGTCTCCGACTTCACCAAGTCGAATGACTATGAGATCATCATTACCCTAAGGTAAGACAAAGACACAGTGGTCTGTCCGATGTGCCGATATACAGTTCTCGACTCATCTATGACCACAAACCGTTTACGACTTAAGTTTCTGCTCGGTCGCTTACTACTCATAATCGAGATCTTATCTGGATACGTAAGGACCCAACTATAAGTCTATGGACATTATCTAAGTATAGTATTCATTCGAATATATACTTAGGATAATGAATACCATATAATATATTAACACGACGTACACTTAGGATAAATCTCCTTATGGGCATATATCCTCCTACACACAGTCTAGTCAAGCGGGTATCGTATCCACAGAGACGTGGTGTTGGCTATAATCTATCTTAGGTTGGCTCGACTACGAAGGTTTATTAGTGGAGATGGTTATGGTGTGATGTAATGACAATGGTGATGGATGTCCGTGTCGATGATAAAGATGTCGGTTGTAAATTCAATCAATAGGAATGTTTAGGACTAGGGAATCCCCACTACAGATTTTCGAGTATCAATGTGAATGTGAACTCCTAATTACTAACTCTTAGTTTAGGGTGAAATTGTTGCAACTATATTGAGAACTAGCGCACGCTCTCGCAATATGCAAGTCTATGATAATCTAAGCTAGAACCTCGCTCTCGTGAAAGCCTAGTTCAAATTATTAGCATTAAGATCTACAATATAATTCAATTCTCGCTCAAGTTCACCGTCGTGCAACGTGAGTTCGAATCTAGATTATGGTGGTTCGTATTCGTCTTACCGTCTTACAGACAAATATAATTATAGAAATATAATAAAGAAGATAGCTTTGGTCGCTCTTGCGAACCTAATCTAGGATATTCGAATTATAGATCTAAATCAAATATCTAGAGCTTCCTATGGATCAAAATCCACTCTCGAGCTCTCAAGATCTAAGTAGAAGTCCCTAGCTATTTGTAGTCATCCGACCATAATCTAACCCTAAAACAAGTTTAGCAACATGGGTTTTCAATAGATTTCACTTATCAAGCCCTAGATCCATATGGTTCATCCCTTTGCCCTAGAACAAGAACCAACCAAGCATAGCAATAATGATATATAAATTAATAAGAAACATTGCTTGCACATAAAAAGATATCAACTCCATGATTCAAATAACAATAACAACTATATGTAGCTTTCATGAAGAAATCCAATCCAAATACAAGCTTTTAGAACCAAGAGGGGGCCTAGGGCATGGCCTAACATCTAAAAACGTCTCCAAGAAAAATAATTGGAACTCTCTCTCAATGATGGCTACAAAGTTGTATTATAGCTACCCCAAATCCCTAAGAAAAAGTTGACCAAAATACCCTTTACCCTAGTTGTAACATAATTAAAGATTTCAGGCCGCCGGCTCACTCAATCCAGTGAGATTCTCACTCGGTCGAGTGGGAATTCCTGCAAAAACTTCAAAAATCAGCATTCTATTTTTTCTGGTCACTTGGCCGAGTGAGATCTCACTCGGTCGAGTGAAAGTGTCATGCGGTCGAGTGACACTGATACGCTAAATTTCAGCACTGCTACACAATCTTGCAGAAATTCTAGAAAATTCATTTGACCTCCGTTTTGCATGTTCTTAGAGGATTTGGAACCTTCATGAGGCCTACCATGACCAAAAAATATCCCCAGGTCAAGATGGCCTCTGGAATGATAGCAAAAATCAAAACAATGTGGATGTAGTGCGTAAATCTTTGGCGTTTCATGTGTTTTAGCTTTGTTTCTTCTTCTTCGTTTCTCCAACTTTCATAGATCTTACTTCCTTGTCTTTTGGTGCTTCCAACTCATATACAAGGGTATTCTTGCTGCTCTTGCATCATAAATCATGGCTTCATCTCCAGATTGCACCATATCGCTCCAATTTGCTCCAAATTCCCTGAAATCAACATTAACGCTCCGAAAGTGAAATAATTCCAAATATTCATCGAAAAGCATATAAAATTGGGATTTGGAGGGTGAAACATGAATTAATGTATGAGAATAAATGTGTAAAATACATGCATATCAAAATCTCCCAAGCTTACCTCTTACTCGTCCTCGAGGAAGACTTATAAGAAGCGAACCCGGAGATAAAAATAATAAAAATAAAAGAAAGCAAAGAGTAGGAGTGACAAGATCGTTTCTTATGTAGTAAACATAACACCAACTGAGCAATAAATGAGAATGCACATCTACATATAGCATCCTAGTCCAGCATCATGCATATATCATGGATTTTCAATTAAGTATAGAGAACTCAACACTAACATGAAATTAGAGGAGAAATCCTATCATAACCTACCAGACAATATGCTCAATCCATAGAACTTAAATTCAAACTCCACAACGGATTCTCTATCCAGCATAAATGAATCATGATCAAATACCAAGCATGCAAGATATAAATTTGTTGTTCATGAAATGAAATAATGAATTCGATTGAATTTAGGAGATCGCCACACTAGACTTTTTCATGAATCCTAGAAAAACTTTAACTTTGCCCATGTCTTTATTCTAAAAAGAATGGAGATAAGGATATAGAATTTTTGTGTTTTTATACCTTTGGCTATATTTTTTTTTGCTTTTTGTCTTGCAAACTTGCGTAAATGCAATGGAGTGCAAGGAGCGGTCTATGCATCCCAGATCAGTCAATCTTAGGGTATCGGGTTACAAGGAACCCCAAGGACCTTTTATTTAGGAATTTTGTTTTATTTTTATATTTTTGTATTTGGGATTTTTGCATACTGACGTAAACACGATGGAATGCAAAGGTGGCCTTTGACCATTTATTTGGCTATATACTAAAGAAATGGGAAACACATAGAATCTAGACACGGGCTCGGTATCAGAGTTTCTACTCATTAATACTTAAGCTTCATGGGTCATCCTATTTCTCTTGAATCATACTCAGTCTTGAAACGTACTTAGTTATCACTCAAAGCATGCAAATAATTCATTCATTTTCATATTTAATTCATGCAAATCTTTTTGACTATTTCGAGAATATATATTGTGGAAAAATGAACTCAGGTATGGAAAAGCATATTGAAAAGATAATCTACTAAAGGAAATAACTCTATATCAATCAACTAAGAGTTCAAGATAAAATCCATCATATAAATATAAAATTGAAGCATACAAGACTCAAGAAAATTGCTACGTGAGTGTGTAAAGAAAATCTCAGCAGAGTGTGCATAGATACAAAGTGCAATCTTGGGAAAATAATTTCTAGTCTAAAAGAGAAGAGAAAATAATGAAAATAAAAACAAGCACACACTATGATGCATGAACACGCACAAAAAAGGAAAATAAGATGAAAAATTGAAATTTTTTGAAATTTTTGAAAAATTCTAAAAATCCTAAAAATAAAGTAAAAATGTAACTAATGCAACTAAATGGCATGAAAATGCACTCCCCCAAACTTAAACTTCACATTGTCCTCAATGTGATCATAATGGAAAAATATGAGGAACAATGATAATAATAATAGGGGGTGAATGGAATATAGTGACATGAATGACATGAAATCCTAATGCAACTACATGCACAAACAATGATGCAAGAGAGTGCCTTCCCCTAAGCTAAATCAAATAATCCCGTTCATTATCTCGATCAATAAAATCACGACTTTGCTAAGCGTGATCAAATCAAATGAATAAGAAAGTAAGTTTATCATGAAACAAGTGCTCGATGGGTGACAAGCAAACGTGTGACACATATATAAATGTGAAGAAGATGGCAATCAATAGCATATAATGGGTTTGTGTGTAAAAGATTATTGTTTCCGACATTGGGGTGAATTTATTCTAACTAACTAAGGAAGCAATAAACCTATATGGTCCTCTTATTGTCGAGAGGATTCGAGATTATTGAAAGCATAAAATTTTACACTACTGCTACACTGCTGGATTGGTATCACCTGATCAAATGACAGATCCAGAATCTTCAGCTGTGCATGTAACTATTCCAACTGCACTTTCTGTGGCTCTGCCAGATGCGTACCTCCATGAACACCAATGAACTCCAGCAATGCATCCTCCTGTATTCCTACAAGGACTCCACACGTACCCTGCAGAGAATAGGATGCATCAATTCGCTGCAAAAATTTTACCCTTATAATAAAAGCATTCCAAAGAGGATCGTCTATAGAAATATATGAAATAAGTAGTGGTGGACGATACTTCACTGGAAATGATTCAATATCCTCTTTTGATGTGACAGCTATATGTTTGATACAACGTGTAATTGGATACAGTGATCGACGACTTCGTGTTTGGTAATAACAAACATGTGTGAACGATTTAATGTGTGTGCTAAGTGTTTTTCAGGAATGACACTCTCGCAAATACTCAAAGAGAGACTATGTAGAAGTGATGGAGAATTTGCCATGCATTAGCCAAGTGGACTAAGTCAAAGATGGAGATAATGGCTACAAATATTGGACTAAGTCAAAGATGGGAAGGTGAGGGAGAAATCAATTCAAATCCATATTTGAATTGATTCAAATCAATTGGTGCATGAATCAAATCCTAAAGCCTTGCAAATTGAAGACTTGGTTAAAGATGGAGAGACATGGAGAATCGCATGCAAATCAATGGTGATTAAATGAGATCCAATTCTAATCCTATAGCTACTCAAATTCAATTGCCATCCATATTCGAACTCCATATCCATGGCGATTCATTCAAATCCTAATCAAGTAAGGATTCCATCCAATCTCCTATCAATATGTGATTCTAATTGATTCTATTAAATCCCATCATCTCCTATTTAAACCCATATTCCAAAAGAGAGAAGAGAGAGAGGGCAGCCAAAACACCAAGAAGAAATTTGGCCATCATCATCCTCCCTTTAGGGTGTGCAAGTTTTGCAAAGGAATCAACATATTCGCAAGTTTTGGCAAGGGAATCAACATATTGCATAACCTCCTCTTCCATGCACAATATCCAAGGGCTCCATTGCCATATATCTTTGCCAAAGCCTCTTGCCGTAACTAGCCAAGGCCAAAGCTCAATTGATCCTAGCCACAAGCCAAAGAGTCCATCTTCATCAAGTTGCCACAAGCCATTGCTTTTCATTGCCGCAAGCTCCTCTTCTCCAAAGCTCAAGCATCCATTACCATAGGCCAAAAATATCCAAGAGGGGCTCTCCAAGCCATTGCACAACATATTCTCCAAGCAACCAAGGCCTTCAACTCCCTTTTGCCGTAATACTCCAAGAGTATCTCATCTCCTACATTGCACAACAACAAGGGAGAGTCATCATACATTGTGCAACAACAAGGGGAGTCATCACAAGGCCACAACTTCATCAAGGTGGTTTGCGTAGATCACCATCCAAGAAGGAGGATGTGACGTTGGCGACTACATCCTGTCAGACTTGATCTGACCTGAGCTGATCGACAGAGACGACTATACCATCACTGAGCTATTCTAAACTCATATTTATTTATTTTTGTATTGGTGTATAGATCTCTGTAGGGGAAACTTTACCATAGTTGTTTTTGGGTCTTGTCTAGTGTGGTACTAGATAAGAGGGACCTGACTAGTTGGGGCTAGTCAATTGAAAGCTTATACTAGGATTAGTTTTGTTGAACACTGGTGGAGAGGGGTACTAAGAGCCTGGTAAGTGTAGAGACGTGGGTGCTCTAGATTTTTATGGTTGTACTTTTTACATTATTAATCTAGTATCTACTTTGGGGGCTGGATGTAGGTCGTGGGGACGACCAAACCAGGGAAAATCTGCTGCGTACTCTGTGATTGATCATATTTACTCTGCATCTGCTATAGTTGCCTATAATTGCTCGTGGGTTGCACAAGAATTATTATTAGCCTATTCAGCCCCCTCTAGGCTTAGATCCATATCCAACAAGTGGTATCAGAGCATGTTAGAAGATCTAGGCTAGATTGACTATGATTTCTATTGATTGTGCTTTTGTTGAAGGTCAGTCCATATCAGGACCCCCAAAATTTAATGGTGCTGATTATGCTTATTGGAAATCTAGAATGAAAATTTATTTAGTGTCTGTTGATTATAAAGTGTGGAAAATTGTTGAAAATGGCTACAACCAGCCATGATTAAAATTGAAGACACTGAAATATTTAAGCCTGAAGAAAAAATGGAATGATGCTGATTGGAGTCTTTATTCTCTTAATGGTAAAGCTATGAATCTGCTTATTTGCTCTCTTGATAAATCTGAATTTAATCATATCTCACATTGTCAAACTATGCAGGAAATATGGCATACATTGGAGGTGACGCATGAGGGAACGTCACAGGTGAAGGAGTCTAGACTTGCCTTACTGAGCACAGAGTATGAGAGCTTTCGCATGCTTCCATCAGAATCCATCTCAGAGATGTTTACGAGGTTTACCAACATCGTTTACAAGTCTAGCTCCCTTAGTAAGCCATACTCTAGTCTTGAGCATGTGAGGAAAATCTTAAGGGCGCTGCCAAGCTCGTTTCGGCCTAAAGTCACTGCCATTCAAGTAGCAAAAGATCTATCACATATGAGAGTGGAGGACTTGATAGGCAACTTGATGTCACACGAGCTTGAGCTGCAGAATATAGAAGAAAGAGAGAAACCAAAGGAAAATGCTCCAAAACCTCTAGCTCTTCAAGCTAAGGAAGATGAAGATGGTGATACGATGATGAGATAGCACTGATGGTCAGAAATTTCAGGAAATACATCAGGAATCCTAAAGGAAGAGCAGAAATGCAAAAAAGGTTTATTCGCTCTAATAATTTTAATTCTTCTAAAAAATCTTCTGAGCAGACTGCTACTTATAAAGTTAAATGTTTTAATGTAAAAAGCAGGGACATTTTATGAAGGTTTGCCAACAAGAGGAGAATTATCTTGCTGAAAAGAAAGAAAAAGCTTTGGCGCTAATATGTGACATGTATATCAAGGATGAGATTGAGGAGACTGCCCACACCTCCCTTTGCTTAATGGGAAAGCTTGATGAGGAAACCAAAGCTCAACTTCTTGGTACTATTAATGATATGCAAGATGAAATTGACAACCTAGAATCTAATATAGAAAAACGTGATTCCACATTAGAAGAGTATAGAAATGCCAATGATGAATTGCAACAAGACACTTACAACATGTCATTAGAGATTAAGGAACTAAAAGGAAAACTTGTTGCATGTGATTCTACCATTAATTTGTTGGAAAAAGAAAAATCAAGGTTGCATGAAAAAGCTGAATGTCTTATTTTTCCTACTTTGTTGAATGATATTAGCATGTATACGCAAACTGTGATTAAGCTTGAAACTGAAATTGAATTGGTTAATAAAAAGATGGGCATGCTAAATAATGAGCTGGAAAGAAAAATAATTGCTGAAGAGGACAATAAGAAGGCTTTTATAAGTAAATGCACTTTAATTGTGAATGAAAATGCTTTATTAAAATCCAAAGTCACTAGTCTAAAATTGTCATTAAAGAAATTTTCTATTGGTAAAAATTCGCTGGATATTATTCTTGAAAATCAATTATATGGCAATAATAGACGTGGACTTGGATTTGGTTCTAAAAATGTTGAAAAGCCTAAGCATAATAAAATTCACAATGAGCCTATGAAAGTTAAAAATATGTATGCAAAATGCTTTACTTGTGCTAGTGTTGATCATACTTCATATCATTGCAAATTTAGGAACACGAATATTAAATTCAAACAAGTGTGGGTTCCTAAGCCTTGGATGACTAACATGATGGACCTTATTGGATTCCAAGGTCACACATAACATCTACCATATAGGTAAGATGGAGATGGCGAGGAACTTTGGTTTGAACGTTTCATTATTTAGTTTCTTAGCCAAACGACGATGCGAAGCTATATTAATTCTACTTCGCACATAATGCATACCTTCATAGTTTTTTTTGTTTTGTGTGCTTGACTTATTTTTTCTTTATGTGTTAGTTAGTTTGCTTGCTAGCTTAGTTCTTTATAATCAAAAATAAAAAATTGAAAAGTCAAAAAGCAAAAAAAAATTGTGCTTAATGTATATTCTTCTTTTGAATCATTTAAGTGGTTTTAATGAATGATAATCATATCCATGTAGAAATTGATGTATTATTGTTATGGCTACATGTACATGTTTGATTTTCTAAATAGCCATGACATGTTCAAGGATTAGAATAATATGATTTCTACACCTACACTTTCACTTCCACGAATATTAAATATTGTTGTACATTTGGAGACACCTTTTATGAAATAATGGAAAGTGAATGTAGGATGAAAATAACTGAAAATCTAAGGGATATGATGTGTCTTCCCATGGATAAAACTTGAGCATAAAAGAATTGAAATATGAAACAAAAAAATTGAAAAAGAAAGAAAATAGCTCCATTTGAAAAATGGATACAATCCTTGGCAAGTACACTACCGACGAGTAGACAACATATGCTTTATGGGTAATCTTTAACGTTGTTGTTATACTCGTCAAGCAATGCCACCCTCACATCTAAGAGTCCTTATAGGCTTTGTTTTTGGGTGTGGTATCTTGAACTCATTTTTAATGAGATGGGAAAAATCAATCCCAGACGATTTCATGTTTAATGGAAACTGTGGATTGGTTTTGGTTGAATTTCTTAAAAGTTTCTCCTCACGTGCTTCAATGTTTAATCATCACACTTACACGATGGTGTAGAAGTCTATGTTATAATTTTCATTGAATTTAAATTGCGTATTCTATGAATGTCTATATGCAAGTGCCAGTTGTAATTTATAATACTCTTTAGTTTGAATGTGGTATGAAATTTTACTTCATTATACACTTTTGATGATAACAAAAGGGGGAGAAAATATTGAGAAGGTTTGGTGTTTGCATTAATGCTTATGCATATGTGACTTGGTTTAAGGGGGAGCATTAATGAATAATGAATGAATGAATGTGCTTAATGAATATGTGAATATATGTTCAAGGGGGAGCATGAATAAAGGGGGAGCATGCTTGTATGTTTGAAACATCATTATTGCATGCTTGTATGTTGCACTTCATTGTTGCACTTGTTGCATATTGCATACATCCTCCATTATCACACTTCACACACACACACACACACACACACACACACACACACACACACACACACACACACATGTCGCGATGATATCATTTGAATCGTTATTGCAAATCTTATATTAGATTGTCATCATCAAAAGGGGGAGATTGTTGGATACAACATGTAGTTGGATACAACGATCGATGAATTCGTGTTTGATGCTAACAAACGTGTGTGAACGATTTAATGTGTGTGCTAAGTGTTTTTCAGGAATGGCACTCTCGTAAATACTCAAAGAGAGACTAAGTAAAAGTGACGGAGAATCTGCCATGCATTAGCCAAGTGGACTAAGTCAAAGATGGAGATAATGGCTACAAATATTGGACTAAGTCAAAGATGGAAAGATAAGGAGGAAATCAATTCAAATCCATATTTGAATTGATTTAAATCAATTGGTGCATGAATCAAATCCTAAAGCCATGAAAATTGAAGACTTGGTCAAAGATGGAGAGATATGGAGAATCTCATGCAAATCAATGGTAATCAAATGAGATGCAATTCTAATCCTATAGCTACTCAAATTCAATAGCCATCCATATTCAAACTCCATATCCATGGTGATTCATTCAAATCCTAATCAAGTTAGGATTCCATCCAATCTCATTTGAATATGGGATTCTAATTGATTCTATTATATCACATCCTCTCCTATATAAACCCATCTTCCAAAAGAGAGAAGAGAGAGAGGGCAACCAAAACACCTAGAAGAAATTCGGCCATCATCATCCTCCCTTTAGGGTGTGCAAGTTTTGCAAGGGAATCAACATATTGCGCAAGTTTTGGCAAGGGAATTAACATATTGCGCAACCTCCTCCTTCTTGTGCAATATCCAAGAGCTCCATTGCCATATCTCGTTGCCAAAGCCTCTTGCCGCAACTAGCCAAGGCGAAAGCTCCAATGATCCTAGCCGCAAGCCAAAGAGTCCATCTTCATCAAGTTGCCACAAGCCAATGCTCTTCATTGCTGTAAGCTCCTCTTCTCCAAAGCTCAAGCATCCATTGCCATTGGTCGCAAATATCCAAGAGGGGTTCTCTATGCCATTGCGCAACATGTTCTCCAAGCAACCAAGGCCTTCAACTCCCTCTTGCCACAACACTCCAATAGTCTCTCATCTCTTACATTGCGTAACAACAAGGGAGAGTCAACATACATTGTGCAACAACTAGGGGAGTCATCACAAGGCGGCAACTTCATCAAGGGGGCTTGCTTAGATCACCATCCAAGAAGGAGACCGTGATATTGGCGACTACATCCTGTCAGACTTGATCTGACCTGAGCTGATCGACAGAGACGACTACACCATCACTGAACTATTCTAAACACATATTTATTTATCTTTGCATTGTTGTATAGATCTCTGTAGGGGAAACTTTACCATAGTTGTTTTGGGGTCTTGTCTAGTGTGGAAATAGACAAGAGGGACTTGACTAGTTGGGGCTAGTCAATAGAAAGCTTATACTAGGATTAGTTTTGTTGAACACCGGTGGAGTGTCGTACTGAGAGCCTGGTAAGTATAGAGACGTGGGTGCTCCAGATTTTTATGGTTGTACCTGTTACATTATTAATCTAGTATCTGCTTTGGGGGCTGGACATAGGTCATAGGGACGACCGAACCAGGGTAAATCTGCTGCGTACTTTGTGATTGATTATATTTACTCTGCATCTACTATAACTACATGTGATTGCTCGTGGGTTGCATGAAAATATTTATTAGCCTATTCACCCCCTAGGCTTAGATCCAGATCCAACACTATCTCCATGGTGTCCTCTCTCAGCTGCTCGGATAGCTCTGGATCATAGGTGTGGGCCTCCTCATTAATATGCTTGGGCTCGACAGGGTGCTCTTTTGCCTTCTTATCAATTATCAGTGTAGGCTCTCTCTGGAATGGTGATGCTGGCTGCTCATGTATGTCAACTTGTGGGGATGTATCGTGTAGAGGAGAAGGCTCGCAAGCAATCTAAAAATATAGTCTATCCCCCTCAAGATTGACATGGACATCCTCCTCAATTATTCCTGTAGCCGAAATATGGTTCATAACAAAATTTGCAAATCGTAGCTCAAATGCATCACCAGCTGTAATTATATCTGAACCGGTGAACCTCACTGACTCCAAGATGCCCTCCAATAAGTTTTGAAATGTTTCCTCCTATGGCAGTGCATATGACTCAATTTTCGCTTCCTCCACTGCCTCTTCATCCTCAACCTGTCGTGCAAGAATCACATCTAGGAACGTATCAAAATCTGTGGTCCACATAATATCACCCATAACACAGGATCAACAAAGATAAATACCTGAATAAAAATATCAATGGCACAAAAGAATAAAGAAATGATAATAATGGTGGCAGGGGTGAAAATTTCTTTTTGTTGATTTTTTTGTAGTCCAATCAACCTAATTGTGAAAAATTGGCACCTAACGGGAAACACCTCCTCGGCAATGGCGCCAAAAACTTGATCGGCTCTGGATATGAAACCGGAAACAATGTAGTTTTACTGCAAGCGCAAGGTCTAGTGGCAAACATGTATCGTATCCACATGGAGGTGGTGTTGTCTCCAATCTATCTTAGGTTGGCTTGACTATGAAGGTTTATTGGTGGAGATGGTTGTGGTGTGATGTAATGACACTGGTGATGGATGTCAGTGTCGATGATAAAGATGTCGGTTGTAAATTCAATCAATAAAAATGTCTAGGACTAGGGAATCCCCACTATAAATTTTTGAGTATCAATGTGAATGTGAACTCCTAATTACTCACTCTTAGTTTAGGGTGAAATTATCGCAACTATATTGAGAACTAGCACACGCTCTCGCGCTATGCAAGTCTATAATAATATAATCTAGAACCTCACACTCGCGCAAGCCTAGTTCAAATTATTAGCATTAAGGTCGACAATATAATTCAATTCTCGCTCAAGTCCATCGTCCTATATATTTATAGTTCCCTGACTTTGAGTTTGAATCTAGATTATGGTGGTTCGTATTCGTCTTACAGTCGTGCAGACAAATATAATCATAGAAATATAATAAAGATGCTATCTTTGGTCGCTCTCGCACACCAAATGTAGGACATCCGAATTATAGATCTAAATCAAATATCTAGGGCTTCCTACAGATCAAGATCCTCTCTCGAGCTCTCAAGATCAAAGTAGAAGTCCCTAGCTATTTGTAGTCAATCGACCATAAACTAACCCTAAAATAAGTTTATCAACATGAGTTTTCAATAGATTTCACATATCAAGCCCTAGATCCATAGGGTTCATCCCTTTGCCCTAGAACAAGAATCAACCAAGCATAGCAATAATGATATAGAAATCAATAAGAAACATTGCTTGCATATAAAAAGATATCAACTCCATGATTCAAATAACAATAACAAAGATACTTAGCTTTCACGAAGAAATCCAATCCAAATACAAGCTTTTAGAACCAAGAGGGAGCCTAGGGCATGGCCTAACCTCTAAAAAACTCCCCAAGAAAAATAATAGGAACTCCCTCTCAATGACGGCTACAAAGTTGTATTTATAGCTACACCAAATCCCTAAGAAAACGTTGGCCAAAATACCCTTTACCCTAGTTGTAACAGAATTTCAGATTTTAGGCCACCGGATCACTCGGTCGAGTGAGATTCTCACTCGGTCGAGTGGGAATTCCTGCAGAAACTCCAAAAATCAGCATTATGTTTTTTTGGTCACTTGGCTGAGTGGGATCTCACTCGGTCGAATGAAAGTGTGACTCGGTCTAGTGGGAATTCCTGTAGAAACTCCAAAAACCAGCATTCTGTTTTTTGGTCACTTGGCTGAGTGGGATCTCACTCGGTCGAATGAAAGTGTCACTCGGCCGAGTGACACTGATACGTGAAATTTCAGCACTACCACCCAATCTTGCAGAAATTCTAGAAAATTCATCCGATCTCTGTTTTGCATGTTCTTAGTGGCGTTGGAACCATCATGAAGTCTACTATAACTACAAAACAGGCCGAGATGGCCTCAGGAATGATAGTAGAAATCAAAACAAGGTGGATGTAGTGCATAAATTTTTGGTGTTTCATGCGTTTTAGCTTTGTTTCTTCTTCTTCTTTGCTCCAACTTTCATAAATTTTTCTTCCTTGTCTTTTGGTGCTTCCAAATCATATCCAAGGGTATTCTTGCTGCTCTTACTTCATCTCCAGATTGCACTGTATCGCTCCAATTTGCTCCAAATTCCCTGAAATCAACGTAAACTCTCTGAAAGTGAAATAGTTCCAAATATTCATCGGAAAGCATATAAAATTGGGATTTGGAGGATGAAACATGATATGAATGTACGAGAATAAATGTGTAAAATACATGCATATCAGTTATTCCCCATCTCTTCATTCCACTGAGATGTAGGAGTTGTATTGAGATGCAAGTTTTCATCCCACTCAGGTCCTTGTTTGCCATTCCTCTGGTTCCCCTGAGTAGCTTGCCCTCCTCCTGATGTTCGTGTTGGGTTGATGGGTGGTTACTCCTTGCCCACAGGTTGTGGGTGGTCGATGTTCCATTGAGCAGCCATAGCCAATATTTCCAGGCTGTTCTCAATCTGCTCAGCGAACTTGTTGAATTTTTCCTGAGTTACCAATTGAACATTAGGTGGGACTGGTCTAGAACCCTCAGGAACTTCATTTGGAACACTGTCATTCATGGTGATGTTGATGAGACCGAGTAGTGTTCCCAGGTTGTTGAGTCCAGTCGACATGGGGCTTTAATGGTTGCTTCGAGATGTAGACAGGTGGGTTCCCACAGACGGCGCAAACTGTTAAAGAAACAATTGGTGAAAACAGTATTAGGACAGAAGTGTACTCCCTTACTGAGGTGGATCCTCGTCAACTGGTGGGATGAGACCCTTGGTTGGTAGAACGAGGGTCAATGATTGTTGAGATGAGGATGCAGTACGGAAATTTGCTCGTTCTCGTAGTTAGATACAACGACCGTTTGACCCTCTGGTTCGGTCGATCTTCAGACAATTGTCGATGGGAACTGTCGTTTGACCCTTCTGTTGGGTCGTGCCTTGGTCTCATGTAGCACAGAGTAACGTCAGGGGGGTCGGATCTGGGATCTGACCCAAATCCCCTCCGATGCGTAAGTTAAAAAGTGAACTTAAGGAGAGGCTTGGGGCTGTCGAGATCGACCCACGAAGGTTTGCCTCGAGTCAGTCACCATGAGCAATTTTGAGGAAGAATTATAAGAGTGGAAACTAAAATGACGGAGTATCTGGTGTCTCGTACCTCCCCTTATTCTGATTGTCTGCTTTTTATTTTTGGACCGTGGTATATCCCTTTAGTGACGTTGGGGATTAACGGTCACCAATTATGGTGGCACGATCATGTAACGGTCAGTTTCCGATCGTAATTTCTTTGTGCACGTGCGCTGACCGTGCACGTATTTATTTTAGACTTTGTTTATTTCCGAACCCTATCGTGTGATATGTCGTTGTGACTCTCTCTGAGGGTACTACATTTGTCGTGTTGACATGCAACGTCATTTCACGGGCCGTTCGCCCACGATTTGACCTTTTCCGAGGAGACGTCGCGTATCTCACCTTTGACTTGAGGCATTTTTATTTTTAATTTCATTTCTCGTCATCGAAATTGTAATCCGTCTCTTCTGACTTCTTTCTCTCGTCGCCCCGGTCGCCCCGGTATTTTTTTTATAATTTTTGGGCACCGTTTGACCCTTGTGCGCTAGTAGAGCCAGTTAATTACAAGTTTGCCCCTAACAATTTAGCCCTAACCAACTCTAATTAACCCTAAACCTAGCTAGGTGGCAGCCCAATCACGTGTAACATCTCCCCTAGTCACGTAGGCCCCACCCCTATAAAGAAAAACCTAGTTTACCAAAAAAAATTCACAGCCGCACGCAATAATCCTTGCGCCGGCCCTAAAGCACAAGCCCTCACACAAGCTCCCCTTCCTCTCCCACCTGAGCCCACGCCGGAGGCCGCCGCCGCCGCCGATCATCTCCAGCAGCTTCCCCGACCTCCCCTCTCTCGACGGCAACCCCGTGTGCCGCCTCTCGCCGCCGGAAACCGCCGTTGATCCGCCTGAAAAGCGCATCAGCCGCAGCAGCTTGCCACGGTCGCCGCCGTCACTGCCGCCGTCGCCGGAGCCCCCTCACCGTCGCCGTGAACCCCCCTCTGCCCCCTCTAGCTGTTGGCAGTGACCCCAGGCAGCGAAACTCCCTTTAACAGCGTGTTTGCTCGTTGTTTTGGGTGTTTGGCGACGTTCCGACGCATCGCCGAGATCTCTTCGTATCCCCTCGCTGTTGGAGCCCTCCGACAGCCTCCTGCATCCCCTGGGGGCGTCTTCCTACGTCACGAGCATCACTTACAACTCTCGACGTCGTAGGCGTAGCGTTCGACGAGCCGTTCGCCCCGAGTTGTTGTTACGGTTCCCGGAAGCCGTAGAACGCCATCTCGACACTCCTGCCCGCTGTCCAGCCCCTAGCCACTGTCCGTACTCTCTGACCGCTACCAGAACGTGTCTGGCTACGCTGCCCGTAGCCGAGACACCGCTAGAAGACGATCCGTAGCCGTGCCAATCAGATCGGTCGCCGTTCAGACTCTACGTCCGCTCTACCCAAGACTCCGGAAGAGGTTAGTCTTCCCAAACTCGTAGCGAAACCCACCCGTAGCCAAAACTGAAAACCTAACTAAAATCGGCAACTAAACTCGCTAAATTTATTTTCTGCTCTTTTAAAAAGTTGTGAACAATAGAATCGACGATCGGACTTTTGAACTGTGCACATATGATAGAATCGTCGGATAGGTTGATCGGACACTTTTGACTTGTGACAGTTAGGGTAGCCACGCCTAACTTAGAAATGAACCTAAATTGGATTTGACGAAAATCGCGACTTGACACCGTCGCCGTGATCCCTTTTCAGACGGACTACCGTGGACGCGACGACTGGACGAGACGCCCCGGACAGACGACGCACTCGCTATTCCAGGCAAGTGTACCCACTTGCGTTTTGACCGTGCCTTAGTTCTAGTTTGTAGAACTGTTAGATTGTGTGTGATGAGAACCGGACGTGAAATGATAGCGTCCGGGACGACCCGTGACGGCTCAGACTTGACGACGAAGTCTGAGCCTGACAACAATAAACTGCTGACAACATAGGACTATCTTGTGTGTGCGTGCGTGTGGACACCCTAGAATAACTTTCCCTACACTTGTCATGTCGTGTCCTGTTACACAAAAAGCCTTCGGGCGTTTCGGATGCTTCCCTCCGTGGAAGTGATCCCTGTTACCAAAAAGCCTTCGGGCGTTTCGGATGCTTTCCTTGCGGAAGTGATCCCTGTTACCAAAAAGCCTTCGGGCGTTTCGGATGCTTTCCTTGCGGAAGTGATCCCTGTTACACAAAAAGCCTTCGGGCGTTTCGGATGCTTTCCTTGCGGAAGTGATCCTTGTTACACAAAAAGCCTTTGGGCATTTCGGATGCTTCCCTCCGCGGAAGTGATCCCTGTTACCAAAAAGCCTTCGGGCGTTTCGGATGCTTTCCTTGCGGAAGTGATCCCTGTTACCAAAAAGCCTTCGGGCATTTTGGATGTTTCCCTAGCGGAAATGATCCCTGTAAATCTTGTCCTGAGTTCCTGGGTTTGGGGTTGGGTTGAGCGTGCGCACGACAAGAGGGTCTGATCCCCCTCAAACCGTAAGGCGTGAACCCTTTCGTGTCTTACTTGTCTTGTCCCGTCTTGTCCTGTCCTGTCCCGTCACGTCCCGTCTTGTCTTGACACCTGTAGGTTAGTCCCGTAGTCGGTAGCACACGCTACGTCTACTGCTTGCTACGTTTACTTTTCCTGCTACGCTACTTTTCGTTACTCTGTTATAACCCCAACATGCTAAAACAACCAGTAAATCATTGTTAATAGTTGATACACTTGCAGTAGAGTCTGACAGTTTGTGTAGACTTTGCCTGACGTACAGTTTCCTTCTTTTGGTGCTGTACGTCAGGTGTGGAGCCAGAGTACGAGTACGAGGCGGACTTGCCAGTTGACTTGGAGCCGGAGGGCGCTGATCCGGTGTACGATCCAGAGGACGATCAGAGTTAGAGATCTTCTGTTGCTGTTCCAGGGTTATCCATTTCAGTTTGAGTTGGGTGCGTTGCACTCTTACTTTCTCGTCTAGGTTGGGTGCTTGCACCATTAGTTTCCCTTTCTGCAGTTGTAGCCGTTTTCGGCATTTTTAGACTCTCAGTACTTTGATGATAAACTTTGGAATAAAATGAAATGTTCTTTTCAGTACTTTTGTTATTTCGTACTAACTTGCAGGGACCTGTACTTTCGCTATGGAATACTACAGACGCTTATTGGGTCCGGGCTCATAGCCCCGGCCTTAGCGGGCCTTCGTCACGCTTCGCTTCCGTGTTTTTGGGAAGCGGGGCGTGACAGGTTTTAGTGGTGGCCCATGCAGGTCCCCTCTTCTGCGAGTACGGAATAATTGAAGTATTAAATTTCATTTTATTATTATCATCCGGAAATTGTACGAGTCTAATCTGTGTCCTTCTGTCAATAGGATGGCAGGACGACGTGTTACCCGATCGGGGAACTCTGGAGATGGGATTCAGGAAGAACAGAGCGGAGACTTCCGTCAGGTTCTGGGCGTGATGAGAGAGATGCTGGAGGTGCAGCATCAGTTGGTTCAGCAGTCCCAGCGTGCTGCCCAGGCTGCTCCAGTTGCACCACCGCCAACTCCACCTGCCCCTCGAGCTGCTCCAGGTGTGAAGCAGTTCAACGAGCTCCAGCCGAGGACATTTTCGGGGAAGGAGGGACCCCTAGCTGCTGACGAGTGGATCCAGAGCACGGAGGAGAAGTTAGTTGCTGCGAAGATTCCAGACGATACCCGAGTGGAGATAGCGAAGATGCAGCTGACGGAGAATGCGAGGAACTGGTGGCGCCTTGAGGAGAGGCGTCTGGAGAAGCCAGTGGATTGGAAGATCTTCAGGTCTATGTTCAGGATGAAGTACTTCACCAAGACTACTAGGAGGGAGCTGCTGAGCAGGTTTATAGATCTGAAGCAGGAGAACATGACCGTCGAGGAGTATGAGGCGGAGTTTGAGATGCTGAGTCGATTTGCTCCGCACATGGTGAAGAAGGAGGAGAAGCGAGCTGATCGTTTCCGACAGGGATTGCGTCCGAAGATTCAGGCTTCTATGTCTTCGGTGAGTTTCACGACTATGAGGGAGGTGCTGGATGCTGCGAAGAATCATGAGCTTATTTCACTCTTACCTGACCATCCAGCTGATAAGGGGAAGCGCCCTATGGAGCAGTACCAGCCACCTGCTAGGCCGGCGATGAGGCCAGTTCAGACAGTACCATTTAAGAGGCCTGGAGCACCCATTCAGAGTCAGAGCAAGGGACCGTGTCATTACTGCGGGAAGCCAGGACACGTTCAGAAGGATTGTCGGAAGAAGATGGGACTGTGCCTAGTTTGCGGAGATGCCTCGCATGCTACGAAGGATTGTCCGAGAGCCCGTCATGCTGTAGTTGGAGCGCCAGCCCTGCTGCAGATGAGAGCGCCTGCTCCAGTTCAGAGAGGACCTGCCGTTCGTGGACCACCCTTGGCGCCGCAGAGGCAGATGTTTCAGAGAGCAGCGCAGCCTCAGAGGCCGGCTTACACCATGACGGCTTTGGAGACTGAGGAGCTGGATGGAGTCATTACAGGTAACTCCTTGATTCTAGACTTTCATTTCTTAGTTTAGCTTTTAAATTGTTATTCTTGCTTGCCTGACTTGTTTGTTAGAGTAGCTTGGTTTGACCGTAGTTTCTTTTAATATCTTAGGCACCATTCTAGTGTTTTCTCACCCGGCCTTGGCCTTGTTCGACTCAGGTGCATCCATGTGCATCTTATCCCAGAGATTCGTGACAAGACACTCCATTCCCACCCATACACTTCCCAAGTGTTGGGACATCACCACAGGGAACGGAGTGGTGACAGTGAACTTGGGATGTAGATCGATTCCTTTGGTGGTCAGTGGACACGAGCTCTTTGCAGATTTCATTGTCCACGACCTGCCACATTTTGATGCCGTTCTTGGCATCGATTGGTTGGGAGATTTCCACGCCTCGATCGATTGTCACAGCAAGAGGGTGGTGTTCCGGATTCCAGGCCATCCAGAGTTCGAGTTCCGCAGCAGAGATGAGTCGCTTGGACCCATCAAGTATCGGGCCATGCCGGTGGTGCCGATTGTTGCAGCTATGCCGATGGAGATGGAGATCGAACGACCAGCAGTCGTCCGAGACTTCGACGACGTCTTCCCAGAGGATATCTCAGGTTTGCCACCCGACCGAGCCTTAGAGTTTGGTATTGATCTTATGCCGGGAGCGCAACCGATATCGAAGGCGCCGTACCGTATGGCTCCCGCTGAGCTCGAGGAGCTGCGGAAGCAGTTGGATGAGTTGTTGCAGAAGGGTTTCATCCACCCTAGTGTGTCGCCGTGGGGTGCACCTGTTTTGCTCGTGAAGAAGAAGGATGGGTCCCGCAGGATGTGCGTGGACTATCGAGGACTGAATGCTGTCACCGTGAAGAATAAGTACCCGCTGCCACGCATCGACGATATCTTCGACCAGCTTGGAGGTTCGAGAGTCTTCTCGAAGTTGGACTTGAGGAGTGGATACCACCAGTTGAAGGTGAAGAAGGACGATGTTTAGAAGACGGCTTTTCGGACGAAGTACGGACATTATGAGTTCGTGGTCATGCCGTTTGGCGTGACCAATGCGCCGGCTGTGTTCATGAATTTGATGAACTTAATATTCTATGACTTCCTGGACAAGTTTGTTGTCATCTTCATTGATGACATTCTTATTTATTCGAAGTCTGAGGAGGAGCACAGCTGTCATCTGAGGACAGTGCTGGAGATGCTGAGGAGACGTAAGCTTTATGCCAAGTATAGCAAGTGCGAGTTTTGGCTGGACAGAGTCGCATTCCTTGGACACATGGTGTCCGGTGATGGTATATCTGTAGATCCGGAGAAGGTCAGAGCAGTCAGAGATTGGCCGACTCCGCAGTCAGCATCAGACATCAGGAGTTTTCTGGGTTTAGCAGGCTATTATCGGCGGTTCATCAAGGATTTCTCGAAAATTGTGGAGCCGATGACGAAGCTGACAAGGAAGGATGTGGAGTTTCTCTGGTCAGATGCTTGTGAGGAGGCCTTCAGTATCTTGAAGGCGAGATTGACCACGGCTCCGGTGTTGGCAGTACCGGATCGAAGCGGAGGCTTCGAAGTTTATTGTGATGCATCAGGGAGGGGCCTAGGATGCGTCTTGCATCAGCATGGCCACGTGGTCGCGTATGCTTCTCGTCAGTTGAGGACTCATGAGAAGAATTACCCGACGCACGATCTGGAGTTGGCAGCAGTGATCTTTGCCCTGAAAATTTGGAGGCACTTCTTGCTAGGTGAGAGTGTGAAGATTTTCACCGATCACAAGACCTTGAAGTACATCTTCACGCAGAAGGAGCTCAACATGCGTCAGAGGCGATGGTTAGAGCTCATGGCTAACTACGAGATTGATTTCCAGTATCATCCGGGGAAGGTGAACGTAGTGCCGGATGCCTTGAGTAGACTTCCTACTGCGATGATGCTTGCAGCCGACTGGAGGATTCAGCAGGAGCTGAGAGAGATGGATTTGGAGGTTGTCCTACCTGGTGTGGTTCATTCCTTCATGAATTTGCATATTCAGTCCACGATCGTGGATCGGATCAAGGCAGCACAGGCAGGAGATTCGAAGCTGCAGAGGATCAGGAGGCAGGTTGAAGCTGGACTACGGACGGAGTTCGTGATTCATGAGGATGGTTCGCTGCGGTACGGCAGCAGACTCTGTGTACCTGCAGGTGATGTTCGCGAGGATCTGTTGAGTGAGGCTCATAGCTCGCCATATTCTATACATCCTGGAGGCACCAAGATGTATAAGGACCTCCGTCTGAATTATTGGTGGATTGGCATGAAGAGAAGTGTGGCACGGAGCGTTGCCAAGTGTTTGATATGCCAACAGGTGAAGGCTGAGCACCATCGTACTTCTGGGTTGCTGCAACCGCTTCCTATTCCGGAGTGGAAGTGGCAGCATATTACGATGGACTTCGTGACTGGTTTACCTCGGACCCCGAGGCAGAACGACGCAGTTTGGGTGATCGTGGATCGGTTGACCAAGTCTGCACACTTTATCCCTTTCCGAGTGGGACATTCTACGGAAGCTTTGGCGAGGAAATATCTGGAGGTAAAATTCTTTTTACTTCTCTTTAATTCTTTTTCCTCTTGAATTAGTAGTGATGTAGACCGTGTACGCGCATGAGATTGTACGCTTACATGGAGTCCCCGTGAGCATCGTGTCTGACAGAGATACGAGGTTCACATCTCAGTTCTGGAAGAGTCTGCAGGAGAATTTGGGTACGAGTCTGAGCTTCAGCACAGCGTACCACCCGCAGACCGACGGCCAGTCCGAGAGGACTATTCAGATCCTAGAGGATATGCTGCGAGCTTGTACGCTCGATTTGAAGGGATCATGGGAGGACCATCTCCACTTGGTAGAGTTTTCATATAACAACAGCTACCAGGCGAGCATCAGCATGGTGCCGTTTGCTGCCCTATATGGAAGGAAATGTCGTTCGCCACTGAGCTGGGATGACATCGGAGATCGGGAGCTGTTAGGCCCAGAGATGATAGTAGAAGCCGTGGATGTCGTGAGAGACATCAGGGAGAAGCTTAGAGTTGCGCAGGATCGCTTCAAGCATTGGGCAGATGCCAAGAGGAGACCTTTGGAGTTTCAGCCTGGGGATCACGTCTTCCTGAAGATTTCTCCGAACCGCGGAGTTATTCGTTTTGGGAAGAAGGGAAAGCTGAGCCCAAGGTATATTGGGCCATTTGATGTGCTAGAGCGTGTGGGAGCAGTGGCCTACCGCCTTGCTTTACCACCATCTTTGGAGGGAGTTCACGACGTTTTCCACGTATCTCAGCTACGTCGGTACGTCAGTGATCCATCGCACACGGTTGACTTCTCAGAGATTACAGTTCGCCCGGACCTGACTTATGACCAACAGCCTGTGCAGATTTTGGACCGTCGACAGAAGCAGTTGAGGAATAAGGTAGTCGACCTGGTGAGAGTGATGTGGCGTCACGGATCACCTGGAGAGTCCACCTGGGAGCGCGAAGATGATATGAGAGAGCGCTTTCCGCATCTATTCCCGGGCAGTGCCTGATGTTGATTCCGGGGACGGAATCATTTCTAAGATGGGGAGGATGTAACGGTCGGTTTCCAATCGTAATTTCTTTGTGCACGTGCGCTGACCGTGCACGTATTTATTTTAGACTTTGTTTATTTCCGAACCCTATCGTGTGATATGTCGTTGTGACTCTCTCTGAGGGTACTACATTTGTCGTGTTGACATGCAACGTCATTTCACGGGCCGTTCCCCCACGATTTGACCTTTTCCGAGGAGACGTCGCGTATCTCACCTTTGACTTGAGGCGTTTTTATATTTAATTTCATTTCTCATCATCAAAATTGTAATCCGTCTCTTCTGACTTCTTTCTCTCGTCGCCCCGGTCGCCCCGGTATTTTTTTTATAATTTTTGGGCACCGTTTGACCCTTGTGCGCTAGTAGAGCCAGTTAATTACAAGTTTGCCCCTAACAATTTAGCCCTAACCAACTCTAATTAACCCTAAACCTAGCTAGGTGGCAGCCCCATCACGTGTAACATCTCCCCTAGTCACGTGGGCCCCACCCCTATAAAGAAAAACCTAGTTTACCAAAAAACATTCACAGCCGCACGCAATAATCCTTGCGCCGGCCCTAAAGCACAAGCCCTCACGCAAGCTCCCCTTCCTCTCCCACCTGAGCCCACGCCGGAGGCCGCCGCCGCCGCCGATCATCTCCAGCAGCTTCCTCGACCTCCCCTCTCTCGACTGCAACCCCGTGCGCCGCCTCTCGCTGCCGGAAACCGCCGTTGATCCGCCTGAAAAGCGCAGCAGTCGCAGCAGCTTGCCACGGTCGCCGCCGCCGCTGCCGCCGCCGCCGGAGCCCCCTCGCCGTCGCCGTGAACCCCCCTCTGCCTCCTCTAGCCGTTGGCAGCGACCCCAGGCCGCGAAACTCCCTTTAACAGCGTGTTTGCTCGTTGTTTTGGGTGTTTGGCGACGTTCCGACGCGTCGCCGAGATCTCTTCGTATCCCCTCGCTGTTGGAGCCCTCCGATAGCCTCCTGCATCCCCTGGGGGCGTCTTCCTACGTCACGAGCATCACTTACAACTCTCGACGTCGTAGGCGTAGCGTTCGACGAGCCGTTCACCCCGAGTTGTTGTTACAGTTCCCGGAAGCCGTAGAACGCCATCTCGACACTCCTGCCCGCTGTCCAACCCCTAGCCGCTGTCCGTACTCTCTGACCGCTACCAGAACGTGTCTGGCTACGCTGCCCGTAGCCGAGACACCGCTAGAAGACGATCCTTAGCCGTGCCAATCAGATCGGTCGCCGTTCAGACTCTACGTCCGCTCTACCCCAGACTCCGGAAGAGGTTAGTCTTCCCAAACTCGTAGCGAAACCCACCCGTAGCCAAAACTGAAAACCTAACTAAAATCGGCAACTAAACTCGCTAAATTTATTTTCTGCTCTTTTAAAAAGTTGTGAACAATAGAATCGACGATCGGACTTTTGAACTGTGCACATAGGATAGAATCGTCGGATAGGTTGATCGGACACTTTTGACTTGTGACAGTTAGGGTAGCCACGCCTAACTTAGAAATGAACCTAAATAGGATTTGACGAAAATCGCGACTTGACATCGTCGCCGTGATCCCTTTTCAGACGGACTACCGTGGACGCGACGACTGGACGAGACGCCCCGGACAGACGACGCACTCGCTATTCCAGGCAAGTGTACCCACTTACGTTTTGACCGTGCCTTAGTTCTAGTTTGTAGAACTGTTAGATTGTGTGTGATGAGAACCGGACGTGAAATGATAGCGTCCGGGACGACCCGTGACGGCTCAGACTTGACGACGAAGTCTGAGCCTGACAACAATAAACTGCAGACAACATAGGACTATCTTGTGTGTGCGTGCGTGTGGACACCCTAGAATAACTTTCCCTACACTTGTCATGTCGTGTCCTGTTACACAAAAAGCCTTCGGGCGTTTTGGATGCTTCCCTCCGCGGAAGTGATCCCTATTACCAAAAAGCCTTCGGGCGTTTCGGATGCTTTCCTTGCGGAAGTGATCCCTGTTACCAAAAAGCCTTCGGGTGTTTCGGATGCTTTCCTTGCGGAAGTGATCCCTGTTACACAAAAAGCCTTCGGGCGTTTCGGATGCTTTCCTTGCGGAAGTGATCCCAGTTACACAAAAAGCCTTCGGGCGTTTCGGATGCTTCCCTCCGCGGAAGTGATCCCTGTTACCAAAAAGCCTTCGGGCGTTTCGGATGCTTTTCTTGCGGAAGTGATCCCTGTTACCAAAAAGCCTTCGGCCGTTTCGGATGTTTTCCTAGCGGAAATGATCCCTGTAAATCTTGTCCTGAGTTCCTGGGTTTGGGGTTGGGTTGAGCGTGCGCACGGCAAGAGGGTCTGATCCCCCTCAAACCGTAAGGCGTGAATCCTTTCGTGTCTTACTTTTCCTGTCCCGTCTTGTCCTGTCCTGTCCCGTCACGTCCCGTCTTGTCTTGACACATGTAGGTTAGTCCCGTAGTCGGTAGCACACGCTACGTCTACTGCTTGCTACGTTTACTTTTCCTTCTACGCTACTTTTCGTTACTCTGTTATAACCCCAGCATGCTAAAACAACCAGTAAATCTTTGTTAATAGTTGATACACTTGCAGTAGAGTCTGACAGTTTGTGTAGACTTTGCCTGACGTACAGTTTCCTTCTTTTGGTGCTGTACGTCAGGTGTGGAGCCAGAGTACGAGTACGAGGCGGACTTGCCAGTTGACTTGGAGCCGGAGGGCACTGATCCGGTGTACGATCCAGAGGACGATCAGAGTTAGAGATCTTCTGTTGCTGTTCCAGGGTTATCCATTTCAGTTTGAGTTGGGTGCGTTGCACTCTTACTTTCTCGTCTAGGTTGGGTGCTTGCACCATTAGTTTCCCTTTCTGCAGTTGTAGCCGTTTTCGGCATTTTTAGACTCTCAGTACTTTGATGATAAACTTTGGAATAAAATGAAATGTTCTTTTCAGTACTTTTGTTATTTCGTACTAACTTGCAGGGACCTGTACTTTCGCTATGGAATACTACAGACGCTTATTGGGTCCGGGCTCATAGCCCCGGCCTAAGCGGGCCTTCGTCACGCTTCGGCTCCGTGTTTTTGGGAAGCGGGGCGTGACAATTTCTCGAAAATTGTGGATCCGATGACGAAGCTGACAAGGAAGGATGTGGAGTTTCTCTGGTCAGATGCTTGTGAGGAGGCCTTCAGTATCTTGAAGGCGAGATTGACCACGGCTCCGGTGTTGGCAGTACCGGATCGAAGCGGAGGCTTCGAAGTTTATTGTGATTTATCAGGGAAGGGCCTAGGATGCGTCTTGCATCAGCATGGCCACGTGGTCGCGTACGCTTCTCGTCAGTTGAGGTCTCATGAGAAGAATTACCCGACACACGATCTGGTGTTGGCAGCAGTGATCTTTGCCCTGAAAATTTGGAGGCACTTCTTGCTAGGTGAGAGTGTGAAGATTTTCACCGATCACAAGAGCTTGAAGTACATCTTCACGCAGAAGGAGCTCAACATGCGTCAGAGGCGATGGTTAGAGCTCATGGCTGACTACGAGATTGATTTGCAGTATCATCCGGGGAAGGTGAACGTAGTGCCGGATGCCTTGAGTAGACATCCTACTGCGATGATGCTTGCAGCCGACTGGAGGATTCAGCAGGAGCTGAGAGAGATGGATTTGGAGGTTGTCCTACCTGGTGTGGTTCATTCCTTCATGAATTTGCAGATTCAGTCCACGATCGTGGATCGGATCAAGGCATCACAGGCAGGAGATCCGAAGCTACAGAGGATCAGGAGGCAGGTTGAAGCTGGACTACGGACGGAGTTCGAGATTCATGAGGATGGTTCGCTGCGGTACGGCAGCAGACTCTGTGTACCTGTAGGTGATGTTCGCGAGGAGCTGTTGAGTGAGGCTCATTGCTCGCCATATTCTATACATCCTGGAGGCACCAAGATGTATAAGGACCTCCGTCCGAATTATTGGTGGATTGGCATGAAGAGGAGTGTGGCACGGAGCGTTGCCAAGTGTTTGATATGCCAACAGGTGAAGGCTGAGCACCATCGTACTTCTGGGTTGCTGCAACCGCTTCCTATTCCGGAGTGGAAGTGGCAGCATATTACGATGGACTTCGTGACTGGTTTACCTCGGACCCCGAGGCAGAACGACGCAGTTTGGGTGATCGTGGATCAGTTGACCAAGTCTGCACACTTTATCCCTTTCCGAGTGGGCCAGTCTACGGAAGCTTTGGCGAGGAAATATCTGGAGGTAAAATTCTTTTTACTTCTCTTTAATTCTTTTTCCTCTTGAATTAGTAGTGATGTAGACCGTGTACGCGCTTGAGATTGTACGCTTACATGGAGTCCCCGTGAGCATCGTGTCTGACAGAGATACGAGGTTCACATCTCAGTTCTGGAAGAGTCTGCAGGAGAATTTGGGTACGAGTCTGAGCTTCAGCACGGCGTACCACCCGCAGACCGACGGCCAGTCCGAGAGGGCTATTCAGATCCTGGAGGATATGCTGCGAGCTTGTACGCTCGATTTGAAGGGATCATGGGAGGACCATCTCCACTTGGTAGAGTTTTCATATAACAACAGCTACCAGGCGAGCATCGGCATGGCGCCGTTTGCTGCCCTATATGGAAGGAAATGTCGTTCGCCACTGAGCTGGGATGACATCGGAGATCGGGAGCTGTTAGGCCCAGAGATGATAGTAGAAGCCGTGGATGTCGTGAGAGACATCAGGGAGAAGCTTAGAGTTGCGCAGGATCGCTTCAAGCATTGGGCAGATGCCAAGAGGAGACCTTTAGAGTTTCAGCCTGGGGATCACGTCTTCCTGAAGATTTCTCCGAACCGCGGAGTTATTCGTTTTGGGGAGAAGGGAAAGCTGAGCCCAAGGTATATTAGGCCATTTGATGTGCTAGAGCGTGTGGGAGTAGTGGCCTACCGCCTTGCTTTGCCACCATCTTTGGAGGGAGTTCACGACGTTTTCCACGTATCTCAGCTACGTCGGTACGTCAATGATCCATCGCACACGGTTGACTTCTCAGAGATTACAGTTCGCCCGGACCTGACTTATGACCAACAGCCTGTGCAGATTTTGGACCGTCGACAGAAGCAGTTGAGGAATAAGGTAGTCGACCTGGTGAGAGTGATGTGGCGTCACGGATCACCTGGAGAGTTCACCTGGGAGCGTGAAGATGATATGAGAGAGCGCTTTCCGCATCTATTCCCGGGCAGTGCCTGATGTTGATTCCGGGGACGGAATCATTTCTAAGATGGGGAGGATGTAACGGTCGGTTTCCGATCGTAATTTCTTTGTGCACGTGCGCTGACCGTGCACGTATTTATTTTAGACTTTGTTTATTTCCGAACCCTATCGTGTGATATGTCGTTGTGACTCTCTCTGAGGGTACTACATTTGTCGTGTTGACATGCAACGTCATTTCACGGGCCGTTCGCCCACGATTTGACCTTTTCCGAGGAGACGTCGCGTATCTCACCTTTGACTTGAGGCGTTTTTATTTTTAATTTCATTTCTCGTCATCGAAATTGTAATCAGTCTCCTCTGACTTCTTTCTCTCGTCGCCCCGGTCGCCCCGGTATTTTTTTTATAATTTTTGGGCACCGTTTGACCCTTGTGCGCTAGTAGAGCCAGTTAATTACAAGTTTGCCCCTAACAATTTAGCCCTAACCAACTCTAATTAACCCTAAACCTAGCTAGGTGGCAGCCCCATCACGTGTAACATCTCCCCTAGTCAAGTGGGCCCCACCCCTATAAAGAAAAACCTAGTTTACCAAAAAAAATTCACAGCCGCACGCAATAATCCTTGCGCCGGCCCTAAAACACAAGCCCTCACGCAAGCTCCCCTTCCTCTCCCACCTGAGCCCACGCCGGAGGCCGCCGCCGCCGCCGATCATCTCCAGCAGCTTCCCCGACCTCCCCTCTCTCGACTGCAACCCCGTGCGCCGCCTCTCGCCGTCGGAAACCGCCGTTGATCCGCCTGAAAAGCGCAGCAGCCGCAGCAGCTTGCCACGGTCGCCGCCGCTGCTGCCGCCGCCGCCGGAGCCCCCTCGCCGTCGCCGTGAACCCCCCTCTACCCACTCTAGCCGTTGGCAGCGACCCCAGGCCGCGAAACTCCCTTTAACAGCGTGTTTGCTCGTTGTTTTGGGTGTTTGGCGACGTTCCGACGCGTCGCCGAGATCTCTTCGTATCCCCTCGCTGTTGGAGCCCTCCGACAGCCTCCTGCATCCCCTGGGGGCGTCTTCCTACGTCACGAGCATCACTTACAACTCTCGACGTCGTAGGCGTAGCGTTCGACGAGCCGTTCACCCTGAGTTGTTGTTACGGTTCTCGGAAGCCGTAGAACGCCATCTCGACACTCCTGCCCGCTGTCCAGCCCCTAGCCGCTGTCCGTACTCTCTGACCGCTACCAGAA
This sequence comes from Scilla litardierei, assembly GCA_030789695.1. NCBI lineage: Eukaryota > Viridiplantae > Streptophyta > Magnoliopsida > Asparagales > Asparagaceae > Scilla > Scilla litardierei. Next base: position 345,087,640 of record CM061142.1, on the reverse strand, counting down.
CGTGTCTGGCTATGCTGCCCGTAGCCGAGACACCGCTAGAAGACGATCCGTAGCCGTGCCAATCAGATCGGTCGCCGTTCAGACTCTACGTCCGCTCTACCCAAGACTCCGGAAGAGGTTAGTCTTCCCAAACTCGTAGCGAAACCCACCCGTAGCCAAAACTGAAAACCTAACTAAAATCGGCAACTATACTCGCTAAATTTATTTTCTGTTCTTTTAAAAAGTTGTGAACAATAGAATCGACGATCAGACTTTTGAACTGTGCACATAGGATAGAATCGTCGGATAGGTTGATCGGACACTTTTGACTTGTGACAGTTAGGGTAGCCACGCCTAACTTAGAAATGAACCTAAATAGGATTTGACGAAAATCGCGACTTGACACCGTCGCCGTGATCCCTTTTCAGACGGACTACCGTGGACGCGACGACTGGACGAGACGCCCCGGACAGACGACGCACTCGCTATTCCAGGCAAGTGTACCCACTTGCGTTTTGACCGTGCCTTAGTTCTAGTTTGTAGAACTGTTAGATTGTGTGTGATGAGAACCGGACGTGAAATGATAGCGTCTGGGACGACCCGTGACGGCTCAGACTTGACGACGAAGTCTGAGCCTGACAACAATAAACTGCTGACAACATAGGACTATCTTGTGTGTGCGTGCGTGTGGACACCCTAGAATAACTTTCCCTACACTTGTCATGTCGTGTCCTGTTACACAAAAAGCCTTTGGGCGTTTCAGATGCTTCTCTCCGTGGAAGTGATCCCTGTTACCAAAAAGCCTTCGGGCGTTTCGGATGCTTTCCTTGCGGAAGTGATCCCTGTTACACAAAAAGTCTTCGGGTGTTTCGGATGCTTTCCTTGCGGAAGTGATCCCTGTTACACAAAAAGCCTTCGGGCGTTTCGGATGCTTCCCTCCGCGGAAGTGATCCCTGTTACCAAAAAGCCTTCGGGCGTTTCGGATGCTTTCCTTGCGGAAGTGATCCCTGTTACCAAAAAGCCTTCGGGCGTTTCGGATGTTTCCCTAGCGGAAATGATCCCTGTAAATCTTGTCCTGAGTTCCTGGGGTTGGGGTTGGGTTGAGCATGCGCACGGCAAGAGGGTCTGATCCCCCTCAAACCGTAAGGCGTGAACCCTTTCGTGTCTTACTTGTCCTGTCCCGTCTTGTCCTGTCCTGTCTCGTCACGTCCCGTCTTGTCTTGACACCTGTAGGTTAGTCCCGTAGTCGGTAGCACACGCTACGTCTACTGCTTGCTACGTTTACTTTTCCTGCTACGCTACTTTTCGTTACTCTGTTATAACCCCAGCATGCTAAAACAACCAGTAAATCATTGTTAATAGTTGATACACTTGCAGTAGAGTCTGACAGTTTGTGTAGACTTTGCCTGACGTACAGTTTCCTTCTTTTGGTGCTGTACGTCAGGTGTGGAGCCAGAGTACGAGTACGAGGCGGACTTGCCAGTTGACTTGGAGCCGGAGGGCGCTGATCCGGTGTACGATCCAGAGGACGATCAGAGTTAGAGATCTTCTGTTGCTGTTCCAGGGTTATCCATTTCAGTTTGAGTTGGGTGCGTTGCACTCTTACTTTCTCGTCTAGGTTGGGTGCTTGCACCATTAGTTTCCCTTTCTGCAGTTGTAGCCGTTTTCGGCATTTTTAGACTCTCAGTACTTTGATGATAAACTTTGGAATAAAATGAAATGTTCTTTTCAGTACTTTTGTTATTTCGTACTAACTTGCAGGGACCTGTACTTTCGCTATGGAATACTACAGACGCTTATTGGGTCCGGGCTCATAGCCCCGGCCTAAGCGGGCCTTTGTCACGCTTCGCCTCCGTGTTTTTGGGAAGCGGGGCGTGACAGATCATCCTTATCAATAGTGGTAACCGCCGGCCACGTCTCCTGACAATTATAAGCCATTATCAACTACCTCCTTGAGCGATGGAAGGTCAACAGAAAATGACACGTGGGCATTGACAGGGTTGACACTTGGCTAGCGTAATTGATCATGTCTAGATGTACTCAGAAAACAATGTAGTTTTACCGCAAGTGCACGGTAAAGTGGTGAGCGAGTATCGAATTGCGGGGAAGCGGTTGGTATTATCTTGGTTTTCCAGATGTAGCAAAGATTGTGAATGTTGGTGTAGGAATGTGTGTCACGGATGTGTAAAGATGTCGATTGTAATTCATTTTATAAGAATGCCTAGGACTAGGGAATCCCCACTGTAGATTTTCGAGTATCAATGTGAATATGAACTCCTAATTATTAACTCTTGGTTTAGGGTGAAATTGTTGCAACTATGTTGTGAACCGGTGCACGCTTTTGCGCTACAGAAGTCTAAAATAACACAAGGTAGAACCTCGCTCTTGCACATGCCTAGTTGAATTATTAGCATTAAGATCGACAATATAATTCAATTCTCGCTCAAGCCCTCTGTTGTGCGGCATGAGTTTGAATCTAGATTATGGTGGTTCGTATTCGTCTTATAGTCGTACAGATGAATATAATCATAGAAATATAATAAAGATGATAGCTTTGGTCGCTCTCGCGCACCAAATCTAAGATATCCAAATTATAGGGCTAAATCAAATATCTAGCCCTTACTATAGATCAAGATCCTCTCTCAAGCTCTCAAGATCTAAGTAGGAATTCCTAGCTATTTGTTGTCAATCGACCATAATCTAACCCTAAAACAAGTTTATCAACAAGGGTTTCAATTAATTTCACATATCAAAACCTAGATCTATAGGGTTTATCCCTTTGCACTAAAGAAAAAAGACTACTCACTAATAAATATGATCAAAGCAATGAGATTCATGGAAACAATGGAATTCATCATAACAAAGAGAATCGAACAAGAAATAATCATAAAAAACAAATAGATCAAAATTTTAGACAAAGTGAGTACAAAGCTTCAAATCAACAAGAGAATGAAGAACTAGCTTCTCCAAATAATCGCAAAAGCAAATAAAAATTGAGTTTTTTTCATTGTCTCTAGCCGTCTCGCCTCTCTTTAAGACGGCTAACTTATCCTCTATTTATACAAGTTCTAAAACCTAAGAAAAATCTGACCAAAATACCCAAAACCCAAAATAAAACCAAACTTTTTGAGTCTGGCCGCCGGCTCACTCGGTCGAGTGAGATTCTACACTCGGTCGAGTGGAGACTCTTGTAGAGAATCACAAATTTTAGCGTTCTGTTTCTTTTGGTCACTCGGTCGAGTGGTCGATTTACTTGGTCGAGTGAAAGTCTCACTCGATCGAGTGACTTTGGCACGCTTAGCTTCTTGGGCTGGGTTGGTGTCAGCCTCACTCGGTCGAGTGGAGCAATCCACTCGGCTAAATGAGCTGCTTCTTCAACTCTTTCTTCTCCTTCTTCTTTCCTTCCCCTTTCTCCTCTCTTCCTCTTACTTGGTCTCCTCTTCTAACACCATAAGCTCCTTATATCATGGTCACTGATACTCCGGTATGCGTGCATATGCTCATAGCTCTAATTTGCTCCCAATTGCTCTATATTTCCTGAAAATTCAATAAAACATAGAAATAGTGAAATTCATCAAGAAATCGTCCTTTAAGCTTCGAATATGCAATATGGGCAATCGATATGACATGGAAATATGCGAAAATAAAGTGTAAAATATGAGCATTTCAAAATCTCCCAAGCTTTCCTCTTACTCGTCCTCGAGGAAGATAAGTAAAAAGCGAACTCGGTGAATAAAAATAAAGAAAGTTAAAAGATAGACAAGAAAGCGAAGAAACGAAATCGCTAGATCATCAACTCAGAACTTGAATTCACTTAAAAAAGTGCACCAACAAAGAATATAAACACACTATCGTTTTTATTTCAATATCATTTCATATTTGGCACACTTAATATTAATATTGAGAACAATGTGACTTTTGTGAAATATGAAATCGTTTTAACATTAAGCATCGCCTAAGGCATAGAAAACAGTATACATACTCATAGCCAACACATTTTTCAATTGACTGCTTCTACTTGAAGTATAAGGATATCATATCATTCATACAATAAGAATAGAAAGATATGGTTTTATGAATTTTATGTCCATTTTTCAACTCATGGGTGTCGTCATATTCAAAGTCATCTCCCTAAGTATTAAAGATTACCTAGCTTCGGTAGTCATGCACATATAAGTAAATACTCTCTCACTCATCATTGGATTTTCTCCCCCAAGCTTATCTATAGGCGTAATGGCATCAAATATCAAGAAAATGGCTTTTTCCAAATATAGTAACTCCAGAATAGAAAAGAGAAAGAAAAGAAACGAAAACATATTTACAAGGTAAGAACTTGTGTATATACGCATATCTTTATTTATATACATATATTTTTTTTCTTTCTTTTTTTCCTTTTGTATTTTTTCTTTTTCTTTTTTGTTTTTCTTTCCTTTTTTAATCCATATATACACAAGGCTCAATGCTTCGCAGATTCTTTTTTGTGTTTTTGCAATTTTTGAGGTTTTTTTGCTTTTCGGTGAATTAGAAAGATGCTGAAATAAGAATCACTCTAGGGGAGAATTTCCAATGATTGTATGTATAGATATATTTTCAAAATATGTGGAGAAAGAATAAATGTTATCACTCGGTTCACTCTTTGTATATGCATAACTACTTTGGCGGTGTAATGTCTTCTACTCTGTTTAATTTCTAAAAACAGACTACCTACTCATATCAAATGACATTTATTTCATTCAACCTGAAGATTACACACACAATTCCTGCACAAAAGAAGTGATATAGATATGGAAGCAGTACTCCAAATATAATGCAGTCAATGCGTGAAACTTGGTGTTTTTTCTATAAATAGCATACAATAAAGTACTTCCTAGACGTGTCAACGTTCAAATTCATTGATAAACATTCAATATCACATTGGAAGTTCTTTTTCTCAAGTGCACATAAACTTATCATAAATGACATTAGAAATAAAGACAATAGCGTGGCGAAAGGATTTGTGCACATGTAAAGCAATTTTCAAGCTTAATTCATCATAGCGAATTTATTTTTAGCAAAGAAAGTAAAAGAAGTACGGATAAATAAAAAACTAACTGTATACACATGCAAACACTCCAAAAGTAAAGAAAATATGATGCATGATAAAAAGAAAATAAGATGTGAAAACGATGTGAAAATAAGTGAAAAATAAGGGAAAATAGAATAAAAGTAAAAATAAAGGTGTGTGAGTACACTCACTCCCCCAAGCTAAACATCACATTGTCCTCAATGTGCAAAGTGTGGCACATGGACATATAAGATATGGGAGGGTGGGTGTGGTTGCTAAAATAATGCACAAGAAATAAAATAAAATAAATATAAAATCTTAATGCATCTATATGATAGGTACTAACTAAATGCAAGCAAGCCAGCAAATGATGGCATGTATGCAAAAATGGTCAAAAGATACTCTCCCCCAAGCTGGAATATATAGTGCTCTAAAAAGGTGAAGACATCTGGGCATACAAAAATATGGGGAGAGAAGGGAGAAAAAATACATCAGGCATCAGAGTTAGACGCCTACTCAGGATCAACACCATCACCTCCCTGTGGTGGAGGAGGGGGTGGTGGGGTTGGTGCGTGCTGCTGATGCGGCTGCTGTAGAAGGCCCAAAATCTGGTTCAGCGTATGCTGAATACCAGGAATGACAGTAATATGGTGCTCTATGATAGCAACAGTCTGGGTGAGGGATTGAAAATCTACTCCAAATCCAGCTATTGCAGACTCTACCGTGCATAAGCGCGAAGAACTGTCATCAGTAGTGGAAGAAAAGGGACGTATACGGCCAAAACGCTCTCGGCCTCCAAAAATGTGAGGAACTAAGATATGGTGTATAGACGGAGCATGGCTCATAGCATGATGCTCAGCCTCCAAATGTGGCTGAGACAAAGGTATGCTCTTAGATGTGGGTGCAACAGATGCGATAACAGGAATCTCGGCAAAAGTAGAGGAGGGTCCAAAGGTCGTGGCAACCGATGTGGTGATAGACACCACAACACTCTCGAAGAATACATCGACAGTGGAGATATGAACATCGACGGGTAGGGTGGTCGGGATATCAAGAGATGTAGGAATCTGAACGTTCGAAGAGACATGTAATTCAGTGCTCGAAGGGGTGGACTGCCCAGTACTCTCAGAGACAATATGGATGGCACCAGACACAGATGTAACGACCCGCTCTCAGGGGGCCCAGTACTTATTTGATTACATTTGCAGGTCTACAGATCACCAATAAAAACAATATAGCCACGATACAGAGATGTACAACAATACTCAAACCAACGTACATTATTACAGTCCACAATTGAAATACAACACCCAATAGCACTCTCACATTGAATACATGAAAGGAAATACTGAAAGAAAATACATATGAAAGCAGGTCATTCACACACACAAATCAAAGTCTAAAAGTCAGCAGTCTCAAGGTCAAATTCTGGCTCTGCGAACTCAGGAACACCTACGTCAACCTGTATGGCGTCTGTGGTGCCACGAAGATGGAACCATATGTAAGTCACAACAATTCTAGCAATAGAAATTAAACAGTACAAAAGTATGGAACATGCTATGATAAACAAATAAAGTTGATCATGCAAGTGCAACAAGTAAGGAAAAGTAGACATGTATGTAAGTGCGATAAGCGAAGTAAAAGGTGACTGTACAAGTGCGATAAGTAACACACAAGAGCAACAATTGTGGCATGGCATATGCGATATGGTAGTAACAACATTTTAACCAGCATCCAGTGAGGTGACAATCATAAGACAATCAGGTAGTTGTAATAACAACAAAAGGACATGTAAGCAGTAGTAAAGCTAGAAACTACATGACTTATATAGGAAAGTATAATGTGCAACCAATGAGCCCATCTACTACCCGGGGGCGCTCACCCAGGCGGATCTCACTTCACTTTAGGCGGTACATTTCATTTTAGATGGTCAGTTCGGTACGGTGCAACGTGTAGATGGCTCGCGGTCGCTCCCACACTTTCTCTAATATAAGTTACCCCAAAAACCCAGTGCAATGCTAGCTACTTTCAAGCAGTCAATTTCGATAGGATGTTCATGTAGTATGATGTCAACATGGTATATCATTTAATCATTATATTTTAATACGGTATGTCAATCCGTTGTTCCAACACGCCACTTTATGTTACATTTTATGTGATGATTCAACATGGTATTTCAATGGCAAACAATGACTAGTATATGACATGCATCAGGTGAGTGAATGTTTAAGCGTGAGCAATCGTGCAATAAGTCTATCAACATTTCAAACATCAGGACGTAGTAGGCAAGAGTGAACAAGACAAGGAAGTTATCCAAGTGTACGTGCGATGAGAGGTTGGAGTAATTTATTTAAATGTATTTAAAACCAATGGTTGCAAACTAATGATAATTGGAAATCTAACATTGATCCATTCATACACGGCCAGGCAGGTTTGGCCAGGCAGGTCACTTTCTCCGCAAGCAGGGTGATCCAAACTTTGGCGCAAACGATCCTAGACACCGGGTGATACCAATGTTAAGAACGCCAATACTCACATCTGTTCTATCGATTATATTAAGTAGAGTAGTTCATGTTTACTTAGAGTTTAGATCTCTACCACTATGATAGTTAAACCAGGATCACTGATTGACTTACTTATTAAAAAACAGAAAGTTAAGAGCCTATTTCAGATTGACTGGGCCAAATCAAAGTGAATGCCAAAAGATTTGAGGATAAAGACAAGTTCAACAAATATGGAATACAAAATTGTTGGTTTAAGTGAACAGCCTTGCAGTCAGCAATGGCTTACTCTGAGGCAGAGAGCAGGTAAAGATACTAATGGCGGTTGTGATAGACCGACTTATATAACATTAGAGCTATGCACAATGGTCTCACTCCAAAGATGTACAAAGGTATTAAAAATACTCCAAAGAGCTTCACTTGTTAAAAAGTCAAGGCAGGAGCCTCAATAGAGAATGTCAGTCCGGAGTAATGTTTTAAAGTCCAATAATTATGATACGGATCTCATGCTTCGAGCATGCGGTACACAATTTATCCAAGTAGATGGTCGCGTACTACAACCACCAAAGTTTAAAGTTGGCAAGGTCGTTTGCTTAAGTCCATCGTCATTCTACGGTTGATTAGTTCCTTAGTTAATTAGGTCTCTAATCATTGGTTCAGGTTAATAGCCGTTCTGAGACTATATGTGATGTCCTAAGTTCATACGAGAACATTGTCTAAATTTCTAATGTTAGAATTAGAGTGACTTACTGGTTTGAGGATCGTTGAAGTAGGCCAAGGTAAGAGCTAGGGGCTCCAAGGGTGCTCGTGCACGAGAAACGGTACCTGAAATCATAAACAATAATTAGTCAGAAGTTACACGTGTACGAAGATATGTACCCTTGAGGCAATTTATCCTAATATAACATCTTGTTCGTAAATACAAAAGGTAATAATTGTCCTAGTATAAATTCTATGAATCAAATACTTAGATAATTTCCTTAGACTAAAAGTGACGTCATTACGTATCTAGATGTATATCTCGATTGTGAGAAGTAAATGACTGACAAGAACTTAAGTCTTAAAACGTTCGTGGTCATAGATGTGTCGAGAAAAGGATATCGGCACATCGGACAGCCCATTGTGTCTTTGTCTTACCCTGTAGGGTAATGATAATCTCATAGTCATTCGACCTGGCGAAGTCGGAGACAAGGCACAGGTGCTTATTAGAGAACGAGTTCACTGAACGGCCCAATTAAGAGTTATTAAATGGTTAAAACTTTAACTAAACTGTCATTAATAACTCTATAGTAATGATAGGCTAGTTGGTCCTTAAGACCTGAAGTCATTTGTACGAACCTGTGTGTGAATAGTGTCACTTAGATCTATGATCTAGTTTTGAGGCCAGGCCTGCTGGAAGGTCTTAGGTTGGGTGACAATTGAAGAATACGAGGTAAGTAGATGACTTAGATGGGATTTGTCTCTTCTGTTAAAGGGAAGTTAGTGTCACAGGCTCAGTACGGTTCTTTGTGCTAAACCTCGGCTGGGGTATGTTGTAGGATGTACAACGTGTATATAACAAAGACCACTGTATACTGACCGATGCTGGATTGTAGGGTTGACGATTTACCATACCATAGGCCATGCAGGGACATAGTTATGATGAAGGGACTAAAACTGTGGTATTCATCACTAACACAGTCAGAGTGATCCCGAGACAGTTTTGTCGATGGGTCCATCACGAAAGTATAATTCTGAAACATGGATGACACCTGCTGCTTGTGGTTACTGTCGTCTAGGGGTTTTGAGCCCCAACCTGTAGTAAGGGTCAGGCTATATGGTCTCACACCGAGTTCGGTTTGCATCTTAGTAATAGGAAGAATTTAGGAGGAGTGCACTCAGGTGCACGAGAATAATTAAAGTCTCTAAAAGAGTTAAGTCGACCTATATTAAATTGGATTTAATAGGGTCGCATAAGTTTTCAAACAATTAAATGAGATTTAATAATTTTGCAAAATATTTGCAACTTCGGCATTAGTAGAATGCAGAATGGGATTATTGCATATGATGCAGACAGGTTTAAAATACATTATAAATAGTTTATAATGGTACTTTGAAACATATAAATGCATAGAAATGGATATATGGCTCTTTGGGATGGTCCCATCCGAACCAAGCTTTCCAACGAATCTGGAATCGGCCCAATCGGAGTTGTAGAACTCAAGTTATGGCTCAAAAGGCCAAAACTGGGCTTTTGCCCAGTTCTGGTCTAACCTGACCCAGTTAGACTGGGCTAGCCCGCCCAACTGGGCAGGGCTAGCCTGCCCAACTGGGCAGGGGCAAGCCCAGCTCGCCAAACCGGCGGGCTCAGGCCAGAGCCCGCTTGGCGGGCTCTGGCTTGAGCCTGCCCAGCTGGCGGGCTGAGCCCGCCTGCTCAGCGGGTGAGCCAGCCTGCCCGCTCAGCGGGCGGACAAGCCCGCCTCTCGGGTGGGTTTGACCTGCCCGCTGTGCGGTCGGGTCAGCCCGCCCGCCAGGCGGGATGAGCCCAGATCGGGCTGGCTGTGGGCCCCACCTGAGGGCTCAAACTTCTAGAAACCTTAGGAGGGTTGCGACGGCTGCGAAATTAGCCGAATTGTGACTTTTTGCTCAACTTTGAGCAATTGTTTGAGGGGTCAAACGAAGTCGAAATTCATCGCCTTTTATTCCTATGCGTTCACCGTTCATAGCTCTTCGAATTAATAGGTTGTATCATTTCTTAAGCTCAACAGTGAGGGAGAATTAATTCGTTAAAGTTTAGCCTTTATGAAAGGCAAACTAACTTAATTAATTCTCTAATTTTAATTTAGCCCCACGGAGGTAGCGGGAGCACCCCCACTCCTATAAACAGGGGCATATGCAGGCTGTCCCACATCGGATATGATGAGAAGGGGAGGGCCGGCCACCTATATAAATAGGGCCAACACTCTCCTTGAGAACTTGCACCAAGTGTCTGAAAATTGAGAAGCTCCAACAAGTTTTGAGCATGCTCTAATTCGATACGAAAAATTATTCTCTCCCATTTTCTTCCGTTTCCTTCACGTTCGTTCTAGCAAAACGACGAGAAGGATTTGGATTTTGACCTGAAGTCTAAGACGTCATATCGAGCTCAAGTGAAATCTTCTTCGGCAAGTGGTTGTCCCAAAGGTACAGTGTCGGCTCGCTATGGGTGGATCGGTTCATGAGCACGGAGGTGGCAAGCTTGGGGAGCAGAAGGGGGTTCGGTACACCTTGCCGGTGCAAGCAAGGTTTCGGGTTTGTGGTTAATTAGTTTTCATTAATTATTATGTCGCAGTAGCATTAGATCTTTCTTGGGGTAGTCAGATCCACCCAAGTTAGCAGAGATCCTAACTTAGGGTGTTGACGCCTTCAGATGTTCGTTAAATAGTTTAACGATTTATCTATTTCCGCTGCTATTTTTCTGCTTCTATAGTCCGTCACACGTAGGATGGACATAGTATTGTCCCCTAAAGGTCTCTCAAAACCCTTCAGTGGTATCAGAGCATAGGTCTGCATGTTGATCTTAGGACATCGATGTTTATAATGAATGCTTTTTAAATGCATGTAAATAAATTTTAACTTTATGCGATATTGTTAAAATGAAAACGTCTTTTACTTTGAAATGTTTTTTCAAAATTGTTTTATGTGATAAAATTGTTTTTAGACACATGAAAATTTTTATAATGATTTTAAAACCATGTTTTAGAATTAAAAATTATGTGATAATTTTTATGAAACTATTATTTTTATTATTTAAAAATTTTAAGTTTTAAAATCATGTTTTAAATTTAAAGTGTTAAATTTTAGAATATATGTTAATTATTTATTAGATAAATTTTAATATGTTGTTCTATTTAATTGTTAAATAGTTGGATACCTAATCTTATGCGATAATGTTAACGTAATTTATGTTTAATGGCTATTCTATCGCTTGATTATTTGATAATTCAAGAAACCTTTTAGGTTAATCATTAATACCTCATTAAAATTTATAAGATGAATTTTAAATGACATGCTATGTTTTAATAAATCGTTACAACCATTTCATAACCTAATTCCCGATTAGGGTAGTCTTTTAACGACTATTATTATTTTAATCATAATAATAATAATTTTCATTAAATGACTACACTTTAAAAGTGTTGTAATATGTATTTATTAAAATCCTAATAATGATTAGGGTAGCACGTTAATACAAATGAACCTTATAGTTGATAAGGACTTAATAAAAGTTATGAACGAATCCTAATAAAATTTGAATTTTAAGGATTCCACTAGTTGATAGGATTAACTCGTTTTAATAAAAGCCTTTTAGTTTATGGCACACATATATAAATGATAAGTCTCATTCAATGGACCATAATACCGGTCAATGTGCTTGGCTAAGTTTGTTGGGTCACCCTAGCTAGACTGTGGGTTAGTGATCCTGGCCTAGTCAATTTCCTGGCCGTGTCCGCTGGACCACTGACGTCCCCCCGCTTTTGCGCGTCAGATGTGTGCAATATATAATTGGGGGCGTGAGATTTAAATATTTATAACCGCAAGCGCACGGTGTTGAAGTGTTGCTTGGGGGTCGAACTCAGGGAGGCGTGGTTGTGCTTGTGTCAAGAAGGATCGGATTCACCCCATGGGCGAGCTAGCCCGAATCGGATGATGGGTTGTCACAGAAAATGGAATGCGAGGGATAAACAATATAAAGGGAAAACCCGGGACTTCGGTTTCCACCCTATCGTGCGATTCTCGTCGATATGGCCTACGGGTAGGATAACGATCAGAATTAGGGTCTAATGGTGAGACGTTGCCTCTAAGAGTGGTACCAGTGACCCATGGGCCCGATATTCCGGTCGGTGACCAGGATGATACGCCGGACTTCCCGGGTTAGGTCAGTGAGCATTCCCATGTCCATTAACACTGACCGACTCCAGGAGCACTAAGCTTGCAACGATAACTCCCAACATCTCATCCTGCCGCTCCCGCGCGGTAGGATTCGACGTCTACGCTAAGGGCGTGAGCTATGGCTAGGGAGTCAACCGTCAAGTTTATTCCCCCTTGGCCTAACGGTCAAAGGCGGTCTTTTTCCCACCGATGACAATAAAACACCCCGCGTAACCGGTAGATTCCTAATCCCTATCGATTTCCTAGTCCTATGGACGCATCGGGGAGAGCCCACGAAGGGGTTTCCACCGAAATCCAAGATTTGGGAACTACTCACACATATTTACTAAAAAGCACTCTAAATCAAAATCAACCGTTAGAAACATGATCAGGCAATTGAAAAGTAGTAAGAGAAATGCAAATAACACTATATTAAAGTTTAACAAAGATAAGACAACTTACTAATATCTGAAAAATTACAGCCGTCAAGAGAGAGAAAAAACAGCAAAAAATAACAACTCCCGTTTCTGGAAAACCTAGGGGTCATATATATATAAAACGATATCACCCGATCGGGTGAAGAATCACCCGATCAGGTGACCTGCTTCGTTCTCGGCAGCTCAGCATGTGACTTCACCCAGTCATACTGCACGGTCGGTTGAGGGTTGAAGCTGACCGGTTGGATCTTCGCGTCGTCGGGTGAACCGGTCGGTTGAGCTCTCCGTGTCTTGTCTTCGGAGAATTGGCTCCAGATGAACCGATCCGGTGAAGGTCACTCGATCAGTTGGCATTCAGCATCAAATTACAGAGAGTTGGGGCGTGTGAACCGGTCTCTGAACCGACTGGTTGACTTCCTGACCGCTCCAGCTTGTGTCCGGGTGGTGCACGCGTGCATCATCCGATCGGTTGGAAGTGACCAACCGGTCGGGTGAGGGGCTGAAAGATGCTATCTTCGTCGTTTGACCCCCTGGATCACGCGTGACTCCTCCCGTTGCTCCGGGGACTCATGATATCGTCGTTTTATGTCCCCTACGTCGATAAACTCCTGTAAATATACAAAAACACGGAAAAGTGAAAGAAAACAAGAAAACACGAGAAAACGAATACAAGACGGCGGTAAATAGCACGAAAACACGGAAGAAAACATGCGCGAATATATGAAATATAAACGCACGTCAAAATCCCCCAAGCTGAACCCTTCCTCTAGGAAGACGAGTGAGAGTAGGAGCTCGGAGGGAGAAAATAGAGAGAAAGAGAGAAAAAGAGAACTCTAAATCCTAAATCACCCGTCAGGGGCAACAAAACCAAAAACGACACACCAAGCAGACAAACGACAAATCACATCACTAAACCAAGGAATACGAGTCCAGACAAGTGCCGTGGCCCTATGCGGTGAAGCGCAAGTGAGTGTGGTCGTGTGCTAGCAGTCGGTGTCACTATCTACATCGTGCAGTAAGCTCCATATACACAAATCCAAGAAATGACCCAAATATCGATTCGATTCGAATTAAGCGGTAAATATAAAGCTCAAGCATGCATGAGAATAGAGCAAGAATCGAAACATATCATGCGTCAGGGACTCCACAACTAGGGTTAAGGAAATCACCACACTATAGCCTAGATAATAGCTAAAAAGTTCCTAAGCCATGTGTTTTCGAAAACGATGGGGGTTGAGATGATGAGGATAGAACACTCGGTGCAAACTCTCGCCTTCCCTTTATTCTCGGAAGAAAGGAAAAATATTCACACTGGAAATTTTTGGGTTTTGGGTATTTGTATTTTTTTTTGGATTTTTGGATATACATATTTCTTTTCTTTCTTTTTTTTCGTTTCTTTCCTTTTTCTGGGGTTTTTTTTGCTTTTCTCTCTTTTTTTGGATTTTTGGATATTAGGATATATACACGTGTACTCTCCCAAGTGGGAGAACGGTACACGACGAGGTGATTTGCACCAAGTAAAATAAAAAATAAATCGGAATCTAAACACTTGGGCAAAGAAAACTATTCTCGCTAATTAGAGCATGGGCTAAATGGGTTATCCTAGTCCTTAATTGTGGAATCCCGACACATGCGAAATAAAGTATACGATATATATATAGCATGCAGAAGCAGACATGAGAAATAAATACCGCATATTTAAATCAAAGCATGATAATCTAGGGGTCATTCCTGGATAGGTATATAAAACACAATCACAAAGTAGAAGCACACCCAACTCTAGTCACGACACATGACTCACATAAAAGCTAAGTGGACCCGCGATGCATGAAATGCAAGAGGACTCGAATTCCTAAGGCTAGTGAATGTGATTATCGAAGCCGTGCAAGGTGTGCGTGTGATTTTCGTGGAAATTCATCATAGGGTTCATCTTTAGGAGAAAGAGATAAAAAGAAGAAAAGAAAGAAAAGGAAAAAGAAAAACACGGAGAAAAAATACTCAAATAACGAAGAAAAAGAGACAAATGACGCACGAAGTGCGACTCCCCCAAGCTGAAAATTGCATTGCCCTCAATGCAATAGAATTAAATACGGGAGGGCAATGAATATGGGGGGAATACGCACAGACACAAAAAGACACGAAAGATAAGAAAATCACACAAACGAAACTGAAAATAAGAATAAAAATAAAAATCACACCACACGACATATAAACAGAAAATAAAATAAATAAATAATGAAAATCACACGACACGACAAATAAACAAACACACAAAGAAAAACGACACACGACAGCACACAGAAATTTTTTGACTTCCCCCAAGCTAGACGTGATAGTGCTAGCGATACGATGTGATCATGAAAATGCAGAGATATGCAAGGGGGATGTCAATAAAAGAAAATAAAAATAAAAAAGAAGGGCCCTCCCCCTAGCTGTGGTGAAGCAGGGCCCCGCAAAGACAGATGGGCACTAAAAATAGGGGGAGGCAAAAATTGGATGGGAATATATCAAGCAGAGGCACCACCCTCTGGGGGTGGTGATGGGGGCCTGTGCTGAGGACCATGAGTGGTGGGGGGGTGGGATGTCAAGCTCAGAAACATCGGGTGAGTCAGTGCGAATGTGACGAATGAGGCTTTGAAGGACGGGTAGGTCACGCTCGACTGACTACTGAGTTGCCTGACCACTAACTCCTGCTAGGAGGAGCATGGACATGAACCTGTCAGCCTGTTCATCGTCATGGAATGCCACCTGGTATTCGGTATCGCCAATGTAAACGGGGTCAGAGGGGCGTGGGGTGGTGGATGAATTGGTGGCGGTGGTGGGTTGGGTGGGGGATTGTGTGCGACGAGCGCGACGGGTGGGTCTAGGGTTGGACGTGATGGCGTTGGTGGGGTTAGCACGGCGAGGAGGCATTGTGCAGGAGTCGTGTGTGTGTGTGTGTGTGTGTGTGTGTGTGTGTGTGTGTGCAAGATACGATGAATACACACTAACACGTCAATCGAGCAAAATGAAATTCTAGGGCAAATATAAAATTGAGCCAAGGAGCGAAGTTACCCAATTGAGATGAAGATCTTTGCTCGTAGACGCCCTGACGCAACGTAACAGGAACAAGTGTGAAGCCACGGCGAATCCTTCAGCAAATTTCGAAAATGGGGGAAAATGTGGAATTAGGGCTTGAGGAAGCGAAATGGGGGAGAGAGGGAGAGAGAAAATGATGGAGAGATGGAAGGGGTAGGTGCAGAGAGAGGCTAGAGGGGGAGTGGAGGTCATGGGAGAGGGTTTTCCGGCCATTGGGACAGTGGGGGAGATGAATCGATGGCAGGAGCTGACAGATCGGGCGAGGGAGATGAACGATTGGGGTGGGGGCTTTTTATAGGGTTTAAGTCGAACTGATCGGGTGAGTTGTCACCCGATTGGTTGACTTTTAGGTCGAGAATTTCAGCTGAAGAGATGCTACAGGCGAACCGATCGGTTGATAACTCAACCGATCGGTTGGCCGCTCCACAATTTTTCCCGAAAGTTTAGTACAGCTCATCCGGTCTTCCACCCGGTCACGCATAGCTTCACCCGATCGGTTGATCAACTCCAGAAAATTTCCCGAGACTTCAGCCCTAGTTCACCCGGTCTGCCAACCGGTCTCACATATCTTCACCCGATCGGTTCGTTGAGTGACTGATACGACCATCAGTTGATACATCCCAACCGATCGGTTGAGTTATCAACCGATCTGTTGGGGCCTTGTTTTCTGCAAAAGTCCACAAATGGCCTAAGTCCCTCAACGGAAGTTCTTGTGGCTGGATTTATTTATTAAAACAGATAAAATAAAGTTAAAAATAGTCCTAAAAATTGGAAACAAAGGTTTAGAGCATGGGTTGCCTCCCATGAAGTGCTTTTGTTTAACGTCGTTAGCTCGACGCCCGTAGATGATGTTCAATGTGGGCGATACGGGTGATGCCCAAAGTCTGGCATTGCTTCAGCTTCAGAGCTGATAGCTTTTAGTGTAGTCTGTGGCGACAAGAAGACTTGCTCCACGACCCTCCCTTTGTTGACGGGATCCGGGGGCTTCTCCCTTAAATTGGCGTCTACCACCTCTCGTTTCAGGATCCGAACCTCTTCTCCAGTGAGCCCCATGGGCTCTTTGCCTTTTCTCCTCGTCGGAGGAGAATTTTGAAATCCGGGAGGACCGTGTGTGCCGCATCCGCTTTCCCAGCAACGTCATAATTCTTCAGGCCGACTGGTTCTTCTAAGTCCCCCAAACAATCGGGGGGATTTCTTGAAAGAATTTCCCAGGAGCTTGCCTCCACAGCTCTCTTTTCTTCTAACTCTAGCACATTACATCTTGGATCATCCGGGGGATCGGGGTGCTTCATTGACAACCCCAAGTCAAATTCGACTTTTTCTTTGCCGACGTTAAGGGAAAGCTTTTCGTTCTTCACATCTATTAAAACGCCAGCAGTGGCCATGAATGGCCGTCCAAGGATTATGGGGGTGTGCGCATCTTCAGGCATGTCCATGACGACGAAGTCCACCGGCACATGCACCCCTCTTACATTAACAGGGAGGTCATCTACAACACCCACCGGATACTTGACCGAACGGTCTGCAAGCTGTAATGTCATGCCGGTGGGTGCCAAGTCGCCTATCCCTATCCTCTTGTACAGCGACAGGGGCATCAAACTGACGCTCGCTCCAAGATCGACGAGCGCACGATGGATCTTTACCTCACCAATCGCGCAAGGGATAGAGAAGCTCCCCGAGGCTTTAAGCTTAGGCAGATTTTCTCTCTGAATGAGAGTGCTGCATTCCACCGTTAATACGACCTTCTCCTTTCTGGATCCTCTTGTCACCAAATCTTTTAGAAACTTGGCGTAGGAGGGAATCGTCTCTATAGCTTCAAGGAAGGGGATTTACAAGCTTAGATCCTTGACCATGGCAAAGAATTTGCCATACTTTTCGTCTATCTTGGCTTGGGCTAGCGGTTGCGGAAAAGGCACAATGGGCTTGAACACTCTGAGGCTCCCTTCCTCGGTTTTCTTCTTCTCCTCTTCAGGGACTCCCTCCGGAGTCGTTTGCTTTGGCGACGAAGCACCGTCATCATTCAATTTTTCAATGGGTCGTTCTACGACCAACGGTGCTTCCGGTTCCTTGGGGGGCACTCTTGTGGGGATTTGTGTCCCGCTTCTCAACACGATAGCGGACACATTCACATTCTCATGCGTGAGTGCCAAAGTCTGATTTGCTCCCCTCGGGTTCACTTCAGGTTGTGGCGGTAATAGATTCTGCGGCCTCTGAAGGTTCGCCACTTGTAACCCCAGCTGGGTTACCTGATCAGTGAGAACTCTCTGCCCCATCTCCCGCTTCAAATTTATCTTCTCCTGGTTGGCGATGTATTGAGTCAAGAGGGACTCAACCAGAGAGATGGCCCTCTGCTGGCCATATTGCTGCTGAATGGGTTGCTGATTCCTTGGAGCATATTGCTGATATTGTTGTGGAGGCTGCTGCTGCTGAAACTGCTGCTGTTGAGGCCTAGCCGGCTGATATATCTGTTGTTGTTGCTGAGGAGTCGGCTGTTGATACGGCGCCCGGTAACTAAGGTTGGGGTGGTTCCGGTTACTTGGAGAGTAGGCCGGATTGGAGCTAGTCCGTGGTGGATACGGTGCATTTTCCGTAGGATTGTAGAATATTGTGCTCGCTTGGTCCAACGGTGTTGAGATGTCACCACCCTCGAAGTCCCCCATGAATTCTGTTTCCACCGCGGCTATATGTTGTGTACCGACGCCACCGGCTCCTACCATCAGTGCGGTGATCTGGGTCGACAGCAAGTCAAACTTGCTGGATAATTTGTCGACGTCCTCGACCCTGTGGATGCCCCTAGATCTAGGTGTGGCTCTCTCGTCACACCACCGCTCATTGTTAGATGCCATATTTTCTAGAATGTTTCCGGCATCTTCTTCACTTTTGGACATGAAGGACCCTCCAGATGCGGTGTCCATTGATGATTTCAAATCATCCCTCAATCCGTTGTAGAACAGATTAATTATCTGCCACTTGGGAAGCTCGTGATGAGGGATCTTCGCTACATCTCTTTAAATCTTGTCCAGGCTTCATGCAGGGACTCATGGCTGGCTTGGGAGAAGGAGGAGATCTCACTCCTCAGCTTCATGGTCTTTCCCGGAGGAAAGAACTTCATCAGAAAAGCGTTTAAAAGCTTCTCCCAAGTGTTGAACGTATTTGGGTCCTTCCCCCTAAGCCATAGCCTGGCCTTATCTCGCAGAGAGAAGGGGAATAGCTTCAGATGGATCGCCTCAGTTGTGACACCGTTTATCCGAAAGGTGTCACATTTCTCCAAGAAGGAGTCCAAATGTTCGATGGGGCTCTCCATGGGTGCACCCGAAAATTGATCCTGCTGGATCCACGTCACCAAAGACGGCTTAAGCTCAAAGCTTTGCGTCGTAATAGCAGGAGGACGGATGGCGGAGGTGGACTCGATGGATGGCATCGAGTACTCCAGCAGGGACTTGTAAGGTGGGGTGTTCTCCCCCATGGTTTCAGGATCCTCTCTTCTTCGCTTCTCGATGGCCAAACGCCTTAGGGTGACGTTTATCTCCGGATCAACGGGAATCAAGTCGTCGAGACTTCTTGAACTCCTGCGCATGAAAAACAACAAACACCCGTGAAGTGAAAAGTGGGAAAGAAACAGATGTGAGCTAGAGATGTGAGCTAGACTCAAGGGTTCATGAAATCCTAAAATAACAAGCACGTTCCCTCCCTGGCAACAGCGCCATAAAGCTTGACGTCCCCCCGCTTTTGCACGTCAGATGTGTGCAATATATAATTGGGGGCGTGAGATTTAAATATTTATAACCGCAAGTGCACGGTGTTGTAGTGTGGCTTGGGGGTCGAACTCAGGGAGGCATGGTTGTGCTTGTGTCAAGAAGGATCGGATTCACCCCATGGGTGAGCTAGCCCGAATCGGATGATGGGTTGTCACAGAAAATGGAATGCGATGGATAAACAATATAAAGGGAAAACCCGGGACTTCGGTTTCCACCCTATCGTGTGATTCTCGCCGATACGGCCTATGGGTAGGATAACGATCGAAAGTAGGGTCTAATGGTGAGACGTTGCCTCTAAGAGTGCTACCAGCATCCCATGGGCCCGATATTCCGGTCAGTGCCCAGGATGATACGCCGGACTTCCCGGGTTCGGCCAGTGGGCATTCCCATGTCCATTAACACTGACCGACTCCGGAAGCACTAAGCTCACAACGATAACTCCCAACATCTCATCCTACCGCTCCCGCGCGCTAGGATTCGACGTCTACGCTAAGGGCGTGAGCTATGGCTAGGGAGTCAACCGCCAAGTTTATTCCCCCTTGGCCCAACGGTCAAAGACGGTCTTTTTCCCGCCGATGACAATAAAACACCCCGCGTAACCGGTATATTCCTAATCCATATCGATTTCCTAGTCCTATGGACGCATCGGGAAGAGCCCACGAAGGGGTTTCCACCAAAATCCCAGATTTGGGAACTACTCACACATATTTACTAAAAAGCACTCTAAATCAAAATCGACCGTTAGAAACATGATCAGGCGATTGAAAAGTAGTAAAAGCAATGCAAATAATACTATATTAAAGTTTAACAAAGATCAGACAACTTACTAATATCTGAAAAATTACAGCCGTCAAGAGAGAGAAAAAACATCAAAAAATAACAACTCCCGTTTCTGGAAAACCTAGGGGTCATATATATATAGAAAACGATATCACCCGATTGGGTGAAGAATCACCCGATCGGTGACCTGTTTCGTTCTTTGGCAGCTCAGCATGGGACTTCACCCGGTCATATGGCACAGTCGGTTGAGGGTTGAAGCTGACCGGTTGGATCTTCACACCGTCGGGTGAACCGGTCAGTTGAGCTCTTCGTATCTTGGCTTCGGAGAATTGGCTACAGATGAACCGATCGGGTGAAGGTCACCGATCAGTTGGCATTCAGCATCAAATTACAGAGAGTTGGGGCGTGTGAACCGGTCTCTGAACCGACTGGTTGACTTTCTGACCGCTTCAGCTTGTGTCCAGGTGGTGCACGCGTGCATCACCCAATCGGTTGGAAGTGACCAACCGGTCGGGTGAGGGGCTGAAAGATGCTATCTTCGTCGTTTGACCCCCTGGATCACGCGTGACTCCTCCTGTTGCTCCGAGGACTCATGATATCGTCGTTTTATGTTCCCTACGTCGGCAAACTCCTGCAAATATACAAAAACACGGAAAAGTGAAAGAAAACAAGAAAACATGAGAAAATGAATACAAGACGGTGGTAAATAGCGGGAAAACACGGAAGAAAACATGCGCGAATATATGAAATATAAACACACGTCAATCGCAATGACACGAATCATGATTATATGACACCCTGAACTATACCTAAGTCTAATACGTTAATAATCTTTATCAAGATAAAACGTAGCCCTCCTTGTTTTAGAACTTGGGAACTATAAGATCCATGTTACAGTTGTTGAGCACGCTCAAGCTGTGATAGGGCAACATTATAGAATCCAACTTCTTATTACATATGATGTAGTCTAAGCCTTAACCCAAACCATCGTGTCGTGAATACACCGAGCGTCGGCGTAGGTTAAGCTAGACACGAAAACAAGGGTCCGACTAGGCTAGCCATTATGATTTGGATAAGCACACTCATGATCATACGTGGCTAGGGGTGAAATTATATAGGGAGTCATATTTAATATGATTGATGAAGAGTTCGTCTATCGACTGCAGAGTCAAACAACTTGTTGAGCACACTCAAGGTTGTGAGACTCAGGGTGGTTGGATCCCTCTCCCACAAAATTTTAATTATAATAAATTGTTTATTATTATGTCTTAAAAATTCTTTAAAAATAGTGGGAGAATATAGTTTAATAAAAACCTCTTAAACTATACAAGAACATATGCTAATTCAATATCTATTAATAATGCAGTATGGAGTCAAGTTTAAAATTCATAATCGAGAAGAACGTGCTAGATGGGACAAATTACAAGGGTTGGCTTAGGAAAATTAAGCTGGTCCTCTCGCTAGCCGAGATTGGATACATACTGACAGAAGACGCTCCAGAAAGGCCCGAGAGGATGCCACCAATGAGGAGAAGAATGCGTACAAGCATCACCAAAGGGATACAGAGAAGGCCAGGTGCCTTACTTTGGCCTCTATGACCAATGACCTGCAAAGGAAGCACGAACATATGGATGTTCAAAGCATGCTTCTGAATGCAGAGGAATTGTATGGCAAGCGTTCTAGAGCTGCCAGGTTTGAGCCCACGTGCAACCTTTGGGGAGCCAAAAATGACGACGGGCCAGGTGCATGATCATGTTATAAAGATGATCGGCTACATAGAGGATGCGACCCAACTAGGATTTGTCCTTGAGAACAAAATGAGCGTGGACATACTCCTGAGATCTTTAACCCCTGACTTCAACCCGTTCATTACGAGTTTCATAATGAACAGTACTGAATTGGATCTTCTTGGTCTCCTCAACATGCTCCGGCAGTTCGAGGAGATTGAGAAGAAGCCAACAACAGCGTTGGTTGTCGGATCTGCCCCTTCCCACCAGCCTAAGGGCAAGGGAAAGAAGAGGCATGCCCCTTAACCTTCGAAAGAAAATAAGGGGAAGAAGAAGAATAACGGGGCACCGTCGAAATTTGAATGCTTCCACTGCCACATGACAGGTCATTGGAAGAGGAACTACAAGGTCTACCTTGCAGAAAAGAAAGGGCTTGGTGATGCCTCTACCTCAGGTACAAATCTTATTTAAGAGCAAATAATTTCCATAAAAGCTTTGATACATGGTATGAGATACCAGTATGTTTACTAAGACACTTGTATAATGTCTACATGTGCATGAAGCAAAGGATGGAAGAAGTTCCAAACACGGTCGTCATCGGAGTAATCGTTGTTGCTAGGGCCGTCTAGGAACTTAAAGATATCAAGCGGCAGTCAATATTTCTTATTTTGAATAAATGTATCGATGTTCTTGTTTTAAAACAATGATTGAGTGATTGTCACTCAAAGCTTTTGTGGTGAACAAGTTTTATTTCATTCTGGATGAAATTATTGGTATCTTGGGAATATATGCTCTGGTTGATAAATATGATTTTTTGTGAATGGCTGTTTAAATTGCTGTGTATGGCTATCTAAGTTGGTGAATAATTTTTCTGAGCTGTCATGGATGCTTCTAAGTTAATGAGATTAATCTGAGCTGTCGGTATATATATTTTAACTAATCCTTAGTAACTAGTAAGTCCTAAAAGCGTATAAATCAGATGTGATCTTAATTATACGCACAATGAGAATAGTTCTTGTTGAACTGCATTTAATGCTTCAAAGTTAGAAGATTAATGTCGTTAAAAGGAAATACAAGTGTAGGAAGTTTTGATTGATTAAGTTGTCATCAAGACTCCTATAAACGGATCTTGATATGACTTATTCGTCAAGTCAACTTGACACTGATACATTGCACTTTAATTAATTCAGCACGAATGAGCTGGTTATGCTTAAAAAATATTCTAAATAAGATTTAGATATTTAAGTTGATGTATTCAACCAGACGGTTCTCAAAGTCAGTGGGAGAGAGCATATTACTTAGTTTCGTTTTGTGACTAAGTAAAAGTTCCAAATTATAAAACCATCTATATGTGACATCAAATCAAAAGAGTTTTAATTAAGTCAAAGATATAGAAACTTTGGTGTCATTAATTTACTGGACATAATTGACACTAGAATAATTGGTATATAATATGATTGACTTGCATGAATGATAAACATTACATCAAGTTGTGTATGCTAATCGTTAGCTATATAAGAAGGGAAATCATTGGATGAGATTCAAAGATGGCTTCGAGGGATCAACCCTGTGTGATCAAGAGATGTATTAATAATAAGACTCCATTAAACTGCATAATAGATAAGCTTTAGCGGATCCCTTTTAAGCTTGACTTATGAACGTCCGTAGTGACTGATATGCTTTAGCGGTATGAGATACCGAGATAAATAGCCTAAGTGCAAGTTGGAGATGTAGGGAGATTTGTGCCCTTGAGGTAATTTATCCTAATATATGATCTTGTTCGTTAATACAAAAGGTAATAATTGTCCTAGTATAAATTCTATGAATCAAATACTTGGATAATTTCCTTAGACTAAAAGTGAGGTCATTACATATCTAGATGTAGATCTCGATTGTGAGAAGTAAATGATCGACAAGAACTTAAGTCTTAAAAAGTTCGTGGTCATAGATGTGTTGAGAAAAGGATATCGGCACATCCGACAGACCATTGTGTCTTTGTCTTACCCGGTATGGTAATGATGATCTCATAGTCATTCGACCTGGCGAAGTCGGAGACAAGGCATATGTGCTCATTAGAGAATGCGTTCACTGAAGGACCCAATTAAGAGTTATTAAATGGTTAAAAATTTAACTAAACTGTCATTAATAACTCTATAGTGATGATAGGCTAGTTGGTCCTTAAGACCTGAAGTCATTTGTATGAACTTGTGTGTGAATTGTGTCACTTAGATCTATGATCTAGCTTTGAGGCCAGGCCTGCTGGAAGGTCTTAAGTTGGGTGACACTTGAAGCATACGAGGTAAGTAGATGACTTAGATAGGATTCGTCTATTCCGTTAAAGGAAAGTTAGTGTCACAGGCTCAGTACGGTTCTTTGTGCTAAACCTCGACCGGGGTACGTTGTATGATGTACAACATGTATTTAACAAAGACCGCTATATACTGACCGATGCTGGATAGTAGGATTGATGGTTTACCATACCCTAGGCCATACAGGGACATAGTTATGACGAAGGGACTAAAACTGTGGTATTCATCACTACACAGTCAGAGTGATCCCGATGACACTTTTGTCGATGGGTCAATCACTTAAGTATGATTATGCAATAGGAATGACACCTGCTGCTCGTGGTTATTGTTGTCTAGGGGTTTCCAGCCCCAACCTATAGTAAGGGTCTGGTTGTAGGGTTTCACACCGAGTTTGGTTTGCGTCTTAGTAATAAGAAGAATTTAGGAGGAGTGTACTCAGGTGCACGAGAATAATTAAAGTCTCTAAAAGAGTTAAGTCAACCCATATTAAATTGGATTTAATAAGGTCACATAAGTTTTCAAACAATTAAATAAGATTTAATAATGTCGCAAAATGTTTGCGACTTCGGCGTTAGTAGAATGCAGAATGGGATTATTGCATACGATGCAAACATGTTTAAAATACATTATAAATAGTTTATAATGATATTTTGAAACATATAAATGATTAGAAATGGATAGATTGCTCTTTATGATGGTCCCATTTGTACCAAACCTTCCAACGAATCTAGAATCCGCCCAATCGGAGTTGTACAACTCAAGTTATGGCTTAAAAGGCCAAAACTGGACTTTTGCCCAGTTCTGGTCTAACCTCACCCAGTTGGACTGGGCTAGCCCACCCAACTGGGCATGGGCAAGCCCATTCCGCCAAACCAGCGGGCTCAGGCCAGAGCCCGTGAGCCCGTGGGCCTCCCGGGCGGGTTTGACCCCCGCTGTGCGGGCGGGTCAGACCCACCGACACTGTAGCGGGCGGTCAGCCCGACCGCCTGGCGGGCTATGCCTAGATCAGATTGGGAACACCCTTTGGGCGTGCCTAGCTGGCCGTGGGTCCCTTCTGAGGGGCCCAAACTTCCAGAAACCCTAGGAGGGTTGCGACGGCTGCGAAATTAGCCGAATCGTGACTTTTTGCTCAACTTTGAGCAATTGTTTGAGGGGCCAAACGAAGTCGGAATTCATCGCCATTTGTTCCTATGTGTTCACTGTTCATAGCTCTTCGAATTGATAGGTTGTTTCATTTCTAAAGCTTAACGGTGAGGGAGAATTAATTCGTTAAAGTTTAGCCTTTATGAAAGGCAAACTAACTTAATTAATTCTATAATTTTAATTTAGTCCCATATAGGATATGATGAGAAGGGGAGGGCCGGCCGCCTATATAAATAGGGGCTAACACCCTCCTTGAAAACTTGCACCAAGTCTCTAAAATTGAGAAGCTCCAAAAAGTTTTGAGCACGCTTAAATTCGAGACGAAAAGTTATTCTCTCCCATTTTCTTCCGTTTCCTTCGCGTTCGTTCTAGCAAAACGACGAGAAGGATTTATATTTTGATCTGAAGTCTAAGACGTCGGATCGAGCTCAAGTGAAATCTACTTCGGCAAGTGATTGGCCCAGAGGCACAGTGTCAGCTCGCTATGGGTGGATCGGTTCGTGAGGGCGGAGGCGGCAAGCCTGGGGATCAGAAGGCGGTTTGGTACACCTTGCTAGCGCAAGCAAGGTTCCGGATATGTGGTTAATTAGTTTTCATTAATTATTATGTCGCAGTAGCATTAGATCTTTCTTGGGGTGGTCAGATCCACCCCAATTTAGCAGAGATCCTAGATTAGGGTCTTGAAGCCTTATGTTGTTCGTTAAATAGTTTAAGGATTTATTTATTTCCCATGCTATTTTTCTGCTTCTATAGTCCGTCCGACATAGGATGGACATAGTATTGTGCCCTAAGGGTCCATCAAAACCATTCAACACGATCTTCTATCTATTTTTCTTAACGTGTTCGTATTTTTATTATAGCTTAAAACGGGTCAAAATACTGACTGATAATTTTTAGATAGGCTAGATATAAGGAAAACAATTTTAGATAAGAAGAAAATATTTTTCTGAAGCTCCTATGTATTTTTTATAATTTTTCAAAGCTTAAAATCAATTTAAAACTATTTTTCTAAATTATAAAATACGTATCTTAAATGTTCAATGATTTATTCAGAGTGAACGGCACGTCAGAAATCTTCAAATAAGCTATCAAAACGAGCGTCTCGTTTAGTACTACAACATATAATTTTCTCGTATGTCAGTGTACGTGAAATTCTCATGATAAGAATTTTAAACTGAAATTTGCTTTATTGAGTTTTGACTTTGAAAAATCATTGTGGAAGATGTACTTGTCTTTTGGTGATGAAACCAATGCCAATGGATTTGTTTCATCGTTTCTGATTTTCTAGGTCTTGTCTCGTATTTTTCTAAGGCCTATACGATTTATAAACAATTTATTATGATCAGCCTATACATATACGTATTTCTTTACGTATTTAAATACGTATTATAATATTTATTTTCGTAACATTTCGTTTCTCACCTCCGAAGCATGCAGCTGAGAGTACGGGGGAGGGGGAGTCGGCGGCGGAGGCGACGGGCGGCGAGGCGGCGCTGTGGGGGTGGCTGCGATACAGCGGAGGGGAAGCCAGTGAATGGAGCTCAGAGAGGGGGCTATGGGTCTTCGAAGGCATCGCCTGGGTGGCGGGGGAGAGGGGAGCTCAGAGAGGGGGAGTTCACGGCGGGGAGGTGGAGCGGAGGCGATGTCGGATCTGAGTCGTGGGGGTGCGGAGGGGAGCTCAGGGTGCACGTCGGAGAACGAACGAACAGGGGACTGATGACGGTGGGGCGTTCGAGTGGTGGGGCACTCAAGTGGAGGACGTCAGAGCAGGGAAGGTAGCGGAAGGAAAGAGAGTGAGGGGCGGAGCAGGAGGCTAGGCAGGCGACGAGTGTGCAGTCGGAGGAAGTGAGAAGACGATCAAGGCAGCAACATCGAAGACCGCCGAAGGGAGCTTCGAGGAGAGGAGGGGCTGAAGGGTTTGTGGCACTGGAAGGGTTTGGGTGTCGCTGGTCGGTGGCGAAGTCAGCAAAGCGGCGGATTCGGCGACGGCTCGTGCTCCGGCGAGGTGAGGAGGGAGAGGCAGCGTGAGAGTTTGTGGAGAAAGGGAGGGGGTTGTTGGAGACGTGGGCTGTTGGGTTGCATGGATTAGGGGAAGGAAGAATGATTAGAGGGGGTTTTATAGGTAATTAAAATTAAAAAAAATTAGGTTAAGAAGTCGATACTAATTAAAAGGTTAGGTAGTGATTAGGTGTTAGTATTGACTAAGTTAGAAAAATGTAAACGTTTTCCCTCCCATGTATTAGTCATGGTTATGGTTAAAAAAAGTCGATTAGATTAATGTAATTAGTAATTAGATTAAAGTAATTGGTAAAAATAATTATAAATATGAAATTACGATTTTGCCCCTGGTTTTAAACATGTCGGAAAAATTACAAAAACACAGCCACGGGTTCGTATCGTCGCAAGGATCACGAATACAAAGTCTATTTTTAGATTTGAGCGACGAAAAAATAGAAAAATTCATTTACCCATTTTTGAAATCATTTGAAAATGTTTTGTTACGGAAATACGTGCACAACGAAAACAGACCGTTATATTCTGCACTCCTTATAAAAATTCCGTCCTCAGAATTTATAAGACCGATCATTACTTAAGCAGTAAAACGATCAACGGGAAGGCTTGATGAATGATAACGATTTAGTAAAATAAGTTGTTAATAGCATAAAATATAATTTGATATTATAACATCATGAAAACAAGAGATGTTATGTATGAATACATACTATTGACATCACTATAGCTTCTGTAATTAGTCCCAAGACTAATATCATCATAATCGCTACCTTGATTTCTCAAGTAGTTGAAGTTACGATGATATAAAGGTATGAGATACTGATTGCAAATGAATGAGTATAATATTAAAAGCGATAATTCATACCTCTAATCGACTGATTGATCGCTTCAGCATCTTCTGTGATCATTGTGTAGGCTTGTTATTTCGGGGGTGGAGCCTGTTGTTGTGCCCTTGGGAATATCTTCTGTTGCGGTGGGAGTGGTGGTCGTTGAGGATCGTCTCCAGTAGGGGCAGTAACTGTGGCAGTGGTAGTAACTCGCACTCTTGCATCTGGGCACTCCTTAGCAAGGTGATCATTCGACCCATAATAGTGACACACTGGATGTTGAGGTGGTTCCTGTCTCTTGAATTGAGTCTGCTGGACTGGACGATGCATCTGGTTGGATGAAGGTCGATGGCTGGGTCCAGTAGTAGATGTTGGAGGTGGTGACCTGCTAGAGGGGCAGCTATGGACTGCTCTCGCTTCTCTTCTCTTTCGATAAACTCATGCTCACGAACTGCAGCTAGGACTTCAGTATGAGTATATAATTGGCGTCTGACCAAGTTCAGTCAGATCGCGATGTTCTGTCCTTGCTGAAAGCGTTGTGCTCGAGTCAGAGGGGTGTCAACCATCCCTGGAGCAAATCGGCTAAGCATGGTTAACTGAGCATCATATTGTTCCACTGTCATGGAACCTTGCTTCAAACCGACGAACTGGGTTTGCAGTTCCATCTGTGCCTTGGGTGAGAAGTACTAGGTGTTGAAGTTATCGGTGAATGTCGCCTAACCAATTGGTCGTTGCAGGTGAGGTTTAGCTGAATTCCACCAAATCCGAGCTCCGTCAGTCAATTGCAACTTAGCAGTATCCACCCATGCGTATTCTATGATCTGGGCTGCTCTTAAGTCATCCTCAGTGCTTTGCAACCACTCTTCAGCCTTCAGAGGACCATCCAAACCATTCCAAGGCTTTGGGCGGAGCGATCTGAATTGTTGTATTCCTCCTTCGTGCTTGTGTTCTCCTCATAGGGCTTGAACAAGCTCTCGCAGTGCGACATCAGATATTTAGTGCACCGTGGGAGGTGGTCCGTATTGATGTTGGTTTGGTTGCTGGTTCTGGACACATTAGCTCCATTATGACTCTTAGAAGTATTTCCGTCCATACTTTGAATGTCACACCTGCATACATAGAAAAATGTCAGCTTCGCTGAGTATTATATATAGTAAATCATGATCTTACTATACTATTCACGAGGTATTTTGCACAGAACTGCGTGGGCCACCAAACTTGTAACGACCCGCTCTCAGGGGACCACTACTTATTTGATTACATTTGCAGGTCTGTAGATCAATAGTGAAACAATATAGCCACGATACAGAGATGTAAAATAAAACTCAAACCAGCGTACATTATTACAGTCCACAATTGAAATACAACACTCAATAGCACTCTCACACTGAATACATGAAAGGAAATATTGAAAGGAAATACATATGAAAGTAGGTCTCACACACACAAATCTAAGTCTAAAAGTTAGCAGTCTCAAGGTCGAATTCTGGCTCTGCGAACTCAGGAACACCTACGTAATCCTGTGCGGCATCGTGGTGCCACGAAGATGGAACCATATGTATGTCACAACAATTCTAGCAATAGAAATAGAGTAGTGCAAAAGTATGGAACATGCTATGATAAACAATTAAAGATGATTATGCAAGTGCAACAAGTAAGGAAAAGTAGACATGCATGCAAGTGCGATAAGTGAAGTAAAAGGTGACTGTACAAGTGCGATAAGTAACGTACAAGAGCAACAACTGTGGCATGTCATATGTGATATGGTAGTAACAACATTTTAACCAACATGCAGTGAGGTGACAATAGTAAGACAATCAGGTAGATGTAATAACAATAAAAGGACATGTAAGTAGTAGTAAAGATAGAAACTACGTGACTTATATATGAAAGTATAATGTGCAACCAATGAGCCCATCTCCTGCCCGGGGGAGCTCACCCAGGCGGATCTCACTTCACTTTAGGCGGTACATTTCATTTTAGATGGCCGGTACGGTACGATGCAATGTGTAGATGGCTCGCGGTCGCTCCCACACTTTCTCTAATATAAGTTACCCCCAAAAACCCAGGGCAGTGCCAGCTACTTTTAAGCATTCAATTTCGATATGATGTTCCAGCCGTATGATGTTAACACGGTATATCATTCAATCATTATGTTTTAATGCGGTATGTCAAGTCGTTGTTCCAATACGCCTCTTGATGTTACATTTTCTGTGATGATTCCACATGGTATTTTAATGGAAAACAATCACTAGTATAGGACATGCATCAGGTGAAGTGAATGTTTAAGCGTGAGCAATCATGCAACAAGTGTATCAACATTTCAAACATCCGGACGTGGTAGGCAAGAGTGAACAAGACAAGGAAGTTATCCAAGTGTACGTGCGATGAGAGGTTGGAGTAACTTATTTAAATGTATTTAAAACTAATGGTTGCAAACTAATGATAATTGGAAATCTAACATTGATCCATGCATACACGTCCAGTCAGGTTTGGCCAAGAAGGTCACTATCCCCACAGGCAGGGTGATCCAAAATTTGGCATAAATGATCCTAGACACTGGCTGATACCAATGTTAAGGATGCCAATAATCACATCTGTTCCATCGATTATATTAAGTAGAGTAGTTCATGTTTACTTAGAGTTTAGATCTCTACCATTATGATAGTTAAACCAGGATCACATATTAACTTACTTATTAAAAACCAGAAAGTTAAGAACATATTTCATATTGACTGGGCCAAAGCAAAGTGGATGCCAAAAGATTTGAGGATAAAGACAAATTCAACAAACATGGAATACAAAATTGTTGGTTTAAGTGAACAGCCTTGCAGTCAGCAATGGTTTACTCTAAGGCAGAGAGCAGGTAAAGATACTAATGACGGTTGTGATAGACTGACTTACATACCATTCGAGTTATGCATAATGGTCTCACTCCAGAGATGTACAAAGGTATTAGCGACACTCCAAAGAGCTTTGCTTGTTGAAAAGTCAAGACAGAAGCCTCAATAGAGAATGTCAGTCCTGAGCAATGTTTTGAAGACCAACAATTATGATACGGGTCTCATGCTTCGAGCATGCGGTACACAGTTTACCCAAGTTAATGGTTGCATGCTACAACCACCAAAGTTGAAAGTTGGCAATGTCATTTGCTTAAGTCCATTGTCATTCTATGGTTGATTAGTTCCTTAGTTAATTAGGTCTCTATTCGTTGGTTTAAGTCAATAACCGTTCTGAGGCTATATGTGATGTCCTAAGATCATAAGAGTACACTTTCGAAATTTCTAGTGATAGAATTAGAGTAACTTACTGGTTTGATGATCGTTGAAGTAGGTCGAGGCTAGAGCTAGGGGTTCCAAGGGTGCTCGTGCACAAGAAATGGTACCTGAAATCGTAAGCAATCATTAGTTAGAAGTTACATGATCTTCTATCTATTTTTCTTTACGTGTTCGTATTTTTATTATAGCTTAAAACGTGTCAAAATATGTATTGATAATTTTTTGATAGGTTAGATATAAGGAAAATAATTTTAGATAAGAAGAAAATATTTTTCTGAAGCTCATAGGTATTTTTTATAATTTTTGAAAGCTTAAATTCAATTTAAAACTATTTTTCTAAATTATATAATACGTATCTTAAATGTTCAGTGATTTTTTCAGAGTGAACGACACGTCGAAAATCTTAAAATAAGCTGTCAAAACGAGCATCTCGTTTAGTACTAATTATCTCGTACGTCAGTGTACGTGAAATTCTCATGATATGAATTTTAAAGTGAACTTAGCATTATTGAGTTTTGACTTTGAAAAATCATTGTGGGAGATGTACTTGTCTTTTGGCGATGAAACCAGCACCAATGGATCCGTTTCGTCGTTTCTTATTATTAGGACTTGTCTCGTATTTTTCTGAGGCCTATACGATTTATAAAAAAATTATTATGATCAGCCTATACGTATACGTATTTCTTTACGTATTTTAATACGTATTATAATACGTATTTTCATATTACGTTATAACATTTCGTTTCTCACCTCCGTAGCATGCAACAGAGAGTACAGGGTGAAGTCGACGGCGAAGGCGACAGGCGACGAGGCGGCGCTGTGGGGGTGGCGGCGACATATTGGAGGGGGGCCAGCGAACGAAGCTCGGAGAGGGGGCTATGGGTCGTCGGAGGTGTCGCCTGGGTGACGGGGGAGAGGGGAGCTCGGAGGGGGGGAGCTCACGACGGTGAGGTGGAGCGGATGCTATGGTCTGAGCTGAGTCGTGGGGGAGCGGAGGGGAGCAGAGAGCGCACGTCGGAGAACGAACGGAGAGGGGACTGACGACGGTGGGGTGTTCGAGTGGTGGGGCACTCTGATGGATGACGTCAGTGCAGGGAAGGCAGTGGCGGTAGAGAGGGTGAGGGGCAGAGGAGGAGGCGAGGCAGGCGGAGAGAGTGCAGTTGGAGGAAGGGAGACGTCGATCAGGGCGGCGACGTCGAAGACCGCCGGAGGGAGCTTCGAGGAGAGGAGGGGCTGAAGTGTTTGTGGCACTGGAAGGGTTTGGGCGTCGCTGGTCGGTGGCGGAGTCGATGAAGCAGCGGATTTGGCGGCGGTTCGTGCTCGGCGAGGTGAGGAGGGAGAAGCAGCGTGTGAGTTTGTGGAGAATGGGAGGGGGTTGTCGGAGTCGTTGGCTGCTGGGTTGCATGATTAGGGGAAGGAAGAATGATTAGAGGGGGTTTTATAGGTAATTAAAATTAATAAACAATTAGGTTAAGAAGTCAATACTTATTAATACGTTAGGTAGTGATTAGGTGTTCGTATTGACTAAGGTTAGAAAAATGTAAATGTTTCCCCTCCCATGTGTTAGTCATGGTTAGGGTTAAAAAATTTGATTAGGTTAATGTAATTATTAATTAGATTAAAGTAATTAGTAAAAATAATTAGAAACATTAAATTACGATTTTGCCCCTGGTATTAAACGTGTCCGAAAAATACGAAAATATATTCACGAGTTCGTATCATCGCGAGGATCACGAATACGAAGTCCATTTTTAGATTTGAGCGGTGAAAAAAATAGAAAAAATTCATTGACCCATTTTTGAAATCATTTGAAAACGTTTGTTACGGAAATACGTGCACAACGAAAACAGACCGTAACATTC
Organism: Scilla litardierei; assembly: GCA_030789695.1. Classification (NCBI taxonomy): domain Eukaryota; kingdom Viridiplantae; phylum Streptophyta; class Magnoliopsida; order Asparagales; family Asparagaceae; genus Scilla; species Scilla litardierei. Next base: position 345,054,014 of record CM061142.1, on the reverse strand, counting down.
TACCCTCCTCATAAAAATTCCGTCCTCAGAATTTAGAAGACCGATCATTGCCTAAGCAGTTAAATGATCAACTTGAATGCTTGATGAATGATAACGATTTAGTGAAATAAGTTGTTAATAGCATGAAATATAATGTGATATTATAGCATCAAGAAAACAAGAGATGTTATGTATGAATACATACTATTGACATCACTATAGCTTCCGTAATTAGTCCCAAGACTAGTATCATCATAATAGATACCTTGATTTCTCAAGTAGTCGAAGTTACGATGATATAATGGTATGAGATACTGATTGCAAATGAATGAGTATAATATTAAAAGGGATAATTCATACCTCTAATCGCCTGACTGATGGCTTCAGCATCTTCTGCGATCATTGTGTAGGGTTGTTGTTTCGGGGGTGGAGCCTGTTGTTGTGCCCTTGGGAATATCTTCTGTTGCAGTGGGAGTGGTGGTCGTTGAGGATCATCTCCAGCAGGGGCAAGAGCTATGTCAGTGGTAGTAACTCGCACTCTTGTGTCTAGGCACTCCTTAGCAAGGTGATCATTCGACCCATAAATCAAGCAGAGGTTCAGGTACTATTGGCACTCTGATTTCATATGTTCAGGCTTACCACAATGGTGACACACTGGTCGCTGTGGTGGTGCCTGTCTCTTGAATTGAGTCTGCTGGACTTGGCGATGCATCTTGTTGGATGAAGATCAATGGCTTGGTCCAGTAGTAGATGTTGGTGGTGGTGACCTTCTAGGAGGGGTAGCTATGGACTGCTCTCGCTTCTTTTCTCTTTCGATGAAATCGTGCTCGCGAGCTACAGCTAGGACTTCAGTATGAGTATACAATTAGCGTCCGACCAAGATCTGTCGAATTGCGATGTTCAGTCCTTGCTGAAAGCGTTGTGCTCGAGTCAGAGGGGTGTTAACCATCCTTGGAGCAAATCAGCTAAGTATGGTGAACTGAGCATCATATTGTCCACTGTCATGGAACCTTGCTTCAAACCGATGAACTGGGCTTGCAATTCCATCTGTGCCTTGGGTAAGAATTACTGGGTGTTGAAGTGATCGGTGAATGTCACCCAATCAATTGGTCGTTGCAGGCGACGTTCAGCTGAATTACACCAAATCCGAGCTTCGTCAGTCAATTGCAACTTAGTAGTATCCACCAATGCGTATTCTACGATCTAGGTAGCTCTTAAGTCATCCTCAGTGCTTCACAACCACTCTTCAGCCTTCAGAGGACCGTTCAAACCATTCCAAGGCTTTGGTCGGAGCAATCTGAATTGTTATATTCCTCCTTCGCCCTTGTGTTCTCCTCGTAGGGCTTGAACAAGCTCTTGCAGTACTACATCGGATATTTGGTGCCGTGGGAGGTGGTCCATTATTGATGTTGGTTTGGTTGCTGGCTCCGGACACATCAGCTCCATTATGACTCTCAAAAGTATTTCTGTCCATAGTTTGAATGTCACACCTGCATACATAGGAAAATTTAAGCTTCGTTGAGTATTACATATAGTACATCTTGATCTTACTATACTGTTCACGAGGTATTTTGCACGGACCTGCGTGCGCCACCAAACTTGTAACGACCCACTCTCTGGGGGTTATCACTTATTTGATTCATTTGCAGGTCTACAGATCACTATTGAAAACAATATAGCCACGATACAGAGATGCAAAATAATACTCAAACCAGTGTACATTATTACAGTCCACAATTAAGATACAACACCCAACGGCACTCTCACATTGAATACTTGGAAGGAAATACTGAAAGGAATTACATATGAAAGTAGGTCACTCATATAAACAAATCAAAGTCTAAAATTCAGCAGTCTCAATGTCGAATTCTGGCTCTGTGAACTCAGGAACACCTACGTCAACCTGTGCGGCGTCTGTGGTGCCACGAAGATGGAACCATATGTAAGTCACAACAATTCTAGCAATCGAAATAGAGTAGTGCAAAAGTATGGAACATGCTATGATAAACAATTAAAGATGATCATGCAAGTGCAACAAGTAAGGAAAAGTAGACATGCATACAAGTGCGACAAGCGAAGTAAAAGGTGACTGTACACGTGCGATAAGTAACGTACAAGAGCAACAACTGTGGCATGGCATATGTGATATGGTAGTAACAACATTTTAACCAGCATGCAGTGTGGTGACAATAGTAAGACAATGGGGGTAGATGTAATAATAATAAAAGGAGATGTAAGCAGTAGAAAGCTAGAAACTATGTGACATATATAGGAAAGTATTGTGTGCAACCAATGAGCCCATCTCCTGCCCGGGGGCGCTCACCCAGGCGGATCTCACTTCACTTTAGGCGGTACATTTCATTTTAGACTGTCGGTACGGTACGGTGCAATGTGTAGATGGCTTGTGGTCGCTCCCAAACTTTCTCTAATATAAGTTACCCCAAAACCCAGTGCAGTGCCAGCTACTTTCAAGCATTCAATTTCGATAGGATGTTCCAGCAGTATGATGTCAATATGGTATATCTTTCAATCATTATGTTTTAATACGGTATGTCAATCCGTTGTTCCAACACGCCACTTTATGTTACATTTTCTGTGATGGTTCAACATGGTATTTCAATGGCAAATAATGACTAATATAGGACATGCATCAGGTGAAGTGAATGTTTAAGCGTGAGCAATCGTGCAACAAATGTATCAACATTTCAAACATCCGAACGTGGTAGGCAAGATTGAACAAGACAAGGAAGTTATCCAAGTGTACATGCGATGAGAGGTTGGAGTAATTTATTTAAATGTATTTAAAACCAATGGTTGCAAACTAATGATAATTGGAAATCTAACATTGATCCATTCATACACGGCCTGGCAGGTTTGGCTAGGCAGGTCACTTTCTCCGCAAGCAGGGTGATCCAAACTTTGGCGCAAACGATCCTAGACACCGGGTGATACCAATGTTAAGAACGCCAATACTCACATCTGTTCTATCGATTATATTAAGTAGAGTAGTTCATGTTTACTTAGAGTTTAGATCTCTACCACTATGATAGTTAAACCAGGATCACCGATTGACTTACTTATTAAAAACCAGAAAGTTAAGAACCTATTTCAGATTGACTGGGCCAAAGCAAAGTGGATGCCAAAAGATTTGAGGATAAAGACAAGTTCAACAAACATGGAATACAAAATTGTTGGTTTAAGTAAACAGCCTTGCAGTCAGTAATGGTTTACTCTGAGGCAGAGAGCAGGTAAAGATACTAATGGCGGTCGTGATAGACCGACTTACATACCATTAGAGTTATGCATAATGGTCTCACTCCAGAGATGTACAAAGGTATTAACGACACTCCAAAGAGCTTCGCTTGTTAAAAAGTCAAGGCAGGAGCCTCAATAGAGAATGTCAGTTCGGAGAAATATTTTGAAGTCCAACAATTATGATACGAATATCATGTTTTGAGCATGCTGTACACAGTTTACCCAAGTAGATGGTCGCGTGCTACAACCACCAAAGTTGAAAGTTGGCAAGGTCGTTTGCTTAAGTACATAGTCATTCTATAGTCGATTAGTTCCTTAGTTAATTAGGTCTCTAATCATTGGTTCAGGTCAATAGCCGTTCTGAGGCTATATGTGATGTCCTAAGTTCATATGAGTACACTATCTAAATTTCTAATGTTAGAATTAGAGTGACTTACTGGTTTGAGGATCGTTGAAGTAGTCCGAGGCTAGAGCTGGGGGTTCCAAGGGTGCTCGTGCTCGAGAAATGGTACCTGAAATCATAAGCAATCATTAGTAAAAAGTTACACGATCTTCTATTTATTTTTCTTAACGTGTTCGTATTTTTATTAAAGCTTAAAACGGGTCAAAATATGTACTGATAAATTTTAGATAGGCTAGATATAAGGAAAATAATTTTAGATAAGAAGAAATTATTTTTCTAAAGCTCCTATGTAATTTTATAATTTTTGAAAGCTTTAAATCAATTTAAAACTAATTTTCTAAATAATAAAATACGTATTTTAAATGTTCAATGATTTATTCAGGGTGAACGACACGTCCGAAATCATCAAATTTGCTGTCAAAACGAGCGTCTCATTTAGTACTACAACATATAATTTTCTCGTATGTCAGTATACGTGAAATTCTCATAATATGAATTTTAAAGTGAAATTATCTTTATTGAGTTTTGACTTTGGAAAATCATTATGGGAGATGTACTTGTCTTTTGACGATGAAACTAGTGCCAATTGATCCATTTCTTCGTTTCTGATTTTCTGGGCCTCGTCTCGTATTTTTCTGAGACCTATACGATTTATAAACAATTTATTATGATCAGCCGATACGTATACGTATTTCTTTACATATTTAATTAAGTATTATAATACATATTTTTGTATTACGTTATAACATTTCATTTCTCACCTCCGAAGCATGCAACGGAGAGGACGGGGGGAGTCCGCGGCGGTGGCGACGAACGAAGGCGGCGACGATAGGCAGCAAGGCGGTGCTGGGGGGGGCGGCGACACAGCAAAGGGCGGGCCAACGAACGGAGCTTGGAGAGGGGGCTATGGGTCATCGGAGGCGTCGCTTGGGCGGCGGGGGTGAGGGGAGCTCGAGGGGGGGGGAAGCTCATGGTGGTGAGGTGGAGTGGAGGCTATGGTCAGAGCTGAGTCGTGGGGGAGAGAAGGGGAGCAGAGGGTGCACGTCGGAGAATGAATGGAGAGGGGATTTACGACGGTGGGGTGTTCGAGTGGTGGGGTGCTCCGGTGGAGGACGTTGGAGCGGGGAAGGTGGCGGAGGGAGAGTGGGTGAGGGGCGGAGGAGGAGGCGAGGCAGGTGGCGAGTGTGCAGTCGGAGGAAGGGAGACGTCGATCAGGGCGGCAGCGTCGAAGACCGCTGGAGGGAGCTTCGAGGAGAGGAGGGGCTGAAGGGTTTATGGCACTGGAAGGGTTCAGGCATCACTGATCGGTGGCGGAGTCGGGGAAGCGGTGGATTCGGCAGTGGTTCGTGCTCCGGCGAGGTGAGGAGGGAGAGGCAGCGTGATAGTTTGTGGAGAAAGGGAGGGGGTTGTCGGAGATGCGTGCTACTGGGTTGTGTGGATTAGGGGAAGGAAGAATGATTAGAGGGGGTTTATAGGCAATTAAAATTAATAAACAATTAGGTTAAGAAGTCAATACTAATTAATAGGTTAGGTAGTGATTATGTGTTAGTATTGACTAAGGTTAGAAAAATGTAAACGTTTCCCCTCCCATGTGTTAGTCATGGTTAGGGTTAAAAAAGTTGATTAGGTTAATGTAATTAGTAATTAGATTAAAGTAATTAGTAAAAATAATTAGAAACATGAAATTACCATTTTGCCCCTGGTATTAAACGTGTCCAAAAAATTACGAAAACACAGCCATGGGTTCGTATCGTCGCGAGGATCATGAATACGAAGTCCATTTTTAGATTGAGCGATAAAAAATAGAAAAAATTCATTTACCCATTGTTGAAATCATTTGAAAAATGTTTTGTTATGGAAATATGTGCACAACGAAAACATACCGTTACAGAGAAGTGGACCTCTCAAGCATGGAACTCTTAGGGACAGAGGTGGATGTGGAACCCTCAGCACAAACAGACGTGGAGATAGATGTGCTGGGTATAGGCAAAGGCTCAGAGACAGGCTGAACTATGGGAATCTGAGCTGGGTGTGGCTCGACGGGATGCCGCTGCTGCTCATCATCAGGCTCTAGCATGTAAACAGGTGGAATGAGGAGATCCATATGGAACCTCCACTCAGCACTTGCTGGTTCCACGTGAGTTCGAACAGGGTTTAGACTCACGATATAATCAGCGTGGAAGGGACCATGGAGCCAAACCCAATGGCGATGGCCACGTGATCGGATCATATGCATACGTGACAAAACATGGTTGGTAAGTGATGTAGGTCCCGTAGCAGTGGTCAGAACATCATGAAGCTAGATATCAAAGATAGGGGAAAGAAGGGTGATCAGAGTGCCACAACATATTGCATTGGTGGAGGAAATCAAGGTATGAATGAGGTCGAAAACCCAACTAGCGGTGTCGATGGATATGGCAGGAACTAAGACGTCCATGCCAGCCTCGAATGCTTGGCCCACAAAATTAAAAGCTCAAGTGTGAAGATAGTCCCTACCTTTGGCCTACCAAATAAGTACTCGCCAAAGGGCGTTGTACGAGGCGTAGGCAGGGGTTGACTATCGATGAAGCCTTCACCCAACTAAGGTCGAAGTGTGGGATGCATGTGATCTGCTCCCAAAATGCACCAGTAGAAAATGTGGGGGGTGTAATGACTAGGGCCAAATGCCCTATCGAACTGGGGCCAGTGAAAGTAGGCACAGACCATGTCGTAATTAATCTCACACTCACGGTCCATAAGCCTGAAAGAATAACCCTTTAGAGTCCTATGTATAGAACTCAAGACCTTTAGAGTCGATCGAAGATAGGTGTTCGCTGACACTGACAGAAAATCGCCCCAACCAACATTATCATAAAACTGGTGTAAGTCCTGGAATAGCCCTAGGCACTCTAGTGTAGAAATATGAGCGAACCTAGTAGGTATGATCTGACGTCTAGAGATCCTCTCAAATTTGGCACGGTGTGCGTCATCTCTGAAAGTGATCCCATACGTCTCTAAAGGTGGTGGTGTTGAGTATTGGACTCTCCACCTTGATATTGATGATGATCAAACACAAATCATTGTGACTAACTCTTGTGATTGCAGTTAGCTAAAAAGTCACCAATTAGATTCAAGAAGATCAAAAGTGACTACACGTGTTGATTCAAGTGGAGGACTTGGTAGATCAACAAAGGTGAAGCATTGGCTTGAAGAACTCAAAGGCTACTTCAAACCTCAAGCCAATGGCATCAACAAATGAATGGAGATTCAATTCAAAGAGAAGAAAGGAATGGATGAGTCAAAAGCTTCGAAGACCATGACGTTGAAGATATTCAAGTCATTCAACTAAAAGACTCAAGTCCATGAAGAATTATGGAGATCGTCACCAAAGTAATTTGTTCATCTCAAGCGACGTCCCAAGACTTCCTCAGAATGCGTGATCGTTGTGCTTGGAGCTTTGTTGAAGCTCAAGGAGTATTCATGAAGTCAAGGGATTCGGATTCTCCATGTTGAAGCTTCGAAGACGGTTCGTCATGTTATTTATATTGTCTTATAGCTTCGGTTTAGTAGAATGTTAAGCCTTGAGTAGTACTTGCCTAGAAATCTTCATAACTTTCATATCATATCTCTAGGATTGCCTTAGAAGCTATTAGAAACTTTCCCGTAGCCTATCGTTTCATTTCACGGCTTCATATGCATCTTAGTTGGTTCAAGAAGAAGAACCAACCGACTAGATGACGATCTAATCGGTTGGGAATCCTTCTTGAACCGACTAGATATCCTTGCTTGATTCAGCCCATTCACTATTGGTTAATCAGTCGGTCCAAGAAGGTTCACCGATCGACTAAATGACGATCTAGTCGGTTGGTGTCTCTTCTCAGACCGACTAGTTTTCCTTGTGAAATTCGACCTTTGTACTGTTGACCAGTTAGTTGGTTCAAGAAGGATGGTTAATCAATTAAAAGCCAATCTTGTCGGTCCAAGAAGGTTCACTGACCTACTAGTTGTCAATCTAGTCGGTTGATGATCCTTCTTAGACCGACTAGTTCTTACCTATGATTTCACCATCTTCTCTGTCTACCATCTAGTCGGTCGAAGAAGGTTCACCGACCGACTAGTTGCAAAACTAATCGGTCAGTGATCCTTCTTAGACCGATTAAGCAGCTTCAGAATAGAGTCGTTGGAGCATTTAATGCCACGAATTTTGTGACCGTTTTCTCTCTTCCCTATATAAGTTTGAGTGCTTCTAACCAAGGATCCAAGGCTGATATTAGAGACATTTTCACATCTTTGAGAAGAGCCATTCAACTCCAATTCCAAGCTCTCTCATCTCACAAGAATTTCTCTCTCACTCTTTGAGCACTAATTCCTCAAGAGAGATTCTCATTCCTTGTGAGCTTCTCAAGCTAAGAGCTTGAATCAAAGCCATCAACCTCTCCCCAGCCATCTATTACTGCTCATCTTGGTGGAGCTAGGGTTTGGTGATCTCATCTTCCTCAAAATCCATTCTTGCCCTAATTGGTAAGTATTTCTCAAGGCATAGGATTTTGTGGTAAGAAGTTTTATATTTCATCTTTATACTTGTTGTATTCTCACAGTGGTGAGAGGATTGGCTGGATTCCAAGTTGTGGGAGTCAAGATTACTTTTTTCTCTCGGTTTGTGAGAGTGTGCTTAGTCCCAGGTTGTGGGATTAAGGTTTTTGCGTGTTTCCAGGTTGTGGGATACACAGACATCGATTGTAGGTCGATTGCAATTGTTGGAGGTTTTCCACAAGTGGGCTAAAGGAAATCTCTAGCGGTTTGCTAGAGTATCCGGAGGGGATCCAGGTGTTGCTGGAGTAGGGCACCGGTAACAAGTCGGAGAGACTTGGGTGGCACCGAACCAGGGTAGATTGCTTGTTTGCATTGCATTATTGCTTGTGTTGTTGTTCACTTATTGTATACTGCATTTGTTGGTTAATTAGGATTTTATTTGGCGTAAATTCCTTATAATTCTATAAAACACTATTCACCCCCCTCTAGTGTTTATTCCTCATAGCACAGGGTCACTACAATTGGTATCAGAGCGAGGTTATAGCTATGGCAACCAACAACAACTTCACACGAAGTCTTATTCCACCATATCTCATTGGACCCAACTATCAAAGTTGGTGTGTGAAGATGAAGGCCTATATTCAATCCATCGATGATGATTATTGGAAGCTTGTGGAGAAGCCCCTTCGTGCACCTACCACTTCCGAACATGAATGGACAACTAAGCAAAAAGAATTGGTGAAGAAACATCAAGAGGTAATGTATATCTTGCTTGAGTATTTATCTCATAACATTCTTATGCGTGTGTCCAAGGCAACAACGGCATATCAAATATGGCACATGCTAGCGGAGCAAGAAGAGTCCACCTCGGAGTGTTCTTCCACCAATGATGAAAGAGATTCATTCATGGGCTTGATGGCATGAGAGGACGACTCTAGTGACGAATCAAGCGATTCAAGTGAAAGCGATAGCAACGATGAAGAGGTAACAAAGGACGATCTTGGAATTACCTTTGGACAATTACTTGATAATCATCAAAAGCTTATACGGAAATATGGTGAGGCTAGGAATAAGATTGCTAGTCTCACTAACACATCTACATGTAGCACCTTTAACAATGACACCATTGTTGAGACACTCGCTATTGAGAAATCAAGTTTGCTTACTCAAAATGGCATGTTGAGAAATGAGGTGGAGTCCTTCAAATCTCAACTTGATCGTGTTTTCATTGTGGATAGTAACGATCTTGAGATTGAAAATCTTCAATCTCAAAATACTAGTTTGGGCATTGAGAATGAGGATCTTAAATCCCAAGTGCACGAGCTCACCACACATGCATCCACCTTGGATGCTACTATTTCTTCAATTTCGAAGAAATATGAGCTCATGTCCTCCATTGTTGGGAGATTCAATAAGGGAAAGGAAAATTTGGATGATTTGCTACAGAATCAACTACTGACAAATCATCGTGTTGGCCTTGGTTATTCTAAGGCAAGTGCATCCAATGCACGCACCTCCTATAGTGAAGTAACTATAGATTTTGTGAGGCCATCCTCCAGTGCATCCTCGAGTGGTGTTAATGACAACTTGGGTAGTTCTACTACTAAGGAAACCACCACTCCTATTCCTCCCTTCTTTGGAAAGAAACCCACTTTGGGTAGACATCCAAAGAAGGGTCATGCATTCATGTACACAAATACTATGCCACGTAGGAACACTCCTCCTACCCCACATTTTCACACGAATGATGGTTTTTATGCTCCACACCCACGAGCACGTGCAAACACTCATTTAAGACACTATCATGCATGTACTCATGCTCATGCACCTTCACATGTTTATGATCACACATCACATCCACATGTGCAGCCTTATTCTCATGATCATCCTCATGCATACACACCTCATATTCATCCACGTATGTATGCAACACCACACCATGGATCATATGCCCATTATCATGTGTAACGGCCACTTTCCGACTATACGTTTTCTAGCGCGTAGCTATGTTTCATGTGCGTTTTGTGTATTTAATTTTTATTACCGCCTTCAGTAATTCAGACGCTTGACTGGACCCCGTATTCACGATCCTCTCGAAGGCGCGATCACCCCGGTATCTTGTTTATAATTTTTGGGCGTCCAGGGATGAAATTGCAATAATACGATCAAACCTATTAACCATTGCATAACTTTTAATTAAGGTATATTTCCAGGCTGTAAAATTTGTATGCTATTGAAATGAAAACGTTTTAATATCAAACCCCTTTTAAAAAATATATATAATACTTTAAAACTTCAAAATTCAAATCTGATAAATTAAATCTTATAAAATCATAACATGCTACTTCATATCCTAATATCCTACCCCATCAAATCCCAACAAACCCCCCCATATCTCAACCCACGTGAGCCCTATTTTTCCCCTAACCCTACTCTACAAAAGCAACACAGCAGGGCATCACTTCTCTCGATTTTTAAAACCCTAATATCACATTCACGTGACATACAACTTAGGGCTCAGGCTTGTTTACGCCGCCACCTGGTATTTCTTATCCCTAGTCCGAAGAACCCATCGTCGCTCCTCTCTTTTTCGACTAGCCTCACCCCCGTCTGCACCTTCGGGCTCCTCCACCGGAGAGCATAACACCCCGACCACCCGCAGCCTTCCACGCCTCCCGCGGCACCTGACTTCGCCAATGACTGCCTAAGGCCGGCCGTTTTTCTCTCCACCACGTTGCGACAGCGCAGCACCAAAGTTCTCGCCGCCGCGGCGAGTTCCCAGCGCCTCCCGCCTCGCCTGCGCCACCGACCCCCTTGTCCCGACCGTCGGAACCTGTGTAGCGCGGCCCCGCCTTGCTGGCCGCCGGAAGTAAGCCGCCAGCGGAGGTTTTCGCAGCAGCTGCCGCTGCTGCATTTGCCGGCGCCGCCCAGCCACCTCCGACCAGGCGAGCTCCGACTTCCTCCTCCCTCGTCTTCGAACCCGCGGCCTCCTTCCACTTTCTCAATCTTTCGGCGACCTCTTCTTCGACAGCACCCCGGGCCCAAACGCCGCACGACTTCCTGCGCCTCACCGCTGCCCTGGCAACCGTCCGCATCCCCTCTCCCTTCCGCCATCACAAACGCCAGAGCCCCGCCTCTCTTTCTCTCTCTGCCGGTCTTCCCCCTCGCTTCACCGGCAGCCCGAGCCACCCAACTCTGACGCCCACCATGCCGTTCTCTCATCACTCCAGTCCACGCCCCGAACTCAGCCCCCGATCTCACCAACGCCGTCACCGCAGGGCATCGAGCACATCGCAGGTTGGTTGGATTAGTTAGCTTGTATAATACTTGCTTTAAATAACTTTATAGCTTGCTGTTAGTATATCAGTATCTATTAGCTAGGTTAGTAAGTTATTTGTTAGTTAGTCTGCTATGCTAATTTGATACTTCTTTATCCTCCTCAGTTAGAATATGTATTAGTTATGTCGTAGCATATGTTAGTCTTGTAAACTTAAATCTAATATTGGGTTATGTGGGCCAGTATAATGTTATATGATAACACTGTTAGAATAGAGTAGCATTAATTATACTCATATTAGATTTAAACATTATGCTGTTAGTTATAATATAACCTAATGTTAGTCAGCAAGTTAGTTTTGGGAAGGTTAGTAAACAGTAAGTGCTTTGTTAAGATTGGTATGCATGGTGCCCTATAAGTCTATTGCTGGGAGAAAACACATAGGCTAGTAACTTGACAGTAGCTGCAATATCATTTGTAATAGTATAATACGTATATAATAGATGTGTTTTTCCTCTATCTTGTTTCATTTCAGTAAGGTCTTGCTACTCATTTTATTATTTAATAATATTTGATATGTATATATTATATAGCCATTTGTTATCCATTAAAAAAACAAAGTTTAGTTCATATGATATGATGACATACATGTCAGGTAGGTTGGTGAACATGGGTTTATAATAATTACATATACAGGCATGTTAGTTTTGCTTTTGGTCAATAACAGTTAGCTTAATACCGTACCTAATGACGCAGATAATTATGTACGCCCCCATTGCCACCGTCTGGATCCCGACGTTCCCTCGCGTGTTGCCGCTCGTCGACGTCCCCTAGCTCGTTGCCGTAGCCGTTTCAGACCCATCGCCCTTCAGACCCGACATCGGATCTCGCTCGATCATTGTCACAGGTTAGTCCTCTAACGTGTAGTAAGAACCAACACGTAGCAAAACGTAAAACCTAATCTAAAATTCGTCAACGGTAACTAAATTTACTTTCTGCATTTGTAAAACGCTGCCCACTGTAGAAATCGACCATCGGACAACTTTTCTGTGCACATAGGGTAGTGGTCGATCTAGGATAAATGAAACATCAAAAAGTGACTTTTGACGAATTGGATAGTCCCGAAAACCTAGAAACGAAACCTAATAGGATTTGATGAAATTGAGACCTGACACCATCGCCATGGCGATATTTCAGACGGACTTCCACGGGCGAGACTAGAGGGAATCATTAACTTTCGTATTTCGGTATTAAAACTTGTTACCATTCACTGTTATTCTTTTTACAAAAACTACCAAAATTTCTAATCACTTATCGTACATACTTTTTAAAATAATTTCTAGACTAGAGGGAACTCCAATTGTTTTATTATTATTATTATTATTATACCAGTTCTATGTTCTTTTTGACCGCATTTCAAAATCCTTGTGTAAACTTATTTTTCATTTGCAAACCCTACCCATCCTTCCTACGTATTACTTTTCCAAAATTTTAAATTTTTACCATCTGCTTACTTTCTACTACTTATTTTTATAAGTATGAAAGTATATGATATCCTATTTTACGCGTAATTCTCTCGTCATCAATCTAGTTATTTTGAAGAATATTTTTCGTTCCATCCAACCAATTATCTCCTTGCCCCGCCTTACTTGAACTCGTCCTTTCCGATTTATTTCGTTACACTTTTGGTTTCTGTTTCCTTTATTTTGCGTAGATATTAGTCCTTGTAGTTGTCTATGTTATCTCCGGTTTAGGAGTAGGCCCTTTTGGTAGGTGATGTTGTCGTGATGCATGAGTATAGGTAGAGTGTGTAGACCGGTATGAGAGTGTCATCTTTAGGATCCTGATAATTGCCTTTTGTGTCTTGAATGTGTACTCAGTGTTAACCATGATATGATTGAAGTTGTCTGAATGACGGTATTCATATATATATATATATATATATATGAATAGGGTCATAGCTGGCAATTTCCTTAGACGTAGTTTTTCGCGATTATAGAATAGCTTATCTTTGACTGCGTGTGATTGTATTAAAACTTTGTTTTTTTTTCTTTTACACCAAACCTTTAAAGTTTTTGAAATTAGCTCACATGATCACAAATCAATTATCCTTTCCCCATCCATTACCACGACTCCACACGTTTTTTTCCAAATGTTTTAAAAATGTGTCACTGGTTTTAAGTTTCCCTTTCTCCTCTCTCTCCATTTTAGAAATGTTATGTTATGGTTGTTATAGTTCTGGGACTAGCTAGTATTGTTGCAGGATTTTGTTTGCGGGTAGACTCAGGGTGAGATGAGATTTGTTATAGCAATGATTACCTGATTTTGGAACAATAGGATATTGGAATAGATTTCTTTCGGATGAAAAGAATGGGCTGTCCAAGACTTATTTATAAAACCGAAGTGTGGCGGACTCAATGGAGAATTCTGGTTGGATGAAATTATATACAGGGAGATGGGAATTTATCAAACCTAAAACTTGGACGAGTGGTAGATAGGAGTAGATAGGAAAGTATAGTACGATTTAGAGTGATCATGAAATGAGGAGAACATTTTAAGCGTCAAGATTTGATTATTGAGTTGAGGTGAGAAGGCATTGGAGATAACGCGACATGTTGAGACAGATTGATGTTATGAAGATGGATTTAATATGATAGGGGATTAGACTAAGGATACGACGTGGCTGATGGTTCTTTGACAATTGGAGAATAAATTTATGAGTTAATATGATGGAGTATACATTGGGGACGTGATGATTGTTGAATTGTAGACGGTGATGTGGATTTATAGTTAAGTGCCGGGGTGTGATCCTAGTTGTATATTTATCCAGTGAAGAGACGTGTTATGAGGGATTATTTGAGGAACGATGTTGAAGTTATAGGATTAGAGATCATTGTGGGGAAGATGGGAGTTATAGGCTTAAGTATTTATGGATTTTATAATTAGTCTTAGTATGAGTGATTCCGAGGACGGAATCATTTCTAAGGTGGGTAGAATGTAACGGCCACTTTCCGACTATACGTATTCTAGCGCGTAGCTATGTTTCATGTGCGTTTTGTGTATTTAATTTTTATTACCGCCTTCAGTAATTCAGACGCTTGACTGGACCCCGTATTCACGATCCTCTCGAAGGCGCGATCACCCCGGTATCTTGTTTATAATTTTTGGGCGTCCAGGGATGAAATTGCAATAATACGATCAAACCTATTAACCATTGCATAACTTTTAATTAAGGTATATTTCCAGGCTGTAAAATTTGTATGCTATTGAAATGAAAACGTTTTAATATCAAACCCCTTTTAAAAATATATATAATACTTTAAAACTTCAAAATTCAAATCTGATAAATTAAATCTTATAAAATCATAACATGCTACTTCATATCCTAATATCCTACCCCATCAAATCCCAACAAACCCCCCCATATCTCAACCCACGTGAGCCCTATTTTTCCCCTAACCCTACTCTACAAAAGAAACACAGCAGGGCATCACTTCTCTCGATTCTTAAAACCCTAATATCACATTCACGGGACATACAACTTAGGGCTCAGGCTTGTTTACGCCGCCACATGGTATTTCTTCTCCCTAGTCCGAAGAACCCATCGTTGGTCCTCTCTTTTTCGACTAGCCTCACCCCCGTCTGCACCTTCGGGCTCCTCCGTCGGAGAGCATAACACCCCGACCACCCGCAGCCTTCCACGCCTCCCACGGCACCTGACTTCGCCAATGACTGCCTAAGGCCGGTCGTTTTTCTCTCCACTGCGTTGCGACAGCGCAGCACCGAAGTTCTCACCGCCGCGGCGAGTTCCCAGTGCCTTCCGCCTCGCCTGCGCCACCGACCCCCTTGTCCCGACCGTCGGAACCTGTGCAGCGCGGCCCCGCCTTGCTGGCCGTCGGAAGTAAGCTGCCAGCGGAGGTTTTCGCAGCAGCTGCCGCTGCTGCATTTGCCGGCGCCGCCCAGCCACCTCCGACCAGGCGAGCTCCGACTTCCTCCTCCCTCGTCTTCGAACCCGCGGCCTCCTTCCACTTTCTCAAGCTTTCGGCGACCTCTTCTTCGACAGCACCCCGGGCCCAAACGCCACACGACTTCCTGTGCCTCACCGCTGCCCTCGCAACCGTCCGCATCCCCTCTCCCTTCCGCCATCACAAACGCCAGAGCCCCGCCTCTCTTTCTCTCTCTACCGGTCTTCCCCCTCGCTTCACCGGCAGCCCGAGCCACCCAACTCCGACGCCCACCATGCCGTTCTCTCATCACTCCAGTCCACGCCCCAAACTCAGCCCCCGATCTCACCAACGCCGTCACCGCAGGGCATCGAGCACATCGCAGGTTGGTTGGATTAGTTAGCTTGTATAATACTTGCTTTAAATAACTTTATAGCTTGCTGTTAGTATATCAGTATCTATTAGCTAGGTTAGTAAGTTATTTGTTAGTTAGTCTGCTATGCTAATTTGATACTTGTTTATCCTCCTCAGTTAAAATATGTATTAGTTATGTCGTAGCATATGTTAGTCTTGTAAACTTAAATCTAATATTGGGTTATGTGGGCCAGTATAATGTTATATGATAACACTGTTAGAATAGAGTAGCATTAATTATACTCATGTTAGATTTAAACATTATGTTGTTAGTTATAATATAACCTAATGTTAGTCAGCAAGTTAGTTTTGGGAAGGTTAGTAAACCGTAAGTGCTTTGTTAAGATTGTTATGCATGGTGCCCTATAAGTCTATTGCTGGGAGAAAACACATAGGCTAGTAACTTGACAGTAGTTGTAATATCATTTGTAATAGTATAATACGTATATAATAGATGTGTTTTTCCTCTATCTTGTTTCATTTCAGTAAGGTCTTGCTACTCATTTTATTATTTAATAATATTTGATATGTATATATTATATAGCCATTTGTTATCCATTAAAAAAAACAAAGTTTAGTTCATATGATATGATGACATACATGTCAGGTAGGTTGGTGAACATGGGTTTATAATAATTACATATACAGGCATGTTAGTTTTGCTTTTGGTCAATAACAGTTAGCTTAATACCGTACCTAATGACGCAGATAATTATGTACGCCCCCATTACCACCGTCTGGATCCCGACGTTCCCTCGCGTGTTGCCG
Organism: Scilla litardierei; assembly: GCA_030789695.1. Classification (NCBI taxonomy): domain Eukaryota; kingdom Viridiplantae; phylum Streptophyta; class Magnoliopsida; order Asparagales; family Asparagaceae; genus Scilla; species Scilla litardierei. The sequence continues at coordinate 345,037,462 of CM061142.1, read as the reverse complement.
CTCGTCGACGTCCCCTAGCTCGTTGCCGTAGCCGTTTCAGACCCATCGCCCTTCAGACCTGACATCGGATCTCGCTCGATCATTGTCACAGGTTAGTCCTCTAACGTGTAGTAAGAACCCACACGTAGCAAAACGTAAAACCTAATCTAAAATTCGTCAACGGTAACTAAATTTACTTTCTGCATTTGTAAAATGCTGCCCACTGTAGAAATCGACCATCGGACAACTTTTCTGTGCACATAGGGTAATGGTCGATCTAGGAATGAAACATCAAAAAGTGACTTTTGACGAATTGGATAGTCCCGAAAACCTAGAAACGAAACCTAATAGGATTTGATGAAATTGAGACCTGACACCATCGCCGTGGCGATATTTCAGACGGACTTCCACGGGCGAGACGCTTGGACGAGATGCTTCGAGAGGACGACACACTCGCCATCACAGGCAAGTGTATCCACTTGCACTTTTTGGCCGTGCTTAGGCCTTAGTTGGTTAGAATTGTTAACTGTGAACAAATAGAACTGGACGTGAAATGATAGCGTCCGGGACGACTCCTGACTGCTCAGACTTGACGACGAAGTCTGAGCCTGACAACAACAACTTTAATGCTGTATGGCTATCATGTGTGTGCGTGTGCGTGGACACCCTAGAATAACCCTTCCTGTCTTGTCACGTCCCGTCTTGCACAGCCCGCTGGGCAATAGGGCACTCTTCGAGTGATCCCTTGTACAGATTCACAGCCTGCGGGAAATAGGGCACTCTCCAAGTTGAGAGAGTGATCCCTTGTACGGATACACAGCCTGCGGGCAATAGGGCACTCGCCAAGCTAGAGCGAGTGATCCCTTGTACGGATATCTTGTCTTGTCTTGTCTTCCTTGGGGTTTGGGGTTGGGTTGACCGTGCGCACGGCAAGAGGGTCTGATCCCCCTCGAACCGTAAGGCGTGAACCCTTTCGTGTCTCACTTGTCTTGTCTTGTCTTGTCCCGTCACGTCCCGACTCGTCTTGACACCTGTAGGTTAGTCCCGTAGTTGGTAGCACACGCTACGACTACTACTTGTCCCGTTTTACTTTTCTGCTACGTTACTTCCTGTCGTGTTACTCTGTTATAACCCCAGCATGCTAATCAACCAGTAAAACGTTGTCTAAAAGTTGATACACTTGCAGTAAAGTCTAACCCTTCTTGTAGACTTTACCTGACGTACAGTTCCTTTCTCTTGGGTGCTGTACGTCAGGTGCTCAGCCAGAGTTCGTGGACGAGGCAGACTCACTGGAGTACGAGGGGCCGAGGACGTTGATCCAGAGTTCGTGCCTGACGAGGATCAGACCTTGAGGTCTTTTAGTCGCCACTTTCCGAGGGTACTACTTTTAGGTTTGTCTTTAAATCCTTTGTTGCCATGCTTAGGCTTCTTTTAGACTTTGTACCAGTTGGATATTATATCTCTATTTAATGAATGCAACTTCCTTTCCGTACTTTCTGTTGTTTCGAACTATAATAATGCAAGAACCTGAAATTCTTTTAAAATGGTACCTCTACAGACGCTTATTGGGTCCGAGCTTCTAAAGCTCTGGCCTAAGCGGGTCTTAGTCACGCTTCGCCTCCGTCCATTTTGGGAAGCGGGGCGTGACAGGTTTGAGTGGTGGCCTATGCAGGTCTTGCAAGAGTTCGGAACAATAAAAGTACCGCACTCATTTAATATCCACGTACAAGTCTGAACTAGTTTTCCAGTCTTAGATAGTAGGAAGACTTAGGTAGATGTCCCAATTTGACAGTCTGACGCCTTGGTTAGGAATTAGTCACCCTCGTCCTAGAATACCTTAGCGGCCCACTTGACTCTGACCGTGTTAGATTTATAGAGTCCTTCTTTTAGTTTAGTCGTTCACTCAGGTCCATCGACCTCAGGCCCAACAGAACTAACCTGGATTCTCTTAGGAACCTTCCCCTTAGATCCTGATTACATTCTAGCTCATTCTGAAATATTAGTGACGAGCTCTCCTGATCTTAGACGACCCGATAATTAGGATCTCTGACTTCTAACGACTACCTGATCCTTACCCTTTCGTGTTATCGACCGTAGAGTCCCATCGTAGCTTTGTGAATCGTATCCTAAGTGTGTAACCATCATGCGATCATCTTTCTTTCCTCCCGATTCACGTGATCGTTTCCTGACTATTATCGTAGATCCTTCGAATCTTTCTCTTTGCCAATTTTGCCTCCTCTAAAAGTATTTTCGAAATTCCTTATTCAGTTTCTTCGCTCAGCTTAATTTCTTGAAAACCCATATACTATACATAAAAAAAAAATTTTTTGTTTTCAGATGAATTAAAATTCTTTATCGACCTTGAAACCTTCTTGGTCGTAAATCCTTAAGTTACTATTTTGTACTCGCTGTTGAATCATTAACTTTCGTATTTCGGTATTAAAACTTGTTACCATTCAATGTTATTCTTTTTACAAAAACTACCAAAATTTCTAATCACTTATCGTACATACTTTTTAAAATAATTTCTAGACTAGAGGGAACTCCAATTGTTTTATTATTATTATTATTATACCAGTTCTATGTTCTTTTTGACCGCATTTCAAAATACTTGTGTAAACTTATTTTTCATTTGCAAACCCTACCCATCCTTCCTACGTATTACTTTTCCAAAATTTTAAATTTTTACCATCTGCTTACTTTCTACTACTTATTTTTATAAGTATGAAAGTATATGATATCCTATTTTACGCGTAATTCTCTCGTCATCAATCTAGTTATTTTGAAGAATATTTTTCGTTCCATCCAACCAATTATCTCCTTGCCCCGCCTTACTTGAACTCGTCCTTTCCGATTTATTTCATTACACTTTTGGTTTCTGTTTCCTTTATTTTGCGTAGATATTAGTCCTTGTAGTTGTCTATGTTATCTCCGGTTTAGGAGTAGGCCCTTTTGGTAGGTGATGTTGTCGTGATGCATGAGTATAGGTAGAGTGTGTAGACCGGTATGAGTGTGTCATCTTTAGGATCCTGATAATTGCCTTTTGTGTCTTGAATGTGTACTCAGTGTTAACCATGATATGATTGAAGTTGTCTGAATGACGGTATTCATATATATATATATATATATATATATATATATATATATATATATATATGAATAGGGTCATAGCAGGCAATTTCCTGAGACGTAGTTTTTCGCGATTATAGAATAGCTTATCTTTGACTGCGTGTGATTGTATTAAAACTTTGTTTTTTTTCTTTTACACCAAACCTTTAAAGTTTTTGAAATTAGCTCACAAGATCACAAATCAATTATCCTTTCCCCATCCATTACCACGACTCCACACGTTTTTTACCAAATGTTTTAAAAATGTGTCACTGGTTTTAAGTTTCCCTTTCTCCTCTCTCTCCATTTTAGAAATGTTATGTTATGGTTGTTATAGTTCTGGGACTAGCTAGTATTGTTGCAAGATTTTGTTTGCGGGTAGACTCAGGGTGAGATGAGATTTGTTATAGCAATGATTACCTGATTTTGGAACAATAGGATATTGGAATAGATTTCTTTCGGATGAAAAGAATGGGATGTCCAAGACTTATTTATAAAACCGAAGTGTGGCGGACTCAATGGAGAATTCTGGTTGGATGAAATTATATACAGGGAGATGGGAATTTATCAAACCTAAAACTTGGACGAGTGGTAGATAGGAGTAGATAGGAAATTATAGTACGATTTAGAGTGATCATGAAATGAGGAGAACATTTTAAACGTCAAGATTTGATTATTGAGTTGAGGTGAGAAGGCATTGGAGATAACGCGACATGTTGAGACAGATTGATGTTATGAAGATGGATTTAATATGATAGGGGATTAGACTAAGGATACGATGTGGCTGATGGTTCTTTGACAATTGGAGAATAAATTTATGAGTTAATATGATGGAGTATACATTGGGGACGTGATGATTGTTGAATTGTAGACGGTGATGTGGATTTATAGTTAAGTGCCGGGGTGTGATCCTAGTTGTATATTTATCCAGTGAAGAGACGTGTTATGAGGGATTATTTGAGGAACGATGTTGAAGTTATAGGATTAGAGATCATTGTGGGGAAGATGGGAGTTATAGGCTTAAGTATTTATGGATTTTATAATTAGTCTTAGTATGAGTGATTCCGAGGACGGAATCATTTCTAAGGTGGGTAGAATGTAACGGCCACTTTCCGACTATACGTATTCTAGAGCGTAGCTATGTTTCATGTGCGTTTTGTGTATTTAATTTTTATTACCGCCTTCAGTAATTCAGACGCTTGACTGGACCCCGTATTCACAATCCTCTCGAAGGCGCGATCACCCCGGTATCTTGTTTATAATTTTTGGGCGTCCAGGGATGAAATTGCAATAATACGATCAAACCTATTAACCATTGCATAACTTTTAATTAAGGTATATTTCCAGGCTGTAAAATTTGTATGCTATTGAAATGAAAACGTTTTAATATCAAACCCCTTTTAAAAAAATATATAATACTTTAAAACTTCAAAATTCAAATCTGATAAATTAAATCTTATAAAATCATAACATGCTACTTCATATCCTAATATCCTACCCCATCAAATCCCAACAAACCCCCCCATATCTCAATCCACGTGAGCCCTATTTTTCCCCTAACCCTACTATACAAAAGCAACACAGCAGGGCATCACTTCTCTCGATTTTTAAAACCCTAATATCACATTCACGTGACATACAACTTAGGGCTCAGGCTTGTTTACGCCGCCACCTGGTATTTCTTCTCCCTAGTCCGAAGAACCCATCATCGGTCCTCTCTTTTTCGACTTGCCTCACCCCCGTCTGCACCTTCGGGTTCCTCCGTCGGAGAGCATAACAACCCGACCACCCGCAGCCTTCCACGCCTCCCGCGGCACCTGACTTTGCCAATGACTGCCTCAGGCCGGCCGTTTTTCCCTCCACCGCGTTGCGACAGCGCAGCACCGAAGTTCTCGCCGCCGCGGCGAGTTCCCAGCGCCTCCCGCCTCGCCTGCACCACCGACCCCCTTGTCCCGACCGTCGGAACCTGTGCAGCGCGGCCCCACCTTGTTGGCCGCCGGAAGTAAGCCGCCAGCAGAGGTTTTCACAGCAGCTGCCGCTGCTGCATTTGCCAGCGCCGCCCAGCTACCTCCGACCAGGCGAGCTCCGACTTCATCCTCCCTCGTCTTCGAACCCGCGGCCTCCTTCCACTTTCTCAAGCTTTCGGCGACCTCTTCTTCGACAGCACCCCGGGCCCAAACGCCGCACGACTTCCTGCGCCTCACCGCTGCCCTTGCAACCGTCCGCATCCCCTCTCCCTTCCGCCATCACAAACGCCAGAGCCCCGCCTCTCTTTCTCTCTCTGCCGGTCTTCCCCCTCGCTTCACCGGCAGCCCGAGCCACCCAACTCCGACGCCCACCATGCCGTTCTCTCATCACTCCAGTCCACGCCCCGAACTCGGCCCCCGATCTCACCAACGCCGTCACCGCAGGGCATCGAGCACATCGCAGGTTGGTTGGATTAGTTAGCTTGTATAATACTTGCTTTAAATAACTTTATAGCTTGCTGTTAGTATATCAGTATCTATTAGCTAGGTTAGTAAGTTATTTGTTAGTTAGTCTGCTATGCTAATTTGATACTTCTTTATCCTCCTCAGTTAGAATATGTATTAGTTATGTCGTAGCATATGTTAGTCCTGTAAACTTAAATCTAATATTGGGTTATGTGGGCCAGTATAATGTTATATGATAACACTGTTAGAATAGAGTAGCATTAATTATACTCATGTTAGATTTAAACATTATGCTGTTAGTTATAATATAACCTAATGTTAGTCAGCAAGTTAGTTTTGGGAAGGTTAGTAAACAGTAAGTGCTTTGTTAAGATTGGTATGCATGGTGCCCTATAAGTCTATTGCTGGGAGAAAACACATAGGCTAGTAACTTGACAGTAGCTGCAATATCATTTGTAATAGTATAATACGTTTATAATAGATGTGTTTTTCCTCTATCTTGTTTCATTTCAGTAAGGTCTTGCTACTCATTTTATTATTTAATAATATTTGATATGTATATATTATATAGCCATTTGTTATCCATTAAAAAAACAAAGTTTATTTCATATGATATGATGACATACATGTCAGGTAGGTTGGTGAACATGGGTTTATAATAATTACATATACAGGCATGTTAGTTTTGCTTTTGGTCAATAACAGTTAGCTTAATACCGTACCTAATGACGCAGATAATTATGTACGCCCCCATTGCCACCGTCTGGATCCCGACGTTCCCTCGCGTGTTGCCGCTCGTCGACGTCCCCTAGCTCGTTGCCGTAGCCGTTTCAGACCCATCGCCCTTCAGACCCGACATCGGATCTCGCTCGATCATTGTCACAGGTTAGTCCTCTAACGTGTAGTAAGAACCCACACGTAGCAAAACATAAAACCTAATCTAAAATTCGTCAACGGTAACTAAATTTACTTTCTGCATTTGTAAAACGCTGCCCACTCTAGAAATCGACCATCGGACAACTTTTCTGTGCACATAGGGTAGTGGTCGATCTAAGATAAATGAAACATCAAAAAGTGACTTTTGACGAATTGGATAGTCCCGAAAACCTAGAAACGAAACCTAATAGGATTTGATGAAATTGAGACCTGACACCATCGCCGTGGCGATATTTCAGACGGACTTCCATGGGCGAGACGCTTGGACGAGATGCTTCGATAGGACGACACACTCGCCATCACAGGCAAGTGTATCCACTTGCACTTTTTGGCCGTGCTTAGGCCTTAGTTGGTTAGAATTGTTAACTGTGAACAAATAGAACCGGACGTGAAATGATAGCGTCCGGGACGACTCCTGACGGCTCAGACTTGACGACGAAGTCTGAGCCTGACAACAACAACTTTAATGTTGTAGGGCTATCATGTGTGTGCGTGTGTGTGTGGACACCCTAGAATAACCCTTCCGGTCTTGTCACGTCCCGTCCCGTCTTGCACAGCCCGCTGGGCAATAGGGCACTCTTCGAGTGATCCCTTGTACAGATTCACAGCCTGCGGGCAATAGGGCACTCTCCAAGTTGAGAGAGTGATCCCTTGTACGGATACACAGCCTGCGGGCAATAGGGCACTCGCCAAGCTAGAGCGAGTGATCCCTTGTACGGATATCTTGTCTTGTCTTGTCTTCCTTGGGGTTTGGGGTTGGGTTGAGCGTGCGCACGGCAAGAGGGTCTGATCCCCCTCGAACCGTAAGGCGTGAACCCTTTCGTGTCTCACTTGTCTTGTCTTGTCTTGTTCCGTCACGTCCCGACTCGTCTTGACACCTGTAGGTTAGTCCCGTAGTTGGTAGCACACGCTACGACTACTACTTGTCCCGTTTTACTTTCCTGCTACGTTACTTCCTGTCGTGTTACTCTGTTATAACCCCAGCATGCTAATCAACCAGTAAAACGTTGTCTAAAAGTTGATACACTTGCAGTAAAGTCTAACCCTTCTTGTAGACTTTACCTGACGTACAGTTCCTTTCTCTTGGGTGCTGTACGTCAGGTGCTCAGCCAGAGTTCGTGGACGAGGCAGACTCACTGGAGTACGAGAGGCCGAGGACGTTGATCCAGAGTTTGTGCCTGACGAGGATCAGACCTTGAGGTCTTTTAGTCGCCACTTTCCGAGGGTACTACTTTTAGGTTTGTCTTTAAATCCTTTGTTGCCATGCTTAGGCTTCTTTTAGACTTTGTACCAGTTGGATATTATATCTCTATTTAATGAATGCAACTTCCTTTCCGTACTTTCTGTTGTTTCGAACTATAATAATGTAAGAACCTGAAATTCTTTTAAAATGGTACCTCTACAGACGCTTATTGGGTCCGAGCTTCTAAAGCTCTGGCCTAAGCGGGCCTTAGTCACGCTTCGCCTCCGTCCATTTTGGGAAGCGGGGTGTGACATCATGCTTTAGCACAACACAATGTTCCTCTTGCTCTTGCTAGATCTCATGTTCCTAGGTCACATGCCCCACGTAGAAATCAACCTTTTGTGCATGCAACCACTAGGAAGAGGATTCCCAAATCATACACTATTTGGTGTCCTAAGAACACTAGTAATCATGCTAAGGATGTGTATGTGCAATCTTATATTAATGATATTATTATGAATGATGATTATATTGGGAAATCACGGTCCTCTTGGACTTGGTTTCCGAAGGGTTAGTTTTAATTGACCCTTCCTTGCTTGGTACCATAAGCTTATATTCATTTTATGGGTACCAAAGCATTTGTGTTTAGAATTGGTTTATTCTTTTGTTTGCATTTTGGTCTTGGATGCTCATGTGTGATTAGAACGTAAATTTATATTGAATTTAATTTCCATTGCATGATTATTTTAAATCATTGTGTTTATGATTTTCATGTTTAGAATATTTAATATTTCTTCTTGCAACACATGCGTTGGCTCATATTCATGTTTTGTTGCATGTGATACATGTCATGCGTTTGGATTATAATATATATATACTTATTTTTGGTACAATTGGTATATGCATGTATTTGGTTAAATATTTATCTTGTAACATGATTGCATGTTTCTTAAATATTGTGTATGATTACATTAAGATATGTGTTATAATAATTTGAATTTAGTTTGTTAAACTTGTTTACTAACCCATATGATCCAAAAAGGTTTTTGGATACCAAAATTATGTTTTCTAGGTTCAATCCACATTGGGATACCAACCCTACCAACTATTTGATTTGCAAAGATTTTCATTCAAATGGAGTTGTTGGTGCTTAAGTGATGCACCAAAGTATGGGGAGCTTAATGTAGTAAGTATATTCTTACATTTGGTTTCCATGTGTGTTGGATGCATGAAGATGTCACTTTGTGTTTGAGACTATCTCATGCATATCCTATGTTTGCATATTGTGTGTCTTGTATGTCATTCATGTCTATGTATTTCATGTGTGTCAAATTCTTGACTTGTGTGCATTGTGTATTCATAATCATTACTCATATATCTATTCGAGGATTATTTATAACATGTGGCTTAAAAATTTTCATGTTAGAACTAATGCTCATTTGCATGTTTCACACACGGGACACGCTTATATTTATGTTCCACTGCACAATCGTGCATCCTAACTTCCTACTCATGCCTCCACAACCTCTTCTTAAGAATCCCAAATCACTATCTTTTGGATTCCTAAGAATGTTTCTAGGCATAATATGAACACACATATAGAATCGTATATTAGGAATGACATATTCTCATGTGACTCATATTGCGTTTCATTGCTTGGGTACCATGCTTGTATGATTACTTTTTGTACCCATATATATATGTGAGTTCGTCCACTACTCCCAAGTTTGCATAGTTTGTATGATTTTGAGGGAGTATGACATGTTTGATTGATATCAGGACATTACATTTGGTATCAGATTAGTTGAGTTCGTCCACTACCCCCAACATCATTATATGCCATTACATTTCTCTCATATTATGTTGTGCATATAGATTAGTTGATTTCTCTAACCCTTGGTAATTTTCTATCTTGTTGATATGCCAAAGGAAAGAGAAATTTGGTTATGAAAATTAATACTTTATGCTTTTCATGCACACTCGTTGTGATATCACTTTTCATGCCTTCATTCAATATGCATGTGACATGAATGTTTATTTTGTGCACATATGCATATTGAATGCGGAATCTTTTTTGCTCACACTATTGTATTAGATGTGTGTATTCATAATGATGATTGCTTGACTAAACCATATGCATAGGAATTATTAGTCTAGGTGTTCCTAATTTCTAATGATTGAGAATTGTTAATTCCTTATATGTATGATTTTCGAGATTATAATAACTCCTATTAATGCATGTCATGCATTTCATTTGATGAGTGTTATTTACAATTGGTAAATGATTGGTTATTGGACTACTTGATTTTGTTCCTTAACCTATTGGATCCAAAAAAAAGTTTTTGGATACCACCAATTGTTGAATTGTCAGATTGTTGCGCAAGATGCCTACTCTACACACTCCTTGATTTACAAATGATGGATCAATTCAAAGGAAAGGATGGTGCATTGGAGATGCACACATATAGGGAGAGCTAAATGGTTGTAAGTATGTGTTTTGTACACTTGGTATTTTAATATATTGGTTTTGACTACCATGTTTACAATTGGTATTTTAATATATTCGATTTATGTAATATAGCATACTTCTTCATTAGCTCATTCGTGTCACATCCTCATGAAGATTGTTATTTGTTATGGATATGATAACTGATGTGTATGACATGCTTGCTTGTTTATTAGATTGTATTAAGCATATTAGGATTGTATGACATGGCATGATATACTTCATCAAGTTATACATAATTCATGCCATGTATAAGATTAATGACTTAGGATCTTTATGTGAATTTGTTCATTGTATCACCACACATCTCATACTTTTCTTATAGTTTGTATGATTATCTTTATGAGACGTATTGATATGATTTGGGGTGATCAATGTGTGTTACTTGTCATTTTAATTACTTCATGACTGTTGTTTAGCTATGATTTTATTCAAGAGATCTTTCATGTCTATAGCTAAATCTTTCATGGATGATATTTTCACAAGTGACATAACATTCATTCATATTAGTTAGTGATCTTCATGCAATATTTCTCACTATGTCATCTCTCATCTCATATTTTATGCTATGAGATGTTAGAGATAACTTGTGCTATACACGATCACATAAGCTTTATATTGTGTTTGATGATATGTATATTCTGTCATAAATATTCTTCCATGAATATATCTTGATGCACTATGACTTCTTTGATGCTACATCTGATTATATTGTGCTTACACAAGTTTTTATTCTATTCGCACAATTGGTATGCATGCATGCGATGTTCATGATAACTTTTTCGTTTATGTCCTACCTTGTGACATTGATCGTAGACTATCTTCATGCCTTTGCTCAAAAGATGTTTTGTCAAATTATGCCTCATAATCTATCCTTTGTGATAATTGAGCTAGGATGAGATCATGTCTCTATTTGTTCACTTGGTGTCTTTCTCAAGTGATATCATGATATTGACATTATTTGCCTGCTTTGCATACTTTGTTAGACTACAATTGGTATCATCTCTACATATCATATTTACATTTGGTATCATATCTACAATTGTTAGACTATTTATATTGGATATCATCTTTACATGATCTTGTTTGATGCTAGTTTTGAGCATATGATATAGTGCTTATCTTCCTTATGCTCATAGCATTCCATGCTTATCTTTGACTCATTATGTGAGTATCTACTTTGGAATGCATGCTAGTACTATGGTTCTTTTGAACATTGTTTCAATTAGTATCCTAGTGTGCTAGAATTGTGTTTGCCATACGTTTTATGAACTTACTATCTCCATTTTGGCATGACACTTTTGCGTGATATAGATATTCGATATTCATTTTCATTGTATCACCTTTTCACCCCACATCGCACACTTCACTTATATTTGGTATGCCTACAATAGGTTTCTCATGCCATTATACTTAATGTGTATTATTATAACATAACTTTGTACACATGGTTAAGAATTTCTATTGTAACCATGTGTATGAAGACATATTGATTAAATTGAGGGTGATTACAATTGGTATTGATTACAATGTGTTTGAAAACATGTTTGTTTACTTCGTCGCTCAACGATTATATTGATTAAATAGATTTGCTTGTATGAAAACATAGAATTGTTTTCCATGCACTAAAAATGCTTAACATATCTTGCCAAGTATACAATTGGTTTCACAGGACAATCTATCACATTATGCTTAATGTTATAAATTTTGTGATAATTGAGTTTGTTTGGGTATTTGACACTATTTGATCACTTGTTTTTCTTTCACAAGTGATGTCATGTTATTTGCATTGTCACTTTTCTAACACTGCTCACACTACTCTTTACAATTAGTATCTATTGTAATCTTTTATCACATATGCTTATTGCTTATCTTTTTGTGATAATTGAGGGTGATTGAGTTGTTGTTGGATATGTGCGCTTGCATTTGATATCTTTATTTTGATATCCTGTTTTCAATTGGTAACTTTACATTAGAGAACTTTACAATTGGTAACTATACAATTGATATACCTTTATGTTTTCACTCTATTGTTGCATTTGTTGTTTCTATACCCCCATGTCTTTTTGTTAATGACAAAGGGGGAGAGAAATAAACAAGTTGTGCTTATTAATTGTTGAGTGTTAAACAATAACTTGAATCATATAGACTTTAAGTAAAGTATGATCGTTCATGTATATGATTCAGGGGGAGCATTGGTGATTACCTTGGTTTATATTGATTACATTATATATATGTTGGTAATCATGCTCATGTTAATGATGTGTATCACCTATATGATTTGAGTTGTGTATGCATATTATTTCTGGTCATTCATGCGATATATACACAACCTCATGTGATACATACACTATTAACTGCTGAATGATGCTATTGATTATTGATATTAACTTGATTGACATCATTGCAGGGGGAGTAAGTATATTTATTAATGCACAATTATTTGTTTTATTTATATTTGGTGTGTCATCATCAAAAAGGGGGAGAATGTTGAGTATTGGACTCTCCACCTTGATATTGATGATGATCAAACACAAATCATTGTGACTAACTCTTGTGATTGCAGTTAGCTAAAAAGTCACCAATTAGATTCAAGAAGATCAAAAGTGACTACACGTGTTGATTCAAGTGGAGGACTTGGTAGATCAACAAAGGTGAAGCATTGGCTTGAAGAACTCAACGGCTACTTCAAACCTCAAGCCAATGGCATCAACAAATGAATGGAGATTCAATTCAAAGAGAAGAAAGGAATGGATGAGTCAAAAGCTTCGAAGACCATGACGTTGAAGATATTCAAGTCATTCAACTAAAAGACTCAAGTCCATGAAGAATTATGGAGATCGTCGCCAAAGTAATTTGTTCATCTCAAGCGACGTCCCAAGACTTCCTCAGAACGCGTGATCATTGTGCCTGGAGCTTTGTTGAAGCTCAAGGAGTATTCATGAAGTCAAGGGATTCAGATTCTCCATGTTGAAGCTTCGAAGACGGTTCGTCATGTTATTTATATTGTCTTCTAGCTTCGGTTTAGTAGAATGTTAAGCCTTGAGTAGTACTTACCTAGAAATCTTCATAACTTTCATATCGTATCTCTAGGATTGCCTTAGAAGCCATTAGAAACTTTTTCGTAGCATATCGTTTCATTTCACGGCTTCATATGCATCTTAGTTGGTTCAAGAAGAAGAACCAACCGACTAGATGACGATCTAATCGGTTGGGAATCCTTCTTGAACCGACTAGATATCCTTGCTTGATTCAGCCCATTCACTGTTCGTCAATTAGTCGGTCCAAGAAGGTTCACCGACCGACTAAATGACGATCTAGTCGGTTGGTGTCTCTTCTCAGACCAACTAGTTTTCCTTATGAAATTCGACCTTTGTATTGTTGACCAGTTAGTTGGTTCAAGAAGGATGGTTAATCGATTAAAAGCCAATCTAGTCGGTCCAAGAAGGTTCACTGACCGACTTGTTGTCAATCTAGTCGGTTGATGATCCTTCTTAGACCGACTAGTTCTTACCCATGATTTCACCATCTTCTATGTCTACCATCTAGTCGGTCCAAGAAGGTTCACCGACCGACTAGTTGCAAAACAAATCGGTTAGTGATCCTTCTTAGACTGATTAAGCAGCTTCAGAATAGAGCCGTTGGAGCATTTAATGCCACGAATTTTGTGACCATTTTCTATCTTCCCTATATAAGTTTGAGTGCTTCTAACCAGGGATCCAAGGCTGATATTAGAGACATTTTCACATCTTTGAGAAGAGCCATTCAACTCCAATTCCAAGCTCTCTCATTTCACAAGAATCTCTCTCTCATTCTTTGAGCACTAATTCCTCAAGAGAGATTCTCATTCCTTGTGAGCTTCTCAAGCTAAGAGCTTGAATCAAAGTCACCAACCTCTCCCTAGCCATCTATTACTGCTCATCTTGGTGGAGCTAGGGTTTGGTGATCTCATCTTCCTCAAAATCCATTCTTGCCCGAAATTGGTTAGTATTTCTCAAGGCATATGATTTTGTGGTAAGAAGTTTTATATTTCATCTTTATACTTCATACTTGTTGTATACTCACGGTGGTGAGAGGATTGGCTTTATTCCATGTTGTGGGAGTCAAGATTTCATTTTGCTCTCGGTTTGTGAGAGTGTGCTTAGTCCCAGGTTGTGGGATTAAGGTTTTTGCGTGTTCCCAGGTTGTGGGATACACGGACATCGATTGTAGGTCGATTGCACTTATTGGAGGTTTTCCACAAGTGGGCTAAAGGAAATCTCTAGCGGTTTGCTAGAGTATCCAGAGGGGATCCGGGTGTTGCTGGAGTAGGGCACCGGTAACAAGTCGGGAAGACCTCGGTGGCACCGAACCATGGTAGATTGCTTGTTTGCATTGCATTATTCCTTGTGTTGTTGTTCACTTATTGTATTCCGCATTTGTTGGTTAATTAGGGTTTTATTTGGCGTAAATTCCTTATAATTCTATAAAACACTATTCACCCCCATCTACTGTTTATTCCTCATAGCACAGGGGCACTACAGGTGGTGGCTGTGCTAGTGGTGCTGGTGATGCAGGGATAGGATCACTACGTGGTGGTGCAACTACAAAAGAAGAAGCGCCGGGGTCACCGGTCTTCTTCCTCTTAGCAGTGGGCTGTCTACCCCCAGATCGAGTCCATGTAGGCATGGTGTAATGCCGTGAATGTCAAACACTCCACACAAAGAATATATATACACGATCGCAAGAAAAATGAAGTGGAACAAGTGTACCAAGCGATCGATGCGAATCCTACGCCCTGCCCAAGGTGTAGAATATTTCCCAAAGCTATATCTCCAAAATTATAGCAATGGATCTCCCCAAGCTTTCCTATTCATAAAAAGTATATATTAGTGTTGAAAATTTAGATTAATTGGGGAAAATCGAGAAAATATTGAGATTTAGAGGGTTAATTGGGATTTGGGGTTGACTTAGGGCTTACGAGAGGTAGGAGAGAGATCTGATTGAAAGTGGGGCTTGATGGAGGGAAGGGTGGTCAGAGATGGCCGGAGGAAGGTGGTCGATGGCGACGCTGGGTGGCGGCGCGGTCGAGTGGAGCTGAGAGCTCGTCCTAGTGGTTAGGGTTTTGGAGAAAGGGGCTTTGGCTATCATCGAGTTTGAGAAAGAGCTTGGTCGAGCTCGTTCTCCTATTTATTTATGGCTACCAACTAAACTCACTCAGTCGAGTGACTTTAGTCACTCGGTCGAGTGACCCAGAATGACAGAAGAACTTGATTTTCTTGGGTGCAACTGGGTCGAGTGACTCAGTCAAGTGAGATGAGTCCCTCGGTCGAGTCAGAAGATGAAATAGAGTGGACATTTTTCGGATTTCTACTACAGTCTCCCACTCGGTCGAGTGGACTAGTCATTCGATCGAGTGGCCTAGTCACTCGGTGGAGTGATAAGCCTTCACAGAGCATGAAGCTTTCAGGTTTTGCTATAGGGATCCACTAGGTCGAGTGATATAGTCACTCGGTCGAGTGGTAAAAATTGACAGAGTTAAGAATTTCCACTTCCCTGGTCAGTATTTTCACTCGGTCGAGGAGAGTCTCGCTCGACCGAGTGGGGCTAACTTTTCAGCTCCTGGTTTCTGTTGATCTTCATCTTCTTTCTCGCTTTCATTCTCCAAATTCATCCTTCTTTTCTCGTTCAAATGCCTCCATGGCATGGATCTCCTTCATTATAAGTGCTCTCCATTAAGTTGTCATCCTCATGACCTTCTTCCTACAGGTTAAACATCGCCCAATATAAGAATTGTTCCTAACTTTTGATTTGTCGATTTTTTTGTATTTTCA
Source organism: Scilla litardierei (assembly GCA_030789695.1). NCBI lineage: Eukaryota > Viridiplantae > Streptophyta > Magnoliopsida > Asparagales > Asparagaceae > Scilla > Scilla litardierei. Next base: position 345,021,505 of record CM061142.1, on the reverse strand, counting down.
AACAAAATAAAAACTAAAAATAAACTAAAACAAAGATAGAAATGTCGGGTTAGCTCCCGATAAGCACCTATTTATGGTCTTGAGCTAGACCCCTCATAATTTGTAATGCCCTGCTAAGCTACTACACAAGTACTAGAGGGGGGGTGAATAGTACTTTAAATAATTAAGAGGATAATTCCTAATTACCTTGCAATCTCTACCAATTAATGCGAAAATGCAGAATAGTAAATAATCGACAACAAATAAGACAAACGCAAACAAGCAATATTACTGGGTTCGGATCCACCCAAGTCTCCCCGACTTGTTCCCGGTGATCCTACGTCCCAACCACCCGGATCCCCTCCGGATACTTGAGTTAGAAACCCTAACTCAAGATTTCCACTATGAAATACTTGTGAAGAACCTTCACCAAGTCAAATCATACACAAAGGAAATTGTGACTCCCACAACCCGGGATCACAAACACACTCTCACAACCGAGAGTGAAACACTTACAATATGAAAGTAAATGAAATAGAAATTCTTACCGACAAAATCCTATGCCTTGAGTAAAACTTACGATTTAAGGCAAAACAGATTTTGAGGAAGATGAAGAGGCACCAAACCCTAGCTCCAAGATGTAGATCAGTGATGGAGAGCTATGAGGTTGTTGGTGACCTTGGATCAAACACTTGGCTTGGAAGGCTCACAATCAATGAATCTCTCTTTTGAAATAAGAGTGAGAAGAGATTCAAGATTGGAATGAAAGAGCTTTGAATGAGGAATGAATGCTTTTCTTTGATCTCTAAACTTCTCTTAATATCAGCCTTGAGTGCAATGAATGCAGCTCAACAAGTATATATAGGTTAGAGGAAAGAGAGAGAGAAAAACGTTTCAATAAATGATCCAACGGCTCTATTCTGAACCAAACTAGTCAGTCAAAGAACAACCACTGACCGACTAGTTCATCAACTAGTCGGTCGGTCAATCAACATGAACCGACTAAGTGGTGAACACAGAATAGGTCGAAGTTCAGATAAACAGAACTAGTCGGTCAAACAACACTTGCCAACCGACTAGTTTCACAACTAGTCGGTCGGTGAGTGAACTTAGCCCGACTAAGAGATAAAACAAATAGTCTGAGTACAAATTGATTTAGTCGGTCCAAGAACAATTGTTGACCGACTAGTTTATCAACTAGTCGGTCGCTAAATGAACATAGACCGACTAACGATAAACAGTAACTTGGCATGTACAGGGAAAGCTCAACTAGTCGGTCTAAGAAGCATCACTGACCGACTAGTTCACAAACTAGTCAGTCGGTGAGTCAACGTAGACCGACTAACTGTAAACAGTAAAGAGCTTAGAATTGAGAAGGCAAACTAGTCGGTCCAAGAAGCATTGCCGACCGACTAGATCACCATCTAGTCGGTTGGTTCTTCTTCTTGAACCAACTACCATGCACAAGAAGTCGCGAATCCAAGCGCGATGCTTCGGGAAGTTAGTATGGACTTCTTACAAGTTCCTAGCTCTAAGATAGGAGCGTTATGAAGATTAAAACGTAAGACCTACTCAAGGCTTAACATTCTACGGAACGAAGCTAAAAGACTATAAATAAAACTTGACGAACCGTCTTCGAAAGCTTCGATCCGAATCTTCATGACTTCTAAAATTGGTCCATAAGCTTCAACGAAGCTTTAGGCATACGATCACGTGCTTTGAGAAGTATTGAGACGTCGCTTTGGATGTTCAAATGAATTTGGCGACGATCTCCATAACTGCGCTCACAAAGAGTTAGTTCACGATATATTTATGTTTGTTCATAATCCAAAACCAAATCCGGGGAGTCCAATATCCAACATTCTCCCCCTTTTTGGTGATGACAAACCAACATAAATAATAATAAAAAATAATGATTCAAATGTAATTTACTTACTCCCCTTGCATTGATGACACTTTAATTCCAAAATGAATAATAATAATACGCATCCAGCAGACGAGTAAAATATAAAAATGAGAATCCATTATTGAAATATTGGATTTGAAATCCAATTTTTATATCTTAACTCCCCCTGAATCTAACATATCAAATTAGATTCTTGGAAAAAATGCTTAAAATTATCATTTAGCACATGTCATTGTTATATCTCTCCCCCTTTGGCATTAGCAAAAAGAGTGGGAGGAGATCAACGACAACAACAATGGCCTCAAAATAAAAGCATGTGAGTCGTAGAATACGACTACGGTCCAAATGACACCAAAGGGAAATATGAATTAAATCAAAGCATGTCAATGAGACCAAAGTCGATAATCGATAAATAAAATCATCAAAACTCAAATTAATTTTACGAATTGAGTTATGGAATATACTCTCCAATATCAACATTCTTGGTTAATTTAGTGCATGGAAAACAATTCTATGTTTTCATAAAATGAATTCTATTTAACCAAGTATTATCGTCGAGCGACGAAATCAAACATCAGAGACATATAAAATATTAAATGTGCACAACATAATGAAATGTCAACATCGATGTATATATATAGAAATGAAGCATAAGTACATCAAAACGATACATCCGTCAACATACAAAATGCGATCCAATGAACGAAGCACAAAAATACAACATCATATCACACATATATAAGAGTATCACAAAACATACCGACATCCATCAAAATACATGAAGATACATCAGAATACATCAAAATGATCCCAAAAACATAACCACACTCTATCCTACCCAAACTCACTCACACTAGATCTATCATCCAAGGTGCATCTGGAGAGTCCTCAAAGAAGCTCAAGAGGCAGTGGGAGGATCCGCAACAGCAGCAGGCTCTGCAGCCGGAGTGGTGGTCACCGGATCAGCAGAAGTGTCCACAGGAGCGACGATAGTGGCCTTGGGAGCACCAGTCGTAGCATCCACCGCAGGAACGGTGGCAACAGGAGTACTCTCGGGGGCACCAATAGAAGAGGCAACAGCTCCAGAAGTGCCCTCGGGGGCACGAGTAGAAACACGAACGAGCTCTTTAATCTCCTCCTCGTCCAACTCCTCCTCGTCAGAGAGTGACTGAGGGATCTCAATACCCAAACGTGAGGCGATACGAGCAAGTATCTCCTCAGTCCGAGCATAACGAGACTCCATGTGTCTCACTGAACGTGCGAGCTCGTCAAGAGTGGTAGAGGGGGTAGCTGAGGCAGAGGCAGAGGCAGACGCTGAAGGGGTCGTCCTCTGAACGTGACGGAGCGCCGCAAGAGACTTCTTGATGACCGTCGCGTTCAGAGGGGGACCGAGAGGATGCTCATCGTCAGGAGGAAGTGTGACACGAAAGTGGTGAAAAACAAGGGTCAACAAGCACGGATATGGGATATGCGCAGACTTCGTGGACTTCCGGATACACTTGAAAGAATCCATCTTATCGAGTATGATCCGGGCCCAGTTAATCTCGCTACCCATGAAGATGGCATAGATCAACTTCAGAAAAGGCTGGGATGGCAAAGAAGAGGAGCCGTACTTAGGAAGTAAGCACGACTTCAGAATCAGGTTTAGGACCCAGCCATTGGGCTTGAATGACTTCGAGGGGATGCCAATCATGGAGGGATGAATCTCATGGAAGATCTCGGAAAGAATGACCTGATCGAGTGAAGAGACGTCATCTACGAAGATATCGGAAGGGAGGAGGCCAGACGACGAGCAACCGATCAACTCTCCTAAGATTTCTGCCGTGAGGACTATCGGAGTCCCCAAGATAGTAGTTTCAATCGAGTGGGTCTCATCGTACTGACCCCGGATCCTATTGGCGTAGAAAAGTTTGACCAGGCGAGGATAAGGATGAGGATTCGCCTTAGGGTCATAGCGAAGGTAATCGATAAGACCCGAAGACGACAGAAGATCTGCGAGGCCAGGGAAGTCACTAAACTGAATGAAATGCTCCAGAAGCAGCGGACAGTGTTCGATACGGTTGTAAGCCGTGAGACACAACGGGTCGTCGCGACACAACGAAATATCGACACCACCAACCGGCATCGGAGCCTTTCCCTTAGGCTGACGAGTACGGGGTCGAGAGCTAGACTCAGGTTGCCTAGGAGGAGGTGACGGATCCCTATGGGTCTCGGTCTCGGGTATGTACTCGGTGTCGGAATCCGTAGGAGTATGGAAAGAGGAGGGAGACACAGTTTGCTTCGTAGGCTTGGGTTTGGGCTGAGATTGGGCTCGGGGCTTGGCGGTCGTCGTCCTCTTCTTCTTGAGAGGAGGCCAAGACGACGAAGGTTGGGTAGTCTTTGATCGGCGTTTGGGTGGGGATCGCGTAGGTTGATTGGGATCCGTAGGAGTAGGTTCAACGGTCATTGGCGAAGGGTTCGTAGGACGGATCGGGATTCGTGTTCTTGCCATAATCGAAGCAAGAAACGACGCAATCAACACAAGAGATCGAAGAAGACAACCTTAAACAAACCCTAGAAGCCGAAATCGATTGAAGTTAGAGGAAACCCTAACCCTAGACAGCTAGAAAATGAACCCTAGTGAGCTAGGAGAGAGGTTAGAACAAACCCTAGGGGAGATCGACGGAGAGACGGCCGGAGATAGGTCGGAAGTTGATCAGAAACGACGGAGGGAGAGGGGAAGTCGAACGGTATAGGCAGAGGGAGAGGTTTTTGATCGACTAGAAAAGAGATTAGTCGATTGGATGAGGATATAAGTCGGTCGGGAGCTCAAAAGACGCAACAGTCCCCGTTACAATTAGTCGGTCACAGTTCAAGCACTGACCGACTAGATCACGATCTAGTCGGTCGGTCAATGAGCTTGAACCGACTAGTTGTAAACAGTAACTGAAGCCAAAAATATTGACAAGAATTAGTCGGTCTATGCTCATTCACTGACCGACTAGAACTGATTCTAGTCGGTCGGCCAATGAACTTGGACCGACTAAGAGAGTCCAAAAATTTTAGAATTTGAAATTTTGATTTCTCTCCAAATCGCACTTGGAAGAAACATCGAAATACTCTCATTAATCATTATACTACCCCATTAAACATCGAAAATCTGAAATTTGACGTTTACGATCAAATCAAGTGAAAATTCCGAAAATTCAACAAAAATCCAGAAAATTCCAATAAATCAAGCATGTGCAACTATAATGAAATTTCATAGCATGCAAGATTATTGAATAAAAATGAATCCTAAATCTCGGATTCACCCATAATCCCCAATTCTCGACGTAACCGCACAAAGGAGTCTTCCTTTAGGGGTTTCGTGAAAATATCAGCGATTTGCTTCTGGGTTTCAACGTACACTAATATGATGTCCTTTTTAGCAACATGATCATCTAAGAAATGGTGACAGACATCTATGTGTTTCGAACGGGAATGGTGTACCGGGTTCTTAGAGAGACATATTGCACTTTGGTTGTCCACCATGATAGGGCAAGTATCACAGTTTATACCAAAGTCTTTAAGTGTGTGTCTCATCCAAAGAACTTGAGCACACGTGGCACCGGCGGCAATATATTCCGCCTCGGTGGTTGAAAGTTGTTACGCCTATTTGGCCGACGCCCGAAAGACTCAAGCCCGGAAACCCAACTACCGATCAAAAGCCCATCTACGCTATCCGGCCCGCCCGACAAGGCCCTATAGGGGGTCCCCAAGTATCGATCCGACCCGGCCCTGACAACGCGCTGGTCACTCGCCCACTCCTGCGATAACCGCTCCCCTAGACCCGTGATCATTTAAGGGCCGTTATGGGGAGGAGCCAGGGAGGGCGTAGGAAGCGGCGAAGGGGCGGGTTGAGGGGGTACGATTGAGGGCGGACGTGAGACGTGAGTCGTGGGCAGACTCGGTGGAAGGTCAATAAGAGGGCTAGGAGGACGACAGAACAGAGGACCGCATCTCAGGTATCTAAAACCTAAGGTACTCCATCAACGACCTTGTTCCCCCATTTCATCTCCTTCCTCCCCCGCTCGTGCCGTGAGACGCCGTTCCGATCTCCTCTCGAGTCGAACCGTCTCCGCCGGGCCTCCTCTTTCAGATCACTGTCTGACTTAGGCATCGGAGGGGATTTGGCCTGAACCAAGGTCCGGCCCCCTGACGAGCGTTCTCGTCTACACAGGAGGACATCCGATCCATGGGCCGAGGCTTCCCCTCCGCTCCTCGCCGACCGCGCAACCAGCTGGACGATCGAGGCTACTCCTCGTCGTCCGACCACCGAGGCCGAGCACGCCCGACCGAGGCCGAGCGTCTCAACCCGGGCCGAGGCTTCCCCTCGCCCTACCAACGACCGAGGACCCCGATTCGGCCCAGCCGACGCGCTCCACGTCGTCAGCAGTTCCGACTCGCGCCTCGTCTGCACCAACTCGACACACCCGAGGGACCCAAGCGGGCCCCTTGACCACGTTGACCGGGTTGTCCACGGTCAACGCTTTTGTAGTGAGAAAACACTCTGAAACATCTGGCGCCGTCTGTGGGAACGAACTGTCCCACGAAGAAACAAACCACACCTGCAATGACGCGTCTTCACCCGTCTCGACGAAAGGAGAGCAAGGCTTTGACGCGAAGCGACCGGGCCCGCCACCGTTGGCGAGAGTGGGCCCGGGCCCGACGCGAGGAGGATCACGAGGAGAGGACCGGGAGACCCTCACCATCCCAACCGGTCGGGAGACCGAGCACGTCTGTAACGGCGCGCAGCTCGGACGCAGCTTTGGTGGTGTCGGTGATCATCGACACAACCATGGTACGGCGACTGCTCGTCGACACCGGCAGCTCCTGTGACGTCCTCTTCATGTCAACCCTGGAAAAGATGGGGCGGCGGAAGGAAGACTTACGACCTCGCTCGGGTCCCGTGGTGGGATTCACGGGTCATTCCACCCCCATCATCGGCACGACCCACCTCCCAGTAACACTCGGAGGCCCACCAGACTCGGTGACCTTGGCGGTGGAATTCATCGTGTTGGGGATCGGGTCGGAATATAATGGGATCATCGGCCGACCCCAACTCAACGCCATCGGCGCGGTGGTCTCGACCCTCCATCAGACTATCAAGTTCCGAACGCCCGGGGGGATGGGGCAAGTCGAAGGCGACGCGGGGAGACCGAGTACCTGCTATCAACTGGCAGAGGAAGGTCCCGAAGATCGTCTAGCCGACCGGATGGCCACGCTTGACTTAAGGGACGGGCCGAGGCCCACCCCTGCGGAGGAGCAAGAGCAGATCCCGGTCACGAACATCGAGGGCCGGTTCGTCTCAATCGGGAGAGGGCTAAGCCACGACCTGAGGGACCAACTGGTCGAGTGCCTGGAGGCGAACCTAGACATCTTTGCTTGGTCACCGGAAGACATGCCCGGCGTAGATCCCCAGGTGATCGTCCACCAGATCAACGCCGACCCCAACTTCAGGCCGGTCAGGCAGAAGAAGCGGAACCTGGGCGGCGAGAAGATGAAGGCGGCCTCTGAGGAAGTGGAGTGTCTCCTCGACGCCGGCTTCATACGGGAAGTCTGGTACCCGGAGTGGCTGTCGAACGTGGTGATGGTCAAGAAACCCAACGGGAAGTGGTGAATGTGCGTGGACTTCAGTGACCTCAACAAGGCCTGTCCCAAGGACAGCTACCCCCTGCCGCGCATTGACCACCTGGTGGACAACGCCTCGGGGTACAAGATGCTCAGCTTCATGGACGCCTACTCAGGGTATAATCAAGTCCAGATGGATCCCCGGGACGAGTAGATGTCAGCCTTCAAGACGGACCGGGGGACATACTGCTACAAGAAGATGCCCTTTGGCCTGAAGAACGCAGGGGCCACCTACCAGAGAATGGTCAACAAGGTTTTTAGCTCCCAGATCGGGAGGAACCTGGAAGTCTACGTCGACGACATGCTTGTCAAGTCAAGACAACCGGAGGACCACATCGCTGACCTTCGGGAGACCTTCGAGCGGTTGCGGCGACACCACATTCGACTCAACCCCACGAAGTGCACGTTCGGGGTAAGATCTGGAAAATTCTTGGGGTTTATGATAACTAACCGTGGCATTGAAGCTAATCCTGACAAGATCGAGGCTCTGATCAACATGCGTGAGCCGACGACGATCAAAGAACTGCAGAGGCTAAATGGGCGCATCGCAGCCCTGGGGCGATTCCTTTCCAAATCGGCAGAAAGATCGCTCCCCTTCTTCAAGGTCCTGAGGAAAGCGATCGCGGAACCTTCAGACAATAGGAAGGCGATACTATGGGACGAAGACTGCTCCAGGGCGTTCACGGATCTCAAAGAATATCTATGCAGTCCGCCTCTCCTGTCCAAGCCACGAGAAGGGGAGTCCCTGAGCCTTTACCTGGCGTGCGCGGAGGAAGCTGTGAGTTCGGTGCTGATCCGGGAATACGGCGGGATGCAGTGGCCGGTGTACTACACGAGCCGGATCTTGAAGGGGGCAGAGGTGCGGTACTCGCCCATGGAGAAACTGGCATACGCCCTCGTCCTCTCAGCACGAAGGCTCCGACCCTATTTCCAAGCCCACACCATACTCATCCTGACCGACTCACAATTGGAGCAGAACCTCAAGAGATTCGATCGAATGGGGAGGATGCTGAACTGGGGGGTGGAATTGAGCGAGTTCGACCTCCGATTCAAACCGCGCACGGCCATCAAAGGGCAGGCTCTAGCCGACTTCATCACGGAGTGCACGACGGAAGGAAATGGCCCCCCGGTAGAAGAAGGCCCAGCAACGGTAATTGCCCAACCCTTGTCCTTTCTTTCGGCTGACCACCTCCAGCCAGGAGTTCCAGGAGCATGGATAGTCCATATGGACGGATCGGCCACACAGTCAGGAGGCGGGGCGGGGATTGCGATCCGATCTCCGGAAGGGAATGTCGTGGAGTACGCGTTGCGGTTCGAGTTCCCGGCTACCAACAACGTGGCAGAATACGAAGCGGTGATCAACGGCCTAAAACTAGCCCGGGAGCTTGGGGCCGAATCTGTGCGCCTCCTCAGCGACTCGAAGCTCATTGTCAACCAACTTCTGGGAAGCTATGAGGCGCGGGAGGAGACAATGCAGAGATATCATGCCGTCGCCAAAGCTGCGCTCTCCAGGTTCAAAAGCACGGAAGTCTTTCATCTTCCGCGGTCGGAAAATGCACGGGCGGATGCGTTGTCGAAGCTAGCCTCGTCCTCGCCTAAGGAGCTGGGCCGCACCATCTACGTGGAGAACCTGCAGTCCCCCAGCACGGAGGAGCGGGAGGTGATGGCGATCGACCAAAATCCCACCTGGATGGATCCGATCATCCGGTACCTCACTCACGGGGAAGTGCCGATGGATTGGGACGAGCATCAGACCCTGGAGAGGACGGCGCTCCAATACGTGATCCATGAGGGGACGCTCTACCGGAGGCGCTGGACGAAGGCTGATGTCCTCCCATACCTGAAATGCGTCGGACCACAGGAAGCCGACTACATCTTACAGGAGATTCACGAGGGGATCTGCGGGAATCACCACGGGGGCAAGATGGTTGCACAGAAAATCTTGAGGCAGGGATACTACTGGCCGACCCTGGTACAAGACGCAACAAGCTACGTCCAAAAGTGCCAGGAATGTCAGAGGTATGCCCACCACTCCTCAACTCCCCCTTCGGAGCTCATCCCTATCGTAAGCCCCATCCCCTTTGTGAAATGGGGGCTCGACATCCTCGGACCGTTTAAACCGGGCCGGGGGCAGCGGAAGTATCTGATAGTGGCGGTGGACTACTTCACCAAATGGATCGAGGCGGAACCGCTGGCCACTTTCATATGGAAGAAGGCGAAAAGCTTCGTGTGGACTTCCATCATCTCCAGATTCGGAGTCCCCCGGTCCATCGTCACAGACAACGGGAAACAGTTCGACTCCGCGGGGTTCAAAGACTTCTGCGCGGAATGGGGAATCAAGCTTCTCTTCGCCTCTGTAGCACACCCCCAGACCAATGGAATGGCGGAAGCGGCCAACAAATGTATCATAGAGCCCCTCCGGAAGAAAGTGAAGGACGCCGAAGGAAGCTGGCCGGAAGAGCTCCCCGGGATACTCTGGTCATACCGGACGACCCACAAGGAGGCCACCGGTGAGACCCCGTTCATGCTTGCCTACGGGGCCGAAGCAATGGTACCGGTCGAGTTGGGCGAGGAATCTCTCCGCCTCAAATACTTTGACGAAGACAGGAACTCGCAGGGTCTGGAACTCAGCCTGGAGCTCCTCGGCGAATGACGGGAACAAGCCCTGGCCACCATCATCCGCCAGAAGCAGAAGGTGGCCCGATACTACAACGCTCGGGTCAGGGGTCGAATCTACCACCTGGGAGACCTGGTCCTCCGGAAAGCAGGCTTCAACCCGGATACTGCTCGCAAGGGGAAGCTCGCGGTTAAATGGGAGGGGCCCTACAAAGTCGTCGAGGTCCTTGGACCTGCGACCTACCGTCTAGCCAATATGGAGGGGAGGATTCTCACTCACGCTTGGAATGCGGAACATTTACGCAAATACTTTCAATAAATGTATCGTTTCTTGTGAAATAAATTTATTTGAATTCGTTCCTTTCCAGATAAAACAAAAAAGATGTACAGAGGGACGCACGAAGAGGCCGAGGGGCATTCCCCTCCCTCATTCATCTCCAGGGGCACCTGTGGGGCCACCGGCTGGCAGCCCACTTGGGTCATCCCCCACATTCCGTTCGGCGTCGGGATGCACCCGAAGATCCTCGAAGTTGACCCCCGAGAGCGGGAACTTCTTTTGGATCTCAGACTGACACCGGGCGAAACCCTTCTCGAACGCCTCCGTCAAGGCGGTCTTAATGAAGGAGGTGGCATACTCGGCCACGGCATCCTGAGCGATCCGGGCCGGATCCACCTCCTCAAGCCCGCGCATCCGGGCCTCTAAGGTCTCGATCTAGCGTCGGTGCTCCGCCCTCTCCTTCTCGATCTCCCGGGATCTCTCGTCGAGTTGAGCAAGGAGAACCCTCACCTGCTCCTCCGCCGCTTCCAGACGATCGGAGAGCTCCAAGGCCTCGGGGGCAGCAGCGGAGACGGGGATCCTTTCGGCTTCCCCAGACGTGTCGGCATCTCTCAAAAGCTCGGCGACCCGCGCCTCGGCCTCTGACTTTGCAGTCAGGGCCAAGGCCCTTTCCCGGTCCGCCTCCTCCAAGGCAGAGGACAGCTCAGCTACGCGGGTCTCCCAAGACCTGACCCGCACCTCCTCTAGCTGACCTGCCTCTCCTTCCTCGCCATGGGCCTCAAGATCCGCCCGGCTTCGGACTTGGCTTTGGGAAGCGCCGCAAACTGACGCCTCATCGAGAGACCCACCGAGGACAACTGCACCAAGGCAACAAAAGTAAGACGGCGGAGCAGCTGGAGGAAGGACGAGCAGAGGCACTCTACCTGTTGGCCGGCCTGAATCACGAAGGTGGCCAGACAGTCACCTCTAACTCCATCCAACGCAGCCTGATCGGGAGGGAGGCAACTATTCTCGGCCACTCGCGCGGCGGCTCCGCGGCTTGAAAACACCGATTCCTTCTCCCCTACCAGGAAGCGTGGACGAAGAAGGCCCTCCCTGGACGAAGGAAACTCCCCCGGGTTGGAGCGAAACGCGCCCAGATACCGATCGTAGGCATCAGGGAGAGAACCGTCCGGGAGAGGCGAAGGGCCGACCCACGGCCAGGCAACCTCGACAGGGGCGGGTTGGAGCTGAGGCAGCGGGGCATCAACTTCCTCGACCCCCTAACGGACCCTCTTGGAAGACACCAACAAGGGGACGGTGGGGGATGGCCCCTTCTTCCTTTTGGAGCCCCCAGTCGAGGTCACGGCCCGCTGCTTCTTCCGGACCTCCAACACATGATCCCTCCTACGCGGATCCGGATCTGAGGCCTGCACATGAGCGCCAGCGGGGGAAAGACCGGGAGGGAACCCACCTACACTCAAGGGAGAAATGAGAGACCAGGCAGAGCCCAGGCAACCTCGAAAGGCGAATACTCAGAGAACTTACCCAAGGGCCACACCGTCTTGTGCAAGTTATGGTCACTAAAGAGGACGTCGACCGACCGCTCCCTCGCAGGAATCGCCAGCATGTCCTTCGCCATCTGCTGCTCGGCGACAGTTGGCTCACCCAGATCGAGGATGACTGCGCCGGCCGCCTCCCACCGAACCGGGAAAGGAACACTCGACGGGAACTTGACAAACACGTATTCCCCCTTCCAGCGTTTCAGGGAGCTCGGCAACCCCAACACCAGGGTCATCTTCGGGCGGGCGCTGATGTAAATCCACGCCCCCGATTGGTGGTGACTCAGCCGGTAGAACTGGGCGAAGAGACGAAGAGAGGGCGCCACTCCCCTCAGCATGCAGACGACGACGAACCCGACGAGGAGCCCGACGACGTTGGGACAGAATTGACACAGGCACACGTTGTGGGCCCGAAGGAACTCAACGATGAAGGGGTGGAGCAGAAAACGAAGCCCGAAGCGGAAGCACTTCTCGTATATTCCAACCTCGTTGGGACCGGGAAGGCAGATCCGCTCGTCAGACCCGGGAGCACGAGCCGAGTAAGGCGGAAGCAGGTAGGCGGAGCGCATGCTCCCAATGGCGGTGGCACAGATCGACGAAGGCCACGACAAAACCTCTGGGGGCACCCCTGAAAGTTCACCCCCGTGCCGACGAATCGCCGAAGGGGGGCTATCCCCCAGACCAGGAGCAACATCCCGCTCCGGCCGACCCGAACCCGTGGCAGAGGAAGATGACATGAGGAAGAGCTCAGGCAGGATCGGGATCAACGCAAAGAAGAAAATAACGAGACGGCAGATCACAACCCCCTCGGCTTCTCAACCTAAGACGGCCCCGCGAGCGGTGGAGATAATCTTGTAGCTACACGTGGCAGCATCAGAGTACAGACGGCGCATCGGAGCCCGCGCCGTAAAAGTATCGAATGGACCAACTCATGATGACGACTAATAAATGAGTCGGCATCGACTGACGAGCCTGTCAAAGTCGGCGGAAGTCACATCGGTCGAGCCGAACCGGACGAGGCCGATCGACCCGACCGATGGGGGCAATTGTTACGCCTATTTGGCCGACGCCCGAAAGACTCAAGCCCGGAAACCCAACTACCGATCAGAAGCCCATCTACGCTATCCGGCCCGCCCGACAAGGCCCTATAGGGGGTCCCCAAGTATCGATCCGACCCGGCCCTGACAACGCGCTGGTCACTCGCCCACTCCTGCGATAACCGTTCCCCCAGACCCGTGATCATTTAAGGGCCGTTATGGGGAGGAGCCAGGGAGGGCGTAGGAAGCGGCGAAGGGGCGGGTTGAGGGGGCACGATTGAGGTCGGACGTGAGACGTGAGTCGTGGGCAGACTCGGTGGAAGGTCAATAAGAGGGCTAGGAGGACGACAGAACAGAGGACCGCATCTCAGGTATCTAAAACCTAAGGTACTCCATCAACGACCTTGTTCCCCCATTTCATCTCCTTCCTCCCCCGCTCGCGCCGTGAGACGCCGTTCTGATCTCCTCTCGAGTCGAACCGTCTCCGCCGGGCCTCCTCTTTCAGATCACTGTCTGACTTAGGCATCGGAGGGGATTTGGCCGGAACCAAGGTCCGGCCCCCTGACGAGCGTTCTCGTCTATGCATGAGGACATCCGATCCACGGGCCGAGGCTTCCCCTCCGCTCCTCGCCGACCGCGCAACCAGCTGGACGATCGAGGCTACCCCTCGTCGTCCGACCGCCGAGGCCGAGCACGCCCGACCGAGGCCGAGCGTCTCAACCCGGGCCGAGGCTTCCCCTCGCCCTACCAACGACCGAGGACCCCGATTTGGCCCAGCCGACGTGCTCCACGTCGTCAGCAGTTCCGACTCGCGCCTCGTCTGCACCAACTCGACACACCCGAGGGACCCAAGCGGGCCCCTTGACTACGTTGACCGGGTTGTCCACGGTCAACGCTTTTGTAGTGAGAAAACACTCTGAAACAAAAGTGATACAGAATTCTGCTTCTTGGAAAACCAAGAGACAAGAGAATTTCCTATAAAATGGCAAGTGCCACTAGTACTTTTCCTGTCGGATTTGCATCCCGCATAATCTGCGTCATTATATGAGATTAACTCATACGTGCTAGATTTTGGATAAAGTAATCCAAAATCAAGTGTGTAACTTAAATAACGAAAAATACGCTTTACCGCTACTAAGTGAGATTCCTTAGGTTGAGACTGATAACGAGCACATACACATATGGCAAACATAATATCGGGCCTACATGCGGTAAGATAAAGTAAACTACCTATCATACCTTGATATAGACAAATGTCTACATCTTTTCCGCCCGCATCTTTATCAAGATGTGTAGTCATGCTCATCGGAGTCTTCTTCCCGGAGGCATTCTCCATTCCAAATCACTTTAGCAACTCCACCGTATACTTCGTTTGGTGGATGAAGATTACATCGTTCATTTGGCGAATTTAGAGACCTAAGAAATATTTGAGCTCACCAATGTGGCTCATCTCAAATTGATCCTTCATCACATTAGAAAACTCTTCGCAAAGAGCAAAGTTAGTGGCACCGAAAATGATATCATCAACATATATTTGAACTAAAATTATATTATTATTCGAATACTTAACAAATAATGTGGAATCAACTTCTCCCATTTTAAAACCCAAATCCAAAAGAAAATTCTTTAAACGGTCACACCAAGCTCGAGGAGCTTGTCTCAAACCGTAAAGTGCTTTCTTAAGTTTGAAAACATGATTTGGAAATTTTTCATTTATAAAACCCGGAGGTTGAGAAACATAAACTTCCTCAACAACATCTCCGTTTAAAAACGCACTTTTAACATCCATTTGAAATAATTTAAAATCTTTATGGCATGCAAAAGATAACAATAATCTAATTGATTCTAATCTAGCTACCGGAGCAAAGGATTCTTCAAAATCGATACCTTCCTCTTGCCAATAGCCTTGAGCTACTAACCGAGCTTTGTTCCGGACGACGATTTGGTTTTCGTCGGTCTTGTTCTTGAAGATCCACTTTGTCCCTATGACGGTGTGGTTCTTCGAAGGCAATGGAACAAGCTCCCAAACCTCATTCCTCTCGAATTGAATGAGTTCCTCCTCCATGGTTAAGATCCAAGCGCTATCTTCGCACGCTTCATTAATATTCTTTGGCTCAATCGAGGAGGCAATGGCACAATGAGCGAAGTGGTTGACTTGTGATCTCGTCTTGACACTATCATGGATATTGCCAATGACTTGCTCATGTGGATGGTCACGAACGGTATGAAGACGTTTGGGAATTCCCTGATCACTAGGAACATTCTCAAAAACTTCATTAGTCGGGTTAGTATCAATAGAATCAATAGAGTTAGAATTACCAATTGAATCACATAAGACATCAATAGAGTCATCATCATTAGTAATTCTAGTTGGAACAAATCCTTCATTAAATGAAACATGAAGCGATTCCTCGATCGTTGAGGTTCGTTTGTTGTATATCCGGTAGGCTTTGCTACGCGAAGAATATCTAACAAAAATCCTCTCATCGGATCTTGGATTGAATTTGTCCAAACTACCATATGTGTTCTTAATAAAACATTTTGAACCAAAAACACGAAAATGTTTAACTTGAGGCAACCTACCAAACAACAATTCATAACAAGTTTGTTTAGTGCCGGGCCTCAAAAGTATCCTATTAAACACATAGCAAGCGGTATGTACCGCTTCCGCCCAAAATTGATGGCCAAGTTGGCTATCATCAAGCATAGTGCCAGCACATTCCACTAGCGTCCTATTCTTTCTCTCAACAACACCATTTTGAGGAGGTGCGCGAGGGAATGAAAAGGTGTGTGTAATACCAACTTCATCACAAAAAGTTAAGAAAGACTCATTCTCAAATTCTCCTCCATGATCACTACGAATAGTGACAATGGTGGTTCCAATGAGATTTTGTATTTTCTTAACAAAAATTGTGAAGTTTTCAAAAGCATCGTTTTTATTACTTAAGGAAAATACCCAAGTAAACCTAGAAAAGTCATCAACGATGACAAGTCTATATCGTGCATTTCCGAATGAAGCAACTCTAGTTGGTTCAAATAAATCTAGATGTAATAGCTCTAGTGGCCGCTTAGATGAAATGTTTTTCTTAGGTTTAAACGACGATTTTGGAAGCTTGCCTCGTTGACACGAGTCACAAAAGCTTTTCTTTTGAAAGACTACCTTAGGGAAGCCTCTAATAGAATTTAACTTGGAAAGTTTAAATAGTGTTCCAAAGTTCACATGACCAAAACGTCGATGCCATAAGTGTTGTTCACTTGTGTTGGCAATAAGACATTGTTCATGCAATCTTGGAAGATCTAGGATATATATATCCTTATGGCATGTGGCGGAAAACAATAATTCATTATTATATTTTCTTAAAATATGGCACATTCCTTTCGCAAAGCTAACTTTGTAACTTTTGTCACAAAGTTGACTTATTGAAATAAGATTGTGGTTTAATCCTTTAACAAGGTAAACATCACATATAAGGGGTTTAGAAGGATTACCCACTTTACCAACACCTATGATGGTTCCGCTCTCGTTGCCTCCAAAGACGACACGGTTTCCATTTGCAATGGGCACCACTCCGGAGAGCAATTGAGCGTCACTCGTCATGTGTTTTGAACACCCGCTATTGAGTATTCAATTATTCTTGGAGCCAAATTTTGATTTGTTTCTCCTTTTCCTTCTCTTGAGTACCTAAAGATAGAAAATTTCGTATCATGGTACCCAAGGTCATTAGGTCCAAAAGATTAGACCTTTGGAAGCCAAGTCCAATTGGACTTAGACTTCCCCACATAATTACTACTATGCACAACATTCATGATGTAAGAATTCATGTAAATTTGTTTTTCATCCATAGTTGTGTCCTTTGGGCTCCAAATTGTGAATATTTTGTGAGCCCTCATCCTATTGGGAGCATGCATGCGTGGTTGATTTCTACGTGATGCATGACGTGGATAGGCATAAGGAACATGATGAAATGGTGCATGTGGATAATTATTCATACGATGATGTGGGTGTACATATGCATGTGGATGAACACGTGCATGAGGGTGTCTCACATGGTGTGCACGTGCCCGTGGACGTGTAGCATAAAAATCATCATATGTGTGAGCCGGTGGAGTAGGACGTGTGTTCCTACGTGGCATAGTATTTGTGTACATATAAGCATGACCCTTCTTTGGAGGTCCACCCAAAATGGGTTTCTTTCCGAAAGAGGGTGTGTACGAGGTGGAAGCACCATTGGTAGTTGAACTACCAATAGAGTGTTTGCTACCACTCGTTGAGTCACCGGAAGTTGGCCTAACAAAAGTAGTGGCCGATTTGGATGAACTTCCCATAGTATACCCCAAGCCAATGTGGTGATTGGTCGGAAGTAAGTCACTTAGGATTTTATCCAAATGGTCCTTACCCTTATTGAATTTATTAATTCGGCCTAATGTGTTCTCATATTTCTCGGTGAGAGAACGCATAGAAGCATCCAAAGTGGATACTTGCGATATGAGCACATAAACACGAGATTTGAGATTTTCATTCTCAATACTCAAAGTTGAGTTTTGAGAAGTCAAATCCGCTATCTTGTGTTCCTCCAGATCCTCAATGCTAACATCTTCAAGTTGAGACTTGAGATTTACAATCTCATTCTTCAACTCTTTAACAACGGTGTCGTTGTTGGTGATGATAGTTTTAGGCGAGGTTTGGATGCTAGCTAAATCATCTTTTACTTTAGTATACCTATTTACTAACTTAGAGTATTTAGACTATAGTTGCTCATTAGCATTTCTAAGGTCATCCATGGTTACCTCATCACCTTCGTTGTCGCTATCATCGGAGGAAGATCCTTGTTCATTTTCCTCTCTAGCCATGAAGCACATGTGTGCTTGCTCCACTTGCTCATCATCCGACTCTCCGCTAGAGGAATCATCGGAGTCGGTGAATGTCCCGACAAGCCCCCTTTTGTACACTTTCTTGTACTTCTTGGACTTGTCGAACTTCGACGCCTTCCACTTCTCCTTGTGCTTGTTTTGAGGACACTCCGCTTTTATGTGTCTGGGCTTGTTGCATTGAAAACACAAAGGAGAGGAGGCATTAGAAGAATTAAACTTCGATTTTTTTTTGAAGTTACCTTTCTGAAAGAACCGGTTGAACTTCTTGGCCATGAGTGCCATGGACTCCAAGTCCAACTCGTCTTCCGAGTTTTCATCATCGGTCGATGTGGAAGTCGATGGAGCGGCCTTGAAAGCAATCGCTTTCTTCTTTGGCTCGTCTTGCTTTAGGTAGGACTTCATCTTGTCGTGCAACTTCAACTTGCTATCCTTGCATACCTCATAAGACATCAAGGTACCCATTAGTTGAACAACCGTATAGGTTTTCATATCATTACCTTCCTCGATGGCGAAGGTCTGTTTCTCCCAACAAGAAGGAAGTCCATCGATGATTTTCGAGACTTTCTCCTTTTGGGTGTATGTTTTACCGAGAGCCTCCAACTCGTTTGTGATGTCGACGAAGCGAGCATAATACTCCTTCATCTTCTAACCCTGAAGCATATGAAATAACTCGTAAT
The DNA here is from genome assembly GCA_030789695.1 of Scilla litardierei. Classification (NCBI taxonomy): domain Eukaryota; kingdom Viridiplantae; phylum Streptophyta; class Magnoliopsida; order Asparagales; family Asparagaceae; genus Scilla; species Scilla litardierei. The sequence goes on along the minus strand of CM061142.1, from coordinate 345,002,948 downwards.
CTTTATTAACTACTACGAGTTTAGAGCCTCTTACCCTACTTGTTCCTTCATGCAAGATGAGGAGGGAGTTCCATATTTGATATGCACTCTTACATGTGCATATCTTGTTGAAATCCTCGGGCTCCAAAGCGCATTGCAAGGCGTTCATTGCCTTGGCATTACTTACCTCTGCGGCGACCTCCGCGGTAGTCCACGTCTCGAAGTCTTCTTCGGCGGGCTCGATATACTCCTTCATCGTGGCCCTCCATAGTGAAGCACTCCGGAGGAAAGTTTCCATCCGGCATTTCCAGTACCCGTAGTTGGTACCGTTGAAGAATGGATGCCTCGTTGAGGAATGTCCTTCCATCACCGAAGACTCTCCTTCACGGTTCCTGAAGGTGCTATAGTCGGAAGGTGAACGAACGGTCTTGTTGTCGTTGGCAGACATAGCTATAGACTTGGCTCTGATACCAAATGTAATGCCCTGCTAAGCTACTGCACAAGTACTAGAGGGGGGGTGAATAGTTATTTAAAATAATTAAGAGGATAATTCATAATTACCTTGAAATCTCTACCAATTAATGCGGAAATGCGGAATATTAAATAATCGACAACAAATAAAACAAACACAAACAAGCAATATTACTGGGTTCATATCCATCCAAGTCTCCCCGACTTGTTCCCGGTGATCCTACGTCCCAACCACCCGGATCCCCTCCGGATACTTGAGTTAGAAACCCTAACTCAAGATTTCCACTATGAAATACTTGTGAAGAACCTTCACCAAGTCAAATCATACATAAAGGAAATTGTGACTCCCACAACCCGGGATCACAAACACACTCTCACAACCAAGAGTGAAACACTTACAATATGAAAGTAAATGAAATAGAAATTCTTACCGAAAAAATCATATGCCTTGAGTAAAACTTACGATTTAGGGCAAAACGAATTTTGAGGAAGATGAAGAGGCACCAAACTCTAGCTCCAAGATGTAGATCAGTGATGGAGAGCTATGAGGTTGTTGGTGACCTAGGATCAAGCACTTGGCTTGGAAGGCTCACAATCAATGAATCTCTCTTTTGAAATAAGAGTGAGAAGAGATTCAAGATTGGAATGAAAGAGCTTTGAATGAGGAATGAATGCTTTTCTTTGATCTCTAAACTTCTCTTAATATCAGCCTTGAGTGCAATGAATGCAGCTCAACAAGTATATATAGGTTAGAGGAAAGAGAGAGAGAAAAACGTTTCAATAAATGATCCAACGGCTCTATTCTGAACCAAACTAGTCAGTCAAAGAACAACCATTGACCGACTAATTCATCAACTAGTCGGTCGGTCAATCAACATGAACCGACTAAGTGGTGGACACGGAATAGGTCGAAGTTTAGACAAACAGAACTAGTCGGTCAAAGAACACTTGCCAACCGACTAGTTTCACAACTAGTCGGTCGGTGAGTGAACTTAGGTCGACTAAGAGATAAAACAAATAGTCTGAGTACAAATTGATTTAGTCGGTCCAAGAACAATTGCTGACCGACTAGTTCATCAACTAGTCGGTCGCTAAATGAACATAGACCGACTAACGATAAACAGTAACTTGGCATGTACATGGAAAGCTCAACTAGTCGGTCTAAGAAGCATCACTGACCGACTAGTTCACAAACTAGTCGGTCGGTAAGTCAACGTAGACCGACTAACTGTAAACAGTAAAGAGCTTAAAATTGAGAAGGCAAACTAGTCGGTCCAAGAAGCATTGCTGGCCGACTAGATCACCATCTAGTCGATTGGTTCTTCTTCTTGAACCAATTAACATACACAAGAAGTCGCGAATCGAAGCGCGATGCTTCGGGAAGTTAGTATGGACTTCTTACAAGTTCCTAGCTCTAAGATAGGAGTGTTATGAAGATTAAAACGTAAGACCTACTCAAGGCTTAACATTCTACGGAATGAAGCTAAAAGACTATAAATAAAACTTGATGAACCGTCTTCGAAAGCTTCGATCCGAATCTTCATGACTTCTAAAATTGGTCCATAAGCTTCAACGAAGCTTTAGGTATACGATCACGTGCTTTGAGAAGTCTTGAGACGTCGCTTTGGATGTTCAAATGAATTTGGCGACGATCTCCATAACTGTGCTCACAAAGAGTTAGTTCACGATATATTTATGTTTGTTCATCATCCAAAACCAAATCCGGGGAGTCCAATATCCAACATAATTTACGTTCAGCACGAGATATTCAGCTCATAGGAGATGCACGTGTCAAATTTGGCTAGGAGACCCCAGTGGGCTTTGATCACTCGAAGTTATCTTTCTTGGTCTCTTCGTGTAGCATCTCCTTCTTCATGGTGGTGGTAGATAGCTTCCCACGAGCTTCGCTTCTAGCCTTCAAAGGCTCCTTGTTCTCCTTCAGTGATGTTTGTTGTGGGTTCACCGGTGGTGTGTTCTTTGTATGCTTCCTAGAAGAGAGTTTGCAGAGCTCTCTTATCCTAATGGCGTCATCTTCGTTCTCCTCTTCATTGGTGAGAGGGTCCGAGGGGGCTTCAATGTGATACTCTTTTCAGAAATCGGCTCCACATTAGAATTCTCCATAAGCAAGGTATTGACAGTGTGTGGCGTAGCTTCCTCAATAACCTATTCAAGTAAGTCGACATAGTCATTCTCTTCGATTGTCGACCGGTTCTTCATAGCACATGGGAGATGGAATTCGACTTCAATGTTTCCAATGTTGAGTGACAACGTTCTTTCCCACATGTCAACAATGACTCCATCTGTGGCCAAGAACGGGCGCCAAAGTATAAGCGATGTTTCACCAACTTCCTTTACGTCCATAATGACAAAGTCACATGACACACAAAGTCCGTCCGGTATTTGCAATGGCACATTTTCAGCTATACCAACCGGTCTAGTAATGCGTCCATTAGCTAGTTGTATATTCATGTCGGTTGGCTTCAGATTAGTCCCCGTATTCAGCTTCTTGAACATGGTGAGGGGCATAAGACTGACCCCCAAGTCAACTAAAGCTTTCTGTAGGGGGACTCTGCCTAATATGCATGGAATTCTGAAGCTATCGGGGTCCTTGAGCTTCTTTGGTGTAAGGACCCTGGCTATGAGGAAAATACCAGAAGGTTGAATAGTGTTTATAAAAATAAACTAAGAAATTACGCCTAATTAAAATCCTAATCCAACAAATATGTGGAAATAATGAAACACCAAATTAGCAATGCAAACACAAGGATGTTTCAAGGGTTCAGATTTCCCAAGTCAAACCAGATTTATTCCAGGTAATCATACGTCACTTTCACCCGGGATACCACCCAGATACTCAAGTTAGAACCCTAACTTGAGGTTTCATTTGAACCCACTTGTAGCAGCCCTACAAGTGTAATCAATACACAATTGATGACCTTGAATGCCACAACTTGGGATCACGCAACCCACTCTCACAACCGAGAGCAAAACCAAATAACGAGAGTTATGAAATTTGAAATTAAACACTTACAAATCCCTAATGCCTTGAAGTAGAGCTTGAAGGAGGAAAGTGAAATGAGTGTTGAACTGTTCCAAGAAGAGAGTGAAGCCCTTTCTCTTGTTTCCACCAAATGCCTAGAGGATATCAACTTTGATAATAGGTTGGAGAGCAAGAGAGAATGAGATTTTAGGGCTTTGAGAAAATGAGAGCTTGAGAGATTAGAGATAAATGCTTAAATGGCTAAGAGACTTCCAATGGAACAGTAGAAGCCCTCTTTATAGGTTCTCTAAAACCCTCAAACAAAATACCCAAAACCTCCTTTGAAATCAGTATGGAAATTCCCAATGGATTGATGTTACAGCCAGGACATGCGGCTGATGAAGAATAGACAGTCGCCTGCTACACTGTGTCAGAGGATAGGTGAGAATTCAAACGATAACTTACCACGTAGGATAGTCGATTGATGAAGGTTAGACATGCGCCTGTAATCCGACAGGCGACTGAGAAACCTTCTACAGGCGTCTGTGTGGCAAAGTGCGTAAGTTGACAGAGTGTAAGAATTCTGGGTAATCTTGGACATGCGACTGATGTGGTATCCATATGCGCCTATACCATAGGCAGGCGACTGGGAAACCAACATCAGTCGTCTATTGCACAAGTGTGTAACTTGCCAAAAAGAAAGTTATGGGCAAGTGATTGACATGCGACTGATGTGGTATCCATAGGTGCATGTGCCATGGGCAGGCGACTGGGAATCCAACATCAGTCGTCTATGTGCACAAGTGCGAAAGTTGATAGAATATTGGATCTTTGGACAAGAGGAGACATGCGAATGACTAACAAGTCACAAGCACCTGAAACTATACAGGCGCTTGTACTTTGTACAACATTCACATGTTGAAGTTGAATACAGAAAAGCTCAAAAACCTATGTCAAAATATGTGCATTACAGTCGAATGCAGAACAATTCTCAGGTGCTTGTATGTCGCCTATTGAAAATCCAGAATGCATAGTAAAGGGAATCAAGAGTTGGAGTCCTATGAAATGAATTCTAATGACTTCCTAGACCAGATAAAGTGAAGTGTGTGAGCTCCAAGATGGTTCTACTACAAGTCTACATTCTAATCAAGAGAAATAAAAGTATAAAACGATTTACATTGAATATTGCTTCTCTTCTATCTCTTGAATGGCCTAGAAGTCTTTGAAGCTTCAATCTTCAACTTGATCACCCATTCTTCAATTCATTGAGCTTTAATTGATCTTGGTAGTCATCCGTTGCTATTTAATCTTCATGATTAGCTTAGGCAATGGATTAACTGCATGGAGGGGATTAGTCATAAGTATTTATGTTAGCTTATTGTCAAAACTAAGTAGGGAGAAGTCCAATACTCAACATTCTCCCCCTTTTTGGTGATGACAAACAATTATAAACAAAAAATAATAATTGTGCTTTAAATAAATACTTACTCCCACTACATAGATGCCAATCAAGTTAGACAATAAAGATATGAGCATCATGATATCAATTAAAGAATAAGTATGATATGAGTGAATGAAGTGAATTCAAGTATTTGAATTTAGGATTTTTGCATCCAAATTCACTATATCTTACTCCCTCTGAATCTAAAAGGTTATTTCAAAATTAGATTCAAGTTTAGCTTCTAATTATTAAAAATTATGATTTGTTTATTTCTCTCCCCTATGGTATTATCCAAAAAGTTGGAGTAGAGAAGCAACAACAACCAGTGCTAAATAAAAGTAAAACAATAACGAGAGTATAAAGAATTGCATATGCATTTAATGTGATACCAATTGAAAATAAGAAAATCATGAAGGTGTATCACACAAATACATATCAAAAACATCAAAAGTAGGTTGACAAGAGGAATTGAGGTCCAATATCAACTTTAAACATGCAATACGTCTCATCACACTATATATATATATAGGAATATGGGCATATATACATAGGAATATGTGCCTGAGCTGACAGCGCAGGAATTGTTTCCTGCGCTGTCAGCGATTTGGGCCCTCTAAAAATATTTTTTTAAATTGTTTTTTGCAGTAGTTAGATATACTTTTTAACTAGCTCCCCACAAATTTTCAGATCAATCCAACACCGTTTGAGCATCCGTTCATCGATTTCACAAACGTTGCGCAAAACTGTCTAGAATTCTGGACAGTTTTGCGCAACGTTTTTGAAATCGTTGAATGGAGGCTCAAATGGTGTTGGATTGACCTGAAAATTTTTGGGGAGCTAGTTAACAAGTATATCAAACTACTGCAAAAAAATTTAAAAAAATTGTTTTTACTGTCCCTAATCGCTGACAGCGCAGGAAAAATTTCCTGCGCTGTCAGTTCATCTCCATATTCCTCATATATATATATATATATATATATATATATAATATTGGCTATCATACTCCATATGAGGCCTTGCCTCATATTCCCTCTCACATAAAGCAACTAAGTACAACCAAGTACAAGCCCATGTGGGCTTGTACTTGATAGCATTATGTGAGAGGGAATATGAGGCAAGGCCTCATATGGCGTATGATACCCATTAATCCCATATATATATATATATATATATATATATATATATATATATATATACACCCAAAAATGTACCTGAGGACGTGCACATGCAGAATTACCGGCGCACGCCCCCTCTGTTCGGTGTTTGTAAGTATTTTTTGAATTTTTTTGCAGTAGGTAGATATACTTGTTATGTAGCTCCCCACAAAATTTCATGTCAATCCAACACCGTTTGAGCCTCCGTTCATCGATTTCAAAAACATTGCGCAAAACTGTCCAGAATTTTGGACAGTTTTGCGCAACGTTTTTGAAATCGATGAACGGAGGCTCAAACGCTGTTGGATTGACCTGAAATTTTGTGGGAAGCTTCATAACAAGTTTATCTACCTACTGCAAAAAAAATTCAAAAAAAATACTTACAAACACCGAACAGATGGGGCGTGCGCCGGTAATTCTGCCTGCGCACGTTCTCAGGGATATTTCCCTCATATATATATATATATATATATATATATATATATATATATATATATATATATATATACTAGTCATAACACGTGCCTGCGGGCACGGTTCATTTAAGATTTTCCCCGTAAAATCTTTATTCCCCCGAAAAATTATTTCCACAGCCAAAATTTAGTAGAACAATAAATTAACGTAAAAATATTTAGCAGCATGGGCACCTACGGTGCGGAACAACAAATTCGACGCAGAGGCCTTCGACGCGGAACAACAAATTCGGCGTCGAACAACAAATTTCGTGGAACAACAAATTCGGCGTGGAACAACAAATTCGGTGCCGAACAACAAATTTGGCGCTCGCGCCTTCGTCGCGGAACAACAAATCAGCGTAAAAAATTTAGCGCCTTCGTCACAGAACAACAAATTAGCGTAAAAAATTTAGCGGGCGCCTCCGACGCGGACGCGGGCGCTAAAACAGGTTCACTGGTTGCTTTCAAAGTTGGACCAAATTTCAAAGTTGGACCAAATTTCAAAGTTGGTCCAAATTTCAAAGCTCATAATCAGTGTTTCAAAGCTCCATTCATTTAGAAGTTGGACCAATTTTCAAAGCTGGACCAAATTTCAAAGCTCACATTCATGGTTTCAAAGCTTCATCTCATCCATTGATTTACCAAGATCAAATCTCAGCCACTCTTTATCTTGTCCTAGTCAGCCCTAGAATTCAAAAAACTCTGTCAAATGTATTATATATATATATATATATATATATATATATATATATATATATATATATGAGAATAATGGGTATCTTACGCAATATGAGAGGGTCTCTCATATTCCCTCTCACATAAAGGGGGCAAGTACAACAAGTACAAGCCCATGTGGGCTTGTACTTGCCCCCTTTATGTGAGAGGGAATATGAGAGACCCTCTCATATGGCGTATGATACCCATTATATATATATATATATATATATATATATATATATATATATATATATATATATATATATATATATATATATATATATATATATGACGAAGTGTGTGTGTGTGTGTGTCTCTATATATATATATATGAAAGAGCACAAATAGGTGCACAAATAATAACAATGCGATAGTAATGAGCCAAAGATGTCATCATATATATATTTGAAAAGAGAATACATGGAGTACAAAAAAATTACAACTCCAAAAACATCCATATGACAACATCAACAAAAAAATATATTATCGACCATACATACATACAAAGTAATATCCATCCAATAGATATGACATCTATACTCTCTAACCCTAACAAAAATAAACTAGGTCCTAGGGTGAGCAGTCTCAGAACACCATCAATCGTCAACATGAACAACATCCACATGAGCTCTCATCTCAATATGAAAATCCAGGGTGTCAGACTCTGCAGACGAAGCAATAACATCAGTAGGGATGTCAACAGGTGTGGCCTCAGCAGGAGCAGTCTCAGCAGGCTTAGCAGTAGCAGCAGGTGTCGGAGTAACGTCAGCTGGAGGAGGCTAGGTGACCTCAGCAAGAGGAGCATGAGCATCATCGAAAACATCAGCAGATGATGATGGACTATCCTCAGCAGGATGAAGTAAAGATTGGTTGAAGGCTAGAAAGGGTATGCTCTGGTGCAAAAAGGAGGTGTGGAACATCTCAAGCAATATGGTCATCTTCTGATCAAGAGTGGTCACCTTCTCATCCAACTGGATGAAGAAGGGATTAGAAGCTATTGAAGGAGGAGCTGAAGATGATGATGGAATGGAGGAACCAGCAGGAGGAGTAGAGGTGTCGGTTGGAGGATCAGACGAAGAGGGCTAAGATGATGATTGCCTCTTCCTGGCTGCACTTTGCAGTGCTGAAGAGGACTTCATCTTTGCAGTAGCAACATGAAGAGGGCCATGAGGAACAGTCTCATATACAGACAAGTCAATCTTAAAATGACGGAAGACATGGGTAAGGATGCAACCATATGAGATATGAGATGTGGAGGATGTAATCTCAATGTGATCCATCCTATCTAGTATAACCCCGTCCCAGTTCACTTCTAGGATATGAGATGCATTTGAGGATGTCATGTGAAGGTTGGTCTGAGGATCCATACTTAGGTAGGACGTGGGACTTGACCACATGATGGACAACCCAACCATAAGGAGTGAACATAGAATCCTTCACCCCAGAGGTGAGGATATGAGGAACGACACAAAACATGTCCTGGAGGACATTCTGATCAAGCTCAGCAATAGATGAAATAGAGATATCGACAGGTAGGGATCCTAAAGATGGGATGCTAAGAATGGTCCCTAGAAGATTGGGGTTCAACATCGGGAATATCGGCTTGAACATGGGGTTCGACAAGGAGGACAGCTAGAGGTCTAGAAAGCACATCCTTAAGAACTTGCCTACGTCTACGCTTGAGGGGCTGAGGACGCTCCTCAATCGACCAAGAACTCGTAGAAGCAGACCTGGAGAAAGCCAAGAACTCCAAAGCAGGGGTTGCCTTCTTGGTACGAGGTTTTCGACGAACTTGGGTATGAGCAACCTTGGGGACCCTAACCCTAGGTTCCTTGGAAATCTTAATGGACTTGCCCATAGATGCAGATGTCTTAGGTGCCATCGAAAATAAATCGAAAATGAAATTGACGAAATCGACAACAGATGAAATATAGGGCACGAATTCGAAAGAGGGAAGTCGAAAATATACCAAACCGATGGAGGAGAGAGGAGACTGATCGACGCAATGGAGGAGCACGAGCAAAAGAGGATGCCGGATGGGGGCTGATCGACGGAGAGGAGTGATCAGAATCAGTCAAGACGCGGACGAGAGGTCGGGGTTATTTGAATCGCATGAGAGAGAAAATAACCAAAGATTGACGATTATAGGAGATAGTGGGAGATATCTAGGCCATTGTATCAAAATGAACAGCTCAGATCGAGGGCTATGAACCGCCAAACTCAACAGACAAGCGACTGATGCACAATGTGTAGTCGGCTTTCAAGCCCTAACAAAAAATGGCTCAGACAGGAGACATGCGCTTGAAGAAGAAAACACAGGTGTGATTTGGCCAGGAGCCTGTTAAATGACCTACAGGAGCATGCTGCACAGTAAAATTTTCAAGAAATTTTGAGCCAATTCTCGGGGAAAATGGTGACAATTAGGCACGCTCCAAATGATAAAAATACAGTCTCCTGGGAGATGACCAGCGCCTGTGAAATGATCATCAGTCGCATGTCATGAATATGAGTTATGAAAGCTAAAAACTGGAGATTGGGCAGTCGACTGTAGAAGAAAGTCCACTCGACTGTCCTGGTTCTTAAATCCATAATTAAGTTAGAATAAAGGATACAAGACTTCTCACCCTTAGACCTATACTCTAATTACTCTAATTACTCTAATAACATAAAATAACCATCATAAACATATACAATGATACACATATCAAAGAAATCAAGAGAATCATAAAATTCATCAAAATCTCCAATAAATCTCATAGAAAACTAATATGAAAGACATATTCAAAATGAAATATGAAGATGATCAAATAAGCTCAAAATAAGTTATAACATATGAAAATGAGGTCCTAGATTTCAGATTCACCCATAATTCCTAATTCTCCATGCAACCTCGCAGATGAATCTTCTTTTAGAGGTTTTGTGAAGATGTCAGCAATTTGTTTTTGGGTTTCAATGTACTCTATCCTTCTTAGCTACATGATCATTAATGAAATGATCTCTCACATCTATGTGTTTGGTACAGGAGTGGTGTACCGAATTTTTGGAGAGAAATATTGCACTTTGGTTATCAACCATGATAGGACAAGTATCACAATTGACACCATAGTCTTTGAGAGTGTGTCTCATCTAAAGAAGTTATACACATGCAAGACCCTGCGACAATATATTCCGCTTCGGTCATGGACAATGATACAGAGTTTTGCTTCTTGGAAAACCAAGAGACAATGGAATTTCCTAGAAAATGGCAAGTGCCACTAGTACTTTTCCTATAGGATTTGCATCCAGCAAAATCAACATCACTATATGAGACTAGCTCATATATGCTATACTTAGGGTAAAGTAACACATACTCTAGTGTTTGATTAAGGTAACGAAAAATTCGTTTAACTACAATCAAGTGTGATTCCTTAGGTCTAGCTTGATATCTAGCACAAAGACATACTTAAAACATGATATCGGGCCAACTTGCAGTTAAATAAAGTAGACTACATATCATACCTCGATAAAGACGAATGTCTACATCTTTTCGTTTTCGTCTTTGTGAAGATGTGTGGTCGTACTCATGGGAGTCCTTTTGCTGGAAAATGATTCCATCCCGAATCGGTAGATAAGCTCCCCGGTGTACTTGGTTTGGTATATGAAAATCCCATCTTTCATTTAGCGAATTTGAAGACCTAGAAAATAGTTGGTGTAATGACCCCAAAATTCATATACGTCTATTAATACGTATTTTTGAGCATATATATGTGCGTATAAATTTTTGGGGAATCCTTATGTATTTTATTTGATTTTGTCAAGCTAAAAAAATTATTTTTAAATGATTTTGTATGACATATACTAAGGTCTTGATCAGTATTAAGTATTGTATGTGTATTAAGTGGGTATAATTATTTTTCTACAAAAACAAAAACCTAATTTTTCCTAAGGGACACTTCCACCTTTGATGTGTCAAGAGATCCTTGATCCTTACCTAACCTAAGGCTTGGTGACATGCTTAGAGGATTTTAGGGAGATGAGGTGGCTACTCTAGGAATAAAGAAAGAAAACAAAAAGGGAAAAATGTTTCATTTACTCACTCTCTCCCCAAAGATCAGGCTGAATTCATCCTCTCCCTTTGCTCCCTCTTAGACTTTAGGGAGGCTGGGCACCCTTAGGGCTACGCACCCTCACTCTGCACACCCCCCGTAGCATCCCTGTCATCTTTTGGGTGCTGTTGCTCATTCTAGGAGCTTGTGGAGGAGAGGAAGGATTAAGAAGGAAGAGGGTTTGGAGTGAAAGCTTGAGGCTTGGAGGATAAAGCTAGAAGAAAGATGGACATCTAAGGTAGGATTTCCATCTCAACTAGTATTAGAGTTGCATGTTTAGTTTCAAAGGAAAGCTTGCATCTTTAACTATCCAAGAGAATTCATGCATCATTCTTATAAAATCCTCTCTTATGGTTGTTGTTGGTGGTGGTGGTGTTGTTGTTGTTGTTTTTGTGTTTTTAACTCTTCTTAAGTTAATTCGGAGTTTGTATGGTTGTGTTCGGAGAGTAATCCTGAGTTTGTATGGTTGTGTGCGGTGAACGATTCTGAGTTTCTATGGTTGTGTGCGGTGAGCAATCCTGAGTTTGTATGGTTGTGTGCGGTGAGTAATTCTGAGTTTGTATGATTGTGCGCGGTGAGCAATCCTGAGTTGTATGGTTGTGCGTGGTAAGAAATTCTGAGTTTTACCTAGAATTAAATTCTGGAAAAATTATATTCGTGTAGCCCTTGAAATTCTACACCAAAATCATATATAATATGCCATATGTTCAGTACGGCAATTAGGAGTAAAAATTCCATCTTTACAACATGTCGGAATTTCATCTAGTTTGGACACAGTTTGGCAAAACGTAGATCAGTCCTTACACACTCCATAGAAATTGATGATCTTGGTCTCGTTGGAAATATAACAAATTTTTCTACAACTTTCTACTAAGACACATTTTCGAGATTCTAACTGTAACATGTCCTAAACTAGCAATCTTTACAGCTCTTAGAATCTGTCTAAAAAACAGATTCTACAGGTCTCACCAAACAATTCACCATAAATCACCCAGTTCATATTTCTGCATGAAAATTTATAGGTAAATGTAGCACAACTATATCTACAACTTTTATTTGTATTGTATAAGCATGTTTGATACAAAATAATGGAAAAATGTGCTTCTTAATCTAACTGTTCTGCTTTTCCAGCAAGCTGAAAAATTTGAATGTTGTTTTAAGCTCTTTTTGAGGTTAAACTTGCCATCGATGTTCTTAATTATTTCTGTTACATGGTGATATGTGGTTTATGTTCTTGGCACATGCAAAATGAGGATGTGAATATGGTTAGATGTTTCATGTCTATTATGTGTTGTGGAAACGCATAAATGAACGACAAACGAGATACATGAGACAAGAAATGAGAAAGGGAATGCACAAGGCGATGCATGTCCCAAATGTGTGGTGAAATGTGGAAAGAAGTAAATGGAAAGTGTTACGTTTCATGAAAATGACTATGTCCTCTTTAAGGAGGGTGACACGGGGTTTGGGAGAAACATGGGTAAATTATAGGAGTTATGGAGCGGACAGATGATATGAATTCTCATCCGATGTATCACTCCCGAAAGGGGAGTTTGAGAGGGTTGGAGAGGCCGTCGGTGTACTCGTGATGCACCATGACGGTAAATGATGGTTTTCTCCGTTTGTCCCCTGAAAAACCGAGATTTGTCTCACTTCCATAACTTGCTCCGTTCGGGTGGGAGAGTTACGAGAGGCCCCTCCAGTGCCCGTGTCGCTGGTTGAGGTACCATTTTTCACCCACCTTGGGTGAAGTCCGACTCTTTAGCGTCCTATGATTTAACCGGGTTCAAAAATGCAAACCAATGAATTAATTGTTAACCCACATTATTCTCGTAGCAATGGTAAATGTATGTGTTGTTTACTTGTGTTTCCTTACTATGGTTCTTTTATGCAGTATACCATTGTTATGCACCTTGCCTGTTGTTCGTGCACCTTTTTCACACTTGTGTAGCTGTAGTTCCTTACATTACTGATATAGCTTTCCTATGCCATGTTCAGTTTAGTGGCCATATTAGATGTCATGTTATATCTTGTTCATGCTAATATGCTACTAATGTCCCCCTTTGTAGGCCATGTTTCATTTAGGATGTTAGAATGCATACGTGTAATATTAATATGTCGGCTTCATTATGTTTCTATGTTTAACTTGTGGCATAACACCTATGTTAAAATGTTCGTTGTTAGTATGTTAGCATGTCAAACTAAGCTTGTACGCCATTCCACGTAATCAGATTCATTATGTTGGTATGTGGTTCACCATTTTATGCCAATATGCCATTTCATGTTAATATATTTCTTTATGCTGATACCTACGTCCATGCTCACAAGCCATGTTATATGTACAATACCGCATCCATGTAAGAACTAGTTGAGATATGGAATTCCTACTGGGTCACGCGTTGACGTGCCCCACCATTGACTATTTCAGGTATGAGTGTTGGTTGGATGGAACAGAGGCTAAAGCTGGAGTTGGGATAAACAGATAGTCGTTAGTTGAGCATGGGCTTGGTGGTGAGAAGAGTTGGAGAGACACGTGTACTCTTTGGAGTTGTTTTCGGGTGTTGATTACTGAGAATTATAAACTTGTATAAAGATGCATAATGGATATTGGATATATATAAGTTTGTTCCTTGGTTGTCTCCGATTTTGTACTTTCTGGATGTCTATGTGTTGTTTATAATTGTATTTGTGGAACATTATACGTACTACCCCAGCAATGCGTAGTGGACTTGCTTTGAGTTTTTGTACTTTTCCTTTGTAACACTCGTCTCTTTAGGAATACCTGAGATGGATTCATACTTCCTGGGTATCCTGGGGAGCGGGGCATTACATTTGGTGGCCCATGCTGGTCACCGCACTGCGGCTGTATACAGGTAGTACGTGTAGTGTTCCATAGGTAGTTTAGTCTTAAGGTGGGTAGGAGTTCTGCCTTAAGATAAGCCATGATATCAGAAGTTTGAGGTATAGAGCCGTGAGGGTAGACACTAGAGTGTTGATTGAATAAGAATGTGTGTATATATCTATGTGTGTATGTATGTGTACCTATACGTCTGTAGCTATATAAGTGTTGAATATGGATTGTCGAGCATATTGAGATGATATACTCATGTGCATATGACTATGGTATATGTACGAATGATTATATGGCTATGTGATTGTATTTGAAGTATATGTGTTAATACATGGTTGACTTATGAGTAATGTGTAGAATTGAGTTATATACTTGATTGAGGTGCAGGTAGTGTATAGATATACTGTGTAGTGGCTATATATTATATGTGATGTATGCACATGTAGAGTGTGCAGATGCATGTGTGGACCCTTGAGTACCACCCAAGTATGTGTGGATATGTATTAAGAGTATTAGTATTATGTGTCGATATATGTGATGAGTATATAATACATGTATGGCTGTAAGCCGAGACACTTACGCCTGTATATGTATGAATATAGTTTTGTATGGTTATCTATGTGTATTGATATTGATATGGTAGACCTTGTGATGATACATCTGTGAATGTTGGATGGATACTAGGGACATACATGATTGTATGTTTGATTATAGAGGTGCATGTGTATATATGTTAATATATGGTAACCTATAAGGAGTGCGTATCATGGACCTATATAGTTGATTGAGCTCTAGGCGATGTACAGATATGGCATGTCGTCTGTATTTGTAATATGTGGTGTGTATGTACATGCTGATTATGTAGATCCATGTGCGGATATTTGTGTTTTCCACTCAGGTATGAGTGGGCATGCCCTAGGTGTATTAGTGTTGTGTGTTTGATATATATATATCTGGAAGATGTATATGGTTGCATGTCTGGTTGTAAGTGGATACGCCTACACTGAGTGTTTGAATGGATATACCAGTATCTGGATAGTTGTATGTGTTTTAACTAAGGTATAAGACTTTCTGTGATGACATGTATATGTGTGCTTAGATATATACTAGGAGACATACATGGTCATATGTCTATATCTATATAGAGATGTATGTATGTATGTATGCATATACGCTTATGTGTTTAACGATATATGTATAATAGTTTAATAAACGCATGGATGTAAGTCAGTATACATGGTTGAAGTATCTGTATAAGTTTTTTTTATCGGTGTACTTTACCTTCGTATGAGTTTGGGGTAGATTGACACTGTATATCTCTATTTACCCTTACATATGTCCTGAGTTGGAAAGTCCGAGGACGGACTTTAATTTAAGGTGGGTAGGATGTAATGACCCCAAAATTCATATACGTGTATTAATACGTATTTTTGAGCGTATATATGTGCGTATAAATTTTTGGGGAATCCTTATGTATTTTATTTAATTTTTTCAAGCTAAAAAAATTATTTTTAAATAATTTTGTATGACATATACTAATGTCTTAATGAGTATTAAGTATGGTATGTGTATTAAGTGGGTATAGTTATTTTTCTAAAAAAACAAAATCCTAATTTTTCCTAAGGGACACCTCCACCTTTGATGTGTCAAGAGCTCCTTGATCCTTACCTAACCCAATGCTTGGTGGCATGCTTAGAGAATTTTAGGGAGAAGAGGTGGCTACTCTAGGAATAAAGAAAGAAAACAAAGAGGGAAAAAGGTTTCATTTACTCACACTCTCCCCAAAGATCAGGCCGAATTCATCCTCTCCCCTTGCTCCCTCTTAGACTTTAGGGAGGCTGAGCAGCCGTAGGGCTACGCCACCCTCACTCAGCACACCCCCGTAGCATCCATGTCGTCGTTTGGGTGCTGTTGCTTATTCTAGGAGCTTGTGGAGGAGAAGAAGGATTTACAGAAGAAGGAAGAGGGCTTGGAGTGAAAGCTTGAGGCTTGGAGGATAAAGCTAGAAGAAAGATGGACATCTAAGGTAGGATTTCCATCTCAACTAGTATTAGAGTTGCATGTTTAGTTTCAAAGGAAAGCTTGCATCTTTAACTATCCAAGTGAATTCATGCATCATTCTTTTAAAATCCTCTCTTATGGTTGTTGTTGTGTTTTTAACTCTTCTTAAGTTAATTCGGAGTTTGTATGGTTGTGTGCGGAGAGTAATCCTGAGTTTGTATAGTCGTGTGCGGTGAGCAATTCTGAGTTTGCATGGTTGTGTGCGGTGAGTAATTCTGAGTTTGTATGGTTGTGTGCGGTGAGCAATCCTGAGTTGTATAGTTATGCGCGGTGAGAAATTCTGAGTTTTTATCTAGAATTAAATTCTGGAAAAATTATATTCATGTAGCCCTTGAAATTCTACACCAAAATCATTTATAATATGCCATATGTTCAGTGCAGCAATTAGGAGTAAAAATTCCATCTTTACAACATGTCGGAATTTCATCTAGTTTGGACACAGTTTGGCAAAACGTAAATCAGTCACTTCACACTCCATAGAAATTGATGTTCTTGGTCTCGTTGGAAATATAACAACTTTTTCTACAACTTTCTACTAAGACACATTCTCGATATTCTAACTGTAACATGTCCTAAACTAGGAATATTTACAACTCTTAGAATCTGTCTAAAAACAGATTCGACAGGTCTCACCAAACAATTCACCATAAATCACCCAGTTCATATTTCTGCATGAAAATTTATAGGTAAATGTAGCACAACTATATCTACAACTTTCATTTGTATTGTATAGGCATGTTTGATACAAAATTATGGAAAAATGTGCTTCTTAATCTAACTGTTTTGCTTTTCCAGCAAGCTGAAAAATTTGAATGTTGTTTTAATCTCTTTTTGAGGTTAAACTTGCCATCAATGTTCTTAATTATTTCTGTTACATGGTGATATGTGGTTTATGTTCTTGGCACATGCAAAATGAGGATGTGAATATGGTTAGATGTTTCATGTCTATTATGTGTTGTGGAAACACCTAAATGAACGGCAAACGAGATACATGAGACAAGAAATGAGAAAGGGAATGCACAAGGCAATGCATGTCCCAAATGTGAGGTGAAATTTTGAAAGAAGTAAATGGAAAGTGTTACGTTTCATGAAAATGACTATGTCCTCTTTAAGGAGAGTGACACAGGTAAATTATAGGAGTTAAGGAGCGGATAGATGATATGAATTCTCACCCGATGTGTCACTCTCGGAAGTGGGAGTTTGAGAGGGTTGGAGAGGCCGTCGGTGTACTCGTGATGCACCATGACGGTAAATGATGGTTTTCTCTGTTTGTCCCATGAAAAACCTAGATTTGTCTCACTCCCATACCTTGCTCCGTTCGGGTAGGGGGAGTTACGAGAGGCCCCTCCAGTGCCCGTGTCGCTGGTTGAGGTACCATTTTCACCCATCTTGGGTGAAGTCCGACTCCTTAGCGTCCTACGATTTACCCGGGTTCAAAAATGCTAACCGATGAATTAATTGTTAACCCTCATTATTCTCGTAGCAATGGTAAATGTATGTGTTGTTTACTTGTGTTTCCTTATTATGGCTCTTTTATGCAGTTTACCTTTGTTATGCACCTTGCCTGTTGTACGTGCACCTTTTCCACACTTTTGTAGATGTAGTTCCTTACATTACTGCTATAGCTCTCTCATGCCATGTTCAGTTTAATGTCCATATTAGATGTCATGTTATATCTTGTTCATGCTAATATGCTACTAATGTCCCCTTTGTACCCCATGTTTCATTTAGGATGTTAGAATGCATATGTGTAATATTAATAGGTTGGCTTCATTATGTTTCTATGTTTAACTTGTGGCATAACACCTATGTTAAAATGTTAGTTGTTAGTATGTTAGCATGTCAAACTATGCTTGTACGCCATTCCACGTAATCAGATTCATTATGTTGGTATGTGGTTCACCATTTATGCCAATATGACATTTCATGTTAATATATTTGTTTATGCTGATACCTACGTCCATGCTCGCGTGCCATGTTATATGCACTGTACCGCATCCATGTAAGGACTGGTTGAGATATGGAATTCCTGCTGGGTCATGCATTGACGTGTCCCACCATTGACTATTTCAGGTATGAGTGTTGGTTGGTTGGATCAGAGGCTGAAGCTGGAGTTGGGATAAGCAGATAGTCGATAGTTGAGCGTGGGCTGGGTGGTGAGACGAGTTGGGGAGACACGTGTACTCTTTGGAGTTGTTTTGGGGTGTTGATTAATGAGAATTGTAAACTTGTATAAAGATGCACAATGGATATTGGATATATATAAGTTTGTTCCTTGGTTGTCTCTGAGTTTGTATTTTCTGGATGTCTATGTGTTGTTTATAATTGTATTTGTGGAACATTATAGGTACTACCCCAGCAGTGTGCAGTGGTCCTGCTTTGAGTTTTTGTACTTTTCCTTAGTAACACTCGTTGCTTTAGGAATACCTGGGATGGATTCATACTTCCTGGGTATCCTGGGGAGCGGGGCGTTACAGTTGGGCTCACCCATGTGGCTCATCTCAAATTTTTCCTTCATAGATTTAGAAAATTCTTGGCAACGGTCATAGTTAGTAGATCCAAATATGATATCATCTACATAAACTTGAATAAGGAGGATGTCATTTTCATAATATTTAGTGAACAAAGTAGAATCAACTTCATCCGTTTTAAAACCTAAATCCAAAAGAATGGATTTGAGTCGATCATACCAAGCTCTAGGAGCTTGTCTCAACTCATATAACGCTTTCTTAAGTTTGAAAATGTGGTTTGGAAATTTTTCTTGTATAAAACCGGGTGGTTGTGAAACATAAATTTCTTCACTTACAAAACCATTTAAAACACACTTTTTACATCCATTTGATAAAGTTTAAAATTCGTATGGGATACAAAAGATAAAAACAACCAAATAGATTCTAATCTAATTACGGGGGCAAAGGATTCTTTGAAATCAGTACATTTTTCTTGCCGGTAGACTTGAGATACTAACCTTGCTTTGTTCCTTGTGATAACCTCGTTTTCGTCCGTCTTGTTCTTGAATATCCATTTGGTCCCAATGACTTGGTGACCACTTGGAAGAGGGACGAGCTCCTAAACTTCATTCCTTTCAAATTGATTGAGCTCCTCTTCCATTGCTACGATCCAAGAGCTATCTTTACACGCTTCTTGGATGGTCTTTGGTTCAATGGTAAAGACAAGGGCACAACGAGAGAACTCATCAATCCTTGACCTTGTTCGGATACCCACTCCAATATCTCTAATTATTTGGTCATGTAGGTGGTCACGAACAGTCGGATAAGTTTTAGGAATACTTGGATCACTTGGAACAAACTCAACATTTCTATTAGTATTGTTAGTCTCAATAATAGTATCATCAATTTTAACATTACTAATTGAATCACATAAAACATCTACACTATCAACAACCACATGAGGAAAATCAAAATCTTCATGAAATGAAACGTGAAGTGATTTCTCAATCGTTGAAGATGCTTTGTTATATATCTGGTAGCCTTTCCTACGTGTGGAATATCCAACAAAAATTCCGTCATTGGATATTGGCTCAAATTTGTCTAAATTACCAAACGTGTTCTTTATAAAATATTTTGAACCAAAAACTCGAAATTACTTGAGGCTTTTTATCATAAAAGAGTTCAAAACAATTTTTGTTTGTTCGTGGCCTCACTAGGATCCTATTGAGCACATAACATGCCGTGTGCATCAAGGTGTCCAAATGGCCCGCGGGCCCGAGGCCCGGCCCGCCCGGCCCGGTCAACTGGCCGGCCCGGCCCGGGCCCGGTGCCGTTGACCGGGCCACGGGCCTGGCCTGGCCCAGAGCCCGGGCCAGGCTTCCGGGTGCCCAGCCGACCCGGCCCTGCAGCGGGCCCGGGCTTGGCCCGGGCGTTGGATTCGGCGGGCCGGGCCGGCCCGGCCCGGCCCGCATGCAACGGTCATATGACCGTTGCGTTTTTTTTATTTTTTTATTTTTTTTAAAATTTAATTTAAGGGGGCAGAATTTTTTTGGGGGGTTTTTTGGTAATTTCTTTGGCTTTTGACCAAAAATACCCCTCCCAACGGTCATAAACGGCTATTTT
Source organism: Scilla litardierei (assembly GCA_030789695.1). Taxonomy (NCBI): domain Eukaryota; kingdom Viridiplantae; phylum Streptophyta; class Magnoliopsida; order Asparagales; family Asparagaceae; genus Scilla; species Scilla litardierei. Next base: position 344,982,681 of record CM061142.1, on the reverse strand, counting down.
GGAGGGGTATTTTGGGACGAGATTTGTTATCTATACATATTTCTACAGTTGCTTCGGAGTCTGCTTTTAGTGCAGGTGGTCGCGTTCTGAGCAACAAGAGATCGCGGCTGAAGGCAGACATTGTTGAAGTAGCGGTATGCGCGAAGGATTGGTTCCATGCTAAAAGCCGCTCACAGAACAAGGACCTATCTGAAGATTCCGATGAAGAAGCTGAGTGATAAATTTTTATTGTCTTAGTTGTATTATTTTTCAGTTTTGGCCATTGTATGAAGGGTAAGGTTGGCCGATGTAAGTCCCCCCTTCAAAAAAATTTTTAAGTAATAAAATTTAAAGGTTCAACCCAGGACCTTCGGAAAATTTCGGGCTTAATTATCTACTTCCAAATAAAATTGAATGTTTTATTACTTAATTATCTACTTGTTCACATTATTACCTATTATTTTAGTATTTAAGGGTTATTTATCTACTTAGGGTAAGTTGTAAATAAGCTGAATATTTTAATATTTTTTAAATATTTTTAAGATTTTTTTTACCAAGTTTCAAATTTTTTTTAATTTTTTTAATTTTTTTTTTAAAAAATGGGGTGGCCCGCGGCCCGGCCCGGCCCGCGGCCCGGCCCGGCCCGGGCCCGGGCTAGGCCGGGCCGTGGGCCGGGCTTCCGCCCCCCCGGCCCCCTCCGGGCCGGGCCGGCCCGTTGGACACCTTGACGTGTGCACCACCTCCGCTTAAAATTGAAGTCCAAGATGACTATCATGGATCATGATGCACACTCAATAATAGTCCTATTCTTCCTCTCAACAACACAATTTTCTGGTGGTGCGCGAGGAAAAAAAGTTGTGAGTAATCTAGTTGTGATCACAAAACTTAGAGAAACGTTCATTCTCAAATTCCCCTCTATGAACACTACGAATAATGGTGGTTCCTAAGAGATTATGAATTTTCTTGGCAAATTTGGTAAACTCATCAAAGGCTTCATTTTATTAGCTAAAAATGATACCATGTAAATATAGAAAAATCATCTACAATGACTAATTCATAATGAGCATTTCCTAAAGATGCTACTCTAGTAGACCTAAATAAATCTAAATGATGTAATTCTAGGGGCATCTTAGAAGTTATGCCATCTTTAAGTTTAAAAGAAGATTTACAGAGTTTACCTCGTTGACATGAATCACAAAAGCTTTTTTTATTAAAAGATATGTTCGAAAAACCTTTAACTAAATCATGCTTAGCTAATTTATAAAGATGCTTAAAATGAACATGCCCAAAATGGCGATGCCATAATAATTGTTCATTAGAATGAGCAACTAGGCAATGTTCTATAGTATGAGGTATACTTAAGATATAAATGTTTTTATGTCTAATGCCGGAAAATAAAACATGTGAATCATTATCAACTATAGTACATAACCCTTATCCAAAGTTAATCTTGTAACCTTTGTCACAAAGTTGACTAATAGAGATGAGGTTATGAAATAAACCTTGTACTAAATAAACATTCTCAATTAAATGTTTAGATGGGTTACCGACTTTGCCTACTCCAATGATGGTTCCCTTTTGATCTCCTCCAAAGGTGACCGTTGCACCGTCCTTGATGCAGATCACTTCGGAGAGCAAAGAGGGATCTCCCGTCATGTGTTTGGAGTACCCGCTATCGAGTATCAATCCTTTCCTTTTAGAGCTAATCTTGCTTTTCTCGCTCTTTTCCTTCTTCTTGGGTACCTACATATTATACCATGAGCTCATGGTACCCAATCTTGTTAGGTCCAAGGGGATTATCCCTTTGGAAACCAAGTCCAAGTGGACTTTGGCTTTCCAACATAGTTATCACAATTAATAATATCTTTAAAATATGATTTCATATACACATTTCTATCATGAATGCTAGTGTCCTTGGGACCCCAAATGGTGTATGTTTTGGGATTCCTCTTCTTAGTTGCATGCATATTAGGTTGAGGTCTACGTGGTGCATGACGTTTAGGAGCATGAGGTCTAGCATATGAAAGAGGAGGAGGTTATGCATGAGACATATAAGGATTATGTGCAAAATGAGGAGTATGCATATTATATGGTGCATATGGAGCATACATATGATGTGGTAGATATGGATGATGTGTATAAGCAGATGAATGTGTAGGAGCACATGCATGAGTATTTCTCATGTGTGGGTTTGCACGTGTCCGTGGGTGTGGAGCATAAAACTCATCATATGTGTTCATACGTGCAGTAGGAGTGTTCTTATGTGGGTGAGTGACGCGGCCAAAACCTACACCTAGATTCCACCCGACGGTGTCACGATCGCCAGTCGTGGTATGGCCCCCAGGTGTCAATTTCGGGCTCGATCCGTAAGCAGACGGTGTCAAGTTGTAGTATAAAAGATATCAAATCCTATAGGGACGGTGACAATGTGGTTGAGTTCTCAGCTTACTTCTATATCTCGAAGTGAGATAGCTATCGGGTTGAGAGGATTGGTTTGGGTATTGTTGTTGTTTTAATAATAAAAAGGACTAGGGCGTTAGGGGTCACCGCTAGGACTATCGGGGATCGACGTTGGAATAGGATCCTTACGTAACATTAGGGTTAGGGGATTAGTCTCCCAATTCGTACCACTCTTATGGATTAGAATTGCGAGGTATTTCGGCGGCTCGTATTGACACAATAGCGGTAGCCGTCAACGTAGCGGTATAGTTCGTCGATGGATCCCCTCAAGGCACGAGCTGGGCATGGTCACGAGCCTTGGTTGGATCCACTGATTTCCCTATTCGAATCCTAGGGATACCCCTTAAGCACATCAATTTCATAGACCGTGGGCATGATCTCAGTACGGATTATCCCGGGGATTCAGTAGGATCTACCGAAACACTTCCCTAAACTCCCAATTTAACCTAGGGATTCGGATCTACGTCTGCCCCTAGAGTCTTAGGGCTAGCCCATCAACCCTAGAAAAGACTACTCACTCATGACGATATTAACGAACAAAAATACAATTTTTAGGAGAGAAAACATTATGGCAAATCGATAGAATAAAAATCGAGAAACTTACAGCGAGCAACGGATCTCAAAAGAAAATAGGATTCCAGGAATGTGAGAGTAGCAAAACAAAATTCCAATAAATTTCGATCCAATAATATTTGAAAGTTTCAATCTAGATCTAACACAAAATACTCTCTAATCTCCGCCCCAAAAACAATTCAAAAACCCTACAATCAGTCGCTCCCAAACGCCGTCGCAGCTTCCCTCATTTCACTGCTCCCAAGCGCGCAACAGCCGGATCAAAAATCTTTCCAAAAATGGCCTTCAGCATCGTCGACCGAGTGGGTGACTCGGTCGAGCAGTGTATTGCTCGGTCGTCCGCTCGGTCCGAGCAGCTGTACTGCTCCACCGAGCACGACAGTGAATTGCGCTTCTCCAAAATCTTCACTCTGTCTGCACAGGTTGAGTCAGCTCTGCTCAGTTCGAGCAGACAGCTGACTCGGTCACTGAAGAAGCTGCTCGGGCCGTGCGTGAAATTGCTTCAGCTTCGAAGGTTGGCGCTGCTCTACTGAGCACAAAGGTGCTCGGTCCGAGCCATCCGCGTATCAGCTTCCTCTTCTACGTTTGCATCTGCTCGACCGAGCAGCTGCTCTGCTCGGACGAGTCATCTGGGAAACTCTCTCCTGCAGCATCTGAAGCTTCTCTCTCCTCCTTCTCTCTCCTCCACTCCTCCCATGGCTCCCAAAACACGGTGACCTCTTGTAGAGCTTTGCCAACGAGCTCATAGGCGTGTCAGATGTGTCCATACCCATGTTGGGTCCAAAATCGCTCCAAAATCCCTGAAAACTCATAAAATACTACGAAACTCGAATATAATGTCAGAAATGTGATATCGTAGGGAAATAAGGGATTTGGATACGAAAATGGCATGGAATGCAATGTCATGATGCTATGAAAAAGGTGTAAAATATGGACACATCAAAATCTCCTAAGCTTACCTCTTACTCGTCCTTGAGGAAGACGAATACTAGGTACGCCGAGAGGAAAACAAAAAGAAATAAGAAATAAAAATAAGAAGAGGAGAGAATGGAAGTGGATGGAGGGTGCTAGGGATGTTCGGTTAGATCTTGGGCCTAAGTAGTATATCACGATGCTTTGAATAGTAACAATACATGCTGATGGCAATTTCAAGCTTTACAGATCATATGTCTAGCATGCAATAAAGATAAAAGATAGGGATCTACTGAAATAATGCCATCAACTCATAGCAATCTCATGCAGTCCATAAAATCTAGTATAAAAGGAGTTGGCAATGCACTTTTCAATCACAGATACACATGGAGCATATAGAAATCACACAGCAAGCAATAGAGAATAGAAAGAATCTTGTTATTCAATTATTCATTTCGAGTCATGAAAAATCTCCAAAAACTAAAGTGTTTCGTAAAGTTTAAGTATTATCAAATCTCCCCGTTATGCACCTTCTCCACTCTAATGTCACACTCACTCATGTGATCAGTTGGTTCACACCTCCAAGCTTAGCTTGAGGCATCGCATATAGGAATATGATACGGAATTTTCTTCTTCTTCCCAGTATATATGATAGCTTTTAATAAAAGGATACAAAACAATTTTTATTCCTTCATTTTCTTTCTTTTTGTTCTTTTCTTTTTCACATATAAATATATACACATTTTTTTCTTTCTTTTTTTCATTTAGAAGCTATTTTTTTTCATTTGAAGTTATTTTGGGAAGTGAGATGCGGTAAGGATAGATGTGGGGTGTAACCAACTGATATGTAGAGATCTATATAGATTTGTGGAGAAGAAAAATAATAGATCTCTCGGTTCACTCATAAGAGGTGCACAACGGATTGATAAAATAATACTCTAACTAAACTCATAAATAGCATGGATATTTTCATTCATCTAGATGAACACTGAAAAAGCATGCAGTAATAGGCACAATGATATCAAGCATGCAAACAGAAGTGAATAAGATATAAAACAGATGCTCCAAGTGTTCTAGTGATGTGTGAACTAGGTGCATTACCCAACTTAGCACATACTAGATGCTATTTCATGCATTTGATTTTCAATTCATTTCAGGCATTAAATCAGATAGATCGGTAAAAGAATATGCACGCATATAGATAGTAAAACTGAAACTACCCTAATAGCATGTCATCAGAAAGTAAGCATCGTGAGTGACTACTAAGGGCTACAAGAAGTATCATCATGCAGAACATCCTTAGCATAAAAAGAGAAAGGGCGGAGAAAACAGGAAAATGAAGAAAAAGGGATGCATGCATGACAGAAAGCAGAAAAATATGATGCAAAATGAGACAAATGATAAGGAGGTGGAAAAGTGGTGGAAAAGTAAAATAAAAACTGAAATAGGGAAGAAAATGTAAAAGAAAAAATGAAAAATAAAGCTGTAGTTCTCATTCCCCAAGCTAAACCCAGCAGTGTCCTCACTGCTGAGAAAACGCTGGTAGGCAGGAGATGATGCTAAATAGGGTGGGTGGGTCGGGAAATATAAAATAAAAAACTGTACAAAAGAAAGGAAAAACATGACATGATGCATGATGATGAAAACTGATGCATGTGTGGGTCCTCCCCCAAGCTATCTAAGAATAGGGCCTCGAACAGACAGATGGGCTCAAAAAATATGAGGGAGGCAAAAACGGGTAGGGACGACATCAAGTAGAGGCACCACCCTCTGGGGGTGGTGATGGGTCCCTCTGCTATAGACCAGGAGTTATGGGTGGATCAGGTTGGGGCTCAGTGGTGGTGGTGTAAGGCGCATCTGAAAATAACACTATAGCAGAAGTGGTGTGTACTGTGATGGCCGACTCAGATGTGGAAAAAATAGGCTCTGTAGAAGCCTGTGAAAGTGAAGCACTGAGTGGTGCGAGGGTAGTCACAGAGGCTGGTCGGGTGGTGGGGCAGGAGCGAGGATCACCTGGGGTGGGCCACGTGTCCGGAGTAGGTCAATAATCGATGCCAGGTCTGCCTCGACTCTCACGTGATGTATCGTCGTCGAGCATACAAAGGTGTCGAAATCTCGCCGTAGGAGAGAAGTCGACTCCTCCAATGCCATCAGATGACCGTCTGTAGAACTGGAGTCGGGGGAGGGCGAGGAACGTGGCCGTGAGTCACCACTCTCGTAAAACGATCACATGCAGCTGATGCACGGTGCCTAGGGTGGAAAGTCGGAGAGGGTAAGCTCGAAGGGATCTCAGCAGCGGCTGAAGAAAGAGCGGTCGTCGACATAGAAGTGTGGACAGATGTCGAGACGCTCTCTGTAAAGATGTCCGCTGATGGTGACGAAGTGGTGCTGGAGAGGGGAATGTGGGTACCTAAAGAGATCGGAAGTGAAGCTATGAGGTCCCTAAGAGGTGGAAGGGTGGGGGCTGGGTTGTGCTCAGGAAGGTCTAAATCTGTAGGATCGGGAGCCGACATAATATCGGTGCCCTCAGGCATGGAGACTGAAGAGACAACAGCAGTGGCCTCGGGGCAAGAGGTGGTGACAGTCCCCGAGGTCTCTATGGTGGTAGAGGTGGAAGAAACAGCAGTGGAAGAAGACGTGCCTCCTGAGCGAGGTGGATATAAGGGCAGAGCTGGAAGTGCAGCTAATAGGGCTGCAAGGTCGTGCTCCTCATACTCAGCAGAGCATGGCACCGGGTCATCGACGACTACCTCGACGGGTGCTCCTGGGGGCTCAAGTACGTGGAGGGCTGGAAGTGGATCGACCCTAGGAATCATCCAGCTCAGCTGGACCAGTGCAATGTGTGTAAGGTGAGGGGCGAGAAGTACCATGTGTGGCGTATGGTGGGTGTTGACAAGATATGTCTAGTGACAAGCTCCGTTGGGCCTGATGATATGCATATGCTCTAGCACACCAAGAGTCAAGCATGTGGGGCCTGGAGGGGTCACTAGATCATCAGGAAGATGCAAACCTAGCATGCGTGCAAAGATCGTGAAAATCCACCGCAGCAGATATCAGTCAAGTGGTATGTGCGGGCGGTCTGGATAAGGCTATGATACAGCCAGTGGGCTGCGTTAGAAAGTATGAAGGGACGGAGGGAGCTGTCCGGGTGGAATCACAGTGGTCGGGTCATCCCCATAAGATGGGATAACTCGGGAAGGGACATGGTCCCGACCTCTGGCCTACAGAAGACGGTCGTGGCGAGGTGCCTCTACGCGTAGCGAAGGCAGGGGTGCACGATGCACGATGCCTTCTCCTGGCTCGGACGGTAGTGGTCCAGACATGAAATACGTTGCCAGAAAGCTGGAGCGTCGAAAGGGCTAAAGTCATAGTCTGGAGAGAAGGCGGTGCGAGGGTCTGGGATGGCGGGGAAGTGGAAGTGCGCACATATCATCTCGTAAGTGATCGTGCAGTCATGGCCCAGAAGGCAGAAAGTGATGCCATCGCCCGCCTCGATGCGGGCGATGGAGCTAAGGGCCTTCAAGGTGAGGTGTGTGTATGTGGGGGCGTGGACACTGAGGAAACGATCGAATCCGATCGCACGGTACAGGTGATGGACTCCCTGAAGGAGTCCAAGGGAGCAGAGTGTGGGGACGTCTATGAAGAGGGTCGGGACGAGACGATGCTGCGAGAGCCTGACGAAGCGCTCGCGGTGGTCATCATCCTGGAACGTGATACCGAACGTCTGCACTCGGGGCGGCATAGTCTCGGTGGTGGTGACGGTGTATGAGGTGATGGGTGTAGTAGTGGCGGGGATAGGCGTGGTAGTGGTGGGGATATTAGTGGTAGTGATGGTAGTGGTGGGGATGGTGGTGGTGGTGATAAGTGTGGTAGTGTTGGTGGTGGCAGTGGTAGTGGTGGTGGTGAGGCGAGCACGACGTGTGGGTCGGGAAGAGGAGGCTCCAGGAGTCTGCCTCTTCCCATGAATGGGTGGGGTGGTGGCTCCTCACGTGCGAACCATCGTGGTGATGGCAATATGATGAATCGGTATAAATAAAGTACATAGGGGAACGAGTGTACTGACTCTGCGAGCGATGCGAATGTAAGGATCTCCCCCAAGCTGGTCCCGGCAGCAGCTGCTGACGTAGGCAAACGGTGCCTGAAATAGAAACAATAAAAACGTCAGTGTGAGAATGTCAGAAAATAGGGGGTGCAGAATTGGGGGTGCTCGACCGAGCAGCTGTAGTGCTCGGTCCGAGCCGTGCTGCTCGGTTGAAAGTACCGACCGAGCACTAGTGTACTCGGTTAGCGTGCCGAGTAGCCACGCCGTGCCCAAGGGTAGCGGCGATCGAGAATTGGGGGGTTATTTTGGGCGACGCGATGAGAGAGGGGGGTGGCGGATGGGGGGTTTACTGGCGGGGGGTTTGGATTTCGTCGATGCCGTCGGTGGCAGCAGCGCCGTCGGCGGCCGTCATCGCGTAGGAAAGAGGAAGGGGGAAAAGGGAGAGGGACGGGGAGAGAGAGAGAGAGAGAGAGAGAGAGAGAGAGAGAGAGAGAGAGATGAACTGACCGAAGATGGGGCGGCTGGAGGGGCGGCTGGAGGGGCGGCGCAGGCGGAGGACGACAGGCGATCGAGTAGGGGTTGGGAGTGGGATGCTCGGGCTAGCTTAGGGAAAAAAATTTAGAGCTTAGGTAATTTTGGAGAGCTTAAGATGAAAATAAAAACGAGTTGGGTTAAAAACCCAACTCGTTTGGGAGTGGGGCCCACGCAAATACGGTGGACCGACTCGATCGAGCAGTGAAGCTGCTCGGTCGAGTCGGACACGAAAATAAAATAGGTTAAGAGGACTCCCTCATATGCTCGGACCGAGCTGAGTATACTCGGTTGATCGGATTGCTACTTGGGCCATGCAGGGGTTGCTCGGGCCACGCAAACAGAACGTCATTTTCTCCACATCTGCAAGAGCATATCATACTCGACCGAGCAGTAGGCTGCTCGGGTTGAGTCACTCTCTGCTCGGACCGAGCAAATACAGCTCGGACCGAGCAAATGCTGCTCGGGCCGCGTAGACAGAACGCTGGTTTGCTCCTCTTTTTTGTTCCTGCGTTGCTCGATCAAGCAGAGTAGCTGCTCGGTCGAGTCGCCTGTGCCTTCTTTTTGCTCCTTTTTCTTTCGTTTTCTCCTCAAATCTGGTGCTCTCCTCCAGCTTCCTTCCGTTTAAAATATCGATCTGCATGCTCCCTCATGTTCAACCTGTACGCATGAAGAACTCATCAAATTTTTGTGGTTTTATAGTTTTATGTGAAATAAAGAACGTTTTTGATTGGTTTTCTAAAATAGGTAAAATAAAAAAAATTGAAAAAGATAATCCAAGATACAAGAAATTGGGTTGCCGCTCAATAAGCGCTCGTTTTTAGTCATGAGATCGACTCCCTTTGATTTATCAGTTGTCGTTTGGTGCACATGGAATTCGCGTGTCGTTCTTTCCAATGGTGCAATCCGGCGGCACTTGGTATCCACCTAGTTCAAGCTTCTCCCTGGAGTAGCCCATGGCCCCTGGTTCTTCATGATTTGGAGAATGATTTAGAATTTCTTCATCCAACACTCGGATGTAGGCGGCGACCGCTTTGTGGTAGGTTGGGTCGCCGTCGTCGTCAATTCCTGTTCTCATTGGGTCATTCATGACCCCCTCAGAAGAAAAATCCTCTATAGCTTCATCTTCCAGAAGCTCCAAGTAGCTAGCTCCTTCTGCAGGAACGTGTTCCTTCATTGGCTTCTGCAACCTGAATTTAGCTTCGATGTTCCCCACGTTCAGCGATAGAGTCCCTTCTCGGACATCGATCAAAACACCGGCCATCGCCATGAAGGGGAGGCCGAGTATAAGCTGGGAGCTCCTTCCCTCAGGCATGTTCATGATGATGAATTCAACGGGAACACATAACCCAGGGGGTATCTGGAGAATGATATCCCTGTCTATGCCCACCGGGTAGGTGATCGAATGGTCCGCAAGCTGGATGGACATGTTCGTTGGCTCTAGTTCGCTTCCAGTATGCAATCTCTCAAATATAGAGAGGGGCATCAAACTGATGCTCGCCCCTAGATCAATCAAAGCTCAGCTGATGGGCATCCCTCCGATGGAGCATGGAACGGTGAAGCTGCCCGGATCTGGTAGCTTCCTGGGGGGATGATTCTTTATGACATAGGTGGAGTACTCCATGAGCTTTATTTCTTCAGGCTTCCTCTTCCCCGTGATCAGATCCTTTAAAAATTTGGCATAGATAGGGATCTCCGTGATAGCATCCATGAACGGGATATTCAACTGGATTCCCTTCAGCAACTCCGTGAACTTGGAGTATTTCTTCCCCATCTTAGCTAAGGCCAGCCTCTGTGGGTATGGTGGGGGAGGTCGGATAACTTTTCCCTTTGTAGCATCAACAGGAGGTGGCGTAGCAGTAGGTGTGATGGATGGCGGGTCTACCTTCTCCTCATCATTTGTAGGCTCCTCAGCAGCCTCTTCTCTATCGCTGTCAACAACGGCTTCTTCAGCAATAACTTTCTCCTTGTTCAAAACCGGGACCATGACGGGGTCAGTTGCCCGTCCTCCACGTGCGGTGACAGAAACCACAGCATTCGCTTGGGCCCTCGGATTTGGCTCTGGTTGCGAGGGCAACTGACGCGTCTTCATATTTCACCTTTTGCACACGCTCTTCATCGTGTTTTCATATGCGTTTCATCTCATTCCATGTTGTATATATCACATTTTGGTTCATATTGACTATTGGGTGTATTGTTTGTATTTCAGGTAAATGTCGGCATTTCGGTGTCTTCTGGAGTCAACCTTGCATGTCGAGACCAAAGCGTGCTTAAACGGCAAAGATCCGATGGCCAAAGATGAGGATTTAAAGTTTTGGAGCTTCACCTAGTCGTATGGATGAGCCACCCAATCGGTTCGTATCATGGTATCAGTCCTGCGCTCCACACGAACAACACAGTGCACCACCTGATCGGGTGGATGAACGGTTGGTGAGGAGACAGAGTGGCATTCATGAGAGAGCTTCCCAACCTATCGGGTCATCCCCTTGGGTCATCTTGGGGAAGAACTCACCCGACCGGTTGACACTTCAACCGATAAGGTGGCCTTTTCTTCCCCTTTCGTGCACTGCTGATGTATTCATTGAATATCTGCTATCATTCCAGTGGAATTTTGGGTGATCTCTTATTTTTCTACGTCGACATCGTCGTTAGATTTCCAAGGATAGGTTGCATGCCCAAATCCGATTTTTCTACATTTTTCTGGAATTTTCTGAGCGCAGCTGGGTGCTGAAATTCTGGGCTGTCTGGAATTTGAACTTCCAACCGATCGGGTGGCCCTTTTTCAGCAGTTTTAGTGGGTTTTTGACCCGAACTGTTAGGGTTTGGTGGGGGCCTATAAATATGAGATGTTGGATGACTTGTAATGGGTTCCCCTCTATTTTTCAGGGTTTTTCTGCCCCTTTCATGGGAGCTTTAGATTAGTTTAGATTAGGGTTTCTCTTTCAATAAATCTTATAATGGATTGATGGATTCTAATGCAAGATAAGTATTTCTTTTCTTATTTCCATTGCTTTGTGTTATTTTTATTGTGCTTGATGGTGAATATTTGTTTGTCCCTTTTATTGCTTGCTATCATGTTCTTCACCATTGAGTAGTGTTTGATGAACCATAATATGTGTTAGAGTAGGATTGATGCTTGGGAAATTTCATTTGCCTTGACTGCATGGCTAGTGTTTGATGGAATGTGTCAATGTGGATGTCTAGCAATCTGAGACCACTCCGTATGGCAATACACCAGATGGAGTTGGGGGTTGGGCTCCGGATGCTTGTCCCGTCAAGATCCGCTTTGATGTATTGCTAGAAATCACATTCGAACTATTTGGCCATTAGGGTTAAGCTAGGATGTTTTATTGTCTTTGGCGAGAGAAAGACCGCCTTTGACCGTCGGGCCAAGCAGAAATAAAACGGGAGTTTGATTCTCTATCCATAGCTCACGCCCTAGCGTTAACATCGAGTCCTTGCACGTGGAAACGGCTTGGATGAAATGTTGGGAGCTATCATGTGGCCTTAATGCTCTCGGTTGCAGAGGGTGTTGGACATGGGAATGCCCACCGTCCAAAACCAGGTAGACCTAGCATATCATCCTGGGCACCGACCGGAATATCGGGCCCATGGGGCACTAGCCACCACCTTTTGGGGCAATGTCTTACCCTGGGTCGAGTCGAATACCAAGTGTCATGAGTGCTCTAGCTCGTGTTAGCGGGGATTCTTTTCTTGTCTTTTTCATTTCTTTCCTTTATTCCTACACTACCCACTCATATCATCCACATAGCTCTCACACAACCTAGGCGAGGCTAGTAGCCTTCAAGCCATCCACCTCCCTGTGTTCGATATACCCGCACCCTACACTAACCGTGCACTTGCAGTAAAACGACACCATGCCCTAATCATAAACGGGGCACCGGTCAAGTTTTTGGCGCCGTTGCCGGGGAGGCGTTCGGTTTGATATTAGCTTAGCTTAGGTTCGTTAGACTATGCATAAAAACATTAAAAAAACAAAAAAAAACAAATACAATAACCAAGAAATTTTTCCCCTACCATCATATTACCTTTTTGTTAATCTCTTGTACTATTGACGCTCCTCTCTAGTTTTCTTATTTTTGTTGTCCAGGTATCTTTGATATTACCATGTGGAGACCAAATTTCGATGCTCAGATGGAAGGCTATGATCCTTATTCATTTGTGGTTTGTTAGATTTATGGGATGGCAGGGCACGTGCATAATGATTGCCCATTTACGCTTGAGAGCCTCATTCTAAACCAAGGCCAAACATTTTTCCCACAACCTTAGACCAAACGCCTCCCATCCATTTCCTCAACCTTATATCCCTCCACCAACACAAGAAAAATCAATCATTGAGTCTCTCCTTGAAAGTAGCATTTTTAACCAAGGCCAAATATTACAAACCTTTATGGTACCAATCACCGAGCCTACACCGAGGAGAGGGGATGGAGGAGAGGATATACCCACTTTCATGGTTGAGATTGACGCACTCGTAACCTACACCAAGGTTCCACCTGGCGGTGTAACGATCGCCAGGCGTGGTATGGCCCCTAGGCTACGAATTCGGGCTCAATCCGCAAGCGGACGGTGTCGAGTAATAGTAAATAAGATGTCGGATCCCACAGGGACGGTGATAGTGTCAATAGGTTCTTAGTCTATTTCTAAATGTAGAAGTGAGATAGCTGTCGGGGGAACATATTTGGGTTGGTTGTTGTTGTGGTAATATCAATCAAAAGGGACTAGGGCTTTAGGGATCACCACTAGGACCATTGGGGGTTGATGTTGGATAGGATCCTCACATTGCATTAGGGCTAGGGAATTATTCCCCCAATTCGTACCACTCTCGTGGGTTAGAATTGCGGGGTATTTTGGTGGTGCTCATTGACGCAATGGATGTAACCGTCAACGTAGCGGTATAGTTCGTCAATGGATCCCCTCAAGGCGTGAGCCAGGCATGGTCACGTGCCTTGATTGGATCCAACGATTTCCCAATTCGAATCCCTAGATACACCTTAAGCAAATCAATTCCACAGACCGTAGGCATGATCTCAGTACGGGTTATCTACAGATTCGGTAGGATCTACCGAAATACAACCCTAAATCCCCAATTCAACGTAGGGATCCAGATCTACATTTCCCCCAAGAATCCTAGGGCTAACCCATCAACCCTAGAATAAATCTACTCACTCATAGCGATAGAAACGCACAAAAGCACTAATTTCACAGAGGAAAACATCTTAACAATTTAGAGATTAGGGCTAAAAGAAACTTACAGCGAGAATAGACGAACAATAGATCCACACAAAATCCAAATTCCAATCAACGAACGTAGACAAGAACAAGAATAATGATCTTAAGCATTCGATCCAAAAATTTCTGACAAAATTAACTCCAAAGATAAATCCTACAAAGAATCGCCCAGAGCTCCTACAAAAATCCTGATCAAAAACCTAATGGAAGTCCCCCCTCGTCGTCCCCAGATCGCAAGCCTTCAGCGCTCCAAAATCACGCGCATCACGCTCCTTCAAAACATCCCAGAAATGCCTTTGGTGTCGCTGACCGAGTAGGTGACTCGGTCGAGCAGCTGCTGCTCGGTCAGTAGCTCGGCCCGTATAGTTGTGCTGCTTGGCTGCTTGGAGAATTTGAAATCGTCCTATCTGGACCGAGTAGGATTTGCTCGGTCAGCTGCTCGGGCTGTGGAATCTGAGGCTGCTCGACCGAGCAGATGATCTGCTCGGGTCAAGTCAACCTGTATCAGCTTTGCTCTCAATCTGATATGGCTTGGCCCGAGCAGCTGAGCTACTCGGGCCGAGCATTTTCTAGGAAATGCTGCTGCAGCTCCTGGGGCTTCTCTCTCTGCTCTCTCTCCCTCTTCTCTCCTCTAATGACTCCGAAAACGTGACGAACTCCTCCAAAGCCCTGCCAATGGGCTCATGAGCACGTCGGATGTATCCATACCCAAGTGGGGGTCTAAATCGCTCCAAAATCCCTGAAAATTCACGAAACACTACGAAACTCGAAATATCGTCAGAAATGCAGAATCGTAGTAAAAAGTGGGATTTGGATGCAAAAGTGATATGCAATGCGATGAGATAACGATATGAAAATGATAGAAAATATGAACACTTCAAAATCCCACAAGCTTACCTCTTACCCGTCCTCGAGGAAGACGAATAATCGGTACGCCGGGAGGAAAACAAAACGAAAATAAGAAAATGAAAATAGAGAGGAATGAAAAACAAAAAGAGAGAAGTTAGAGGAGAGTTCTAAGGATGATCGATCAGATCTCAGGCCTAAATAGTCAATCACAATTCTCTGAGTGCTAAACATACATGCTATTGGAAATTTCTAGGTTTATAAATCATATGACATGCAGTGCAGGCAAAGAAAAGGGATCTACTGAAATAACACCATCAAATCATATCAATCTCATGCAATCCCTAGAGTCTAGTATAAAGGAGTTAGCAACGCCCTTTTCAATCACAAATACGCAAGGAGCACAAAAGATTCACACAACATGCAATAAAGAATACGAAAAATCATGCCATTCAAATATTCAATTCGATACATAAAAAATCTTCAAAACTAAAGTAATTCGTAAAGTTAGGGTTTTATAAAATCTCCCCGATGTGCACCGTCTCCATTCTAATGTCACGCTCACTCATGTAATCAGTTGGTTTATCCCCCAAGCTTAGCTTGAGGCGTCGCATCAAGGAAAATGATATGGAAATTTTATTTTTCTTCCCAGAATAAATGATAGCTTCTAATGAAATAATACAAAACAGTATTTATTCATTTTCTTTCTTTTTACTTTTCTTTTTCAGATATGAATATATACACATTTTTTTCTTCTTATTTTTTATTTATTTGGTTTTTTAGGTTTTTTTCATTTAGAAGCTATACTTTTCTTTTTGGGTTTTGGGAAGTGAGATGCGGTAAAGGTAGCTATAGGGGTGTAACCAACTGATATGTAGAGATATAGAATAGATATGTGGAGAAGGAAGATGATGGGACTCTCGGTTCACTCATAAGAAGGTGCACATCAGTTTGATAAAATAAAATCCTAACTAAACTCATATATAGCGTGGATATTTTCACTTCTCTAAATGAATACTGAAAATGGCATGCGGTAATAATCACAATATCAGCAGGCATGCAAACAGAAGTGAATAAGATAAGAAAGCAGGTGCTCCAAGTGTTCTAGTGATGCGTGAACCTGGGTGCGATTCCCAACATAAATCATACTAGATACTAATTCATGCATTTGATTTTCAATTCATTTCAAGTAGTAAATCATATAGATCATCAATAGAAATGCATGCATATAGATAATAAAACTGAAATTAACCCTGATAGCATGCCAAAGAGATGAGCATCGCAAAAACTAATAAAGCCTAGAGAGATATCATCATGTGGACCATCCTTAGCAAAAATAAAAAGAAACAGAGAAAAAGGGAAAATAGATAAAAAGAGATGCATGCATGGAGAAAAACATAAAAATGATGCAAAATGAGAAAAAATAAAACGAGTCGGGAAAGTGGTGAAAAAGTGAAATAAAAACTGAAAATAAGGGAAGAAAATGTAAAAAATAAAAATAAAGCGGTAGCGCTCATCCCCCAAGCTAAACCTAGCAGTGTCCTCACTGCTAAGAAAACACTCGTGAGCGGGGGATGATGCTAAATGGGTGGTGTAGGCGGGGAAATAAAATAAAAACTATGTAATAAAAGAAAATGAAATAAAAATAAAAATTTGATATGATGCAATGCAATATATGAAATGATGCATGGGTGGATCCTCCCCCAAGCTATGTGAAAGTAGAGCACCGAAAAGACAGATGGGCACAAAATGAATGGGGGGAGGCAAAAGTGGGTAGAGACTACATCAAGTAGAGGCACCACCCTCTGGGGGTGGTGATGGGTCCCTCTGCTGTGGACCCGGGGTGGTGGGTGGAAGGTCCGGTCGGAACTCGTGAGGTGGGTCAGTTCGAATGTGACGCATGAGGCTCTGAAGGAAAAGCAGATCACGCTCAACCGACTCTTGAGTCATCGCACCACCATAACCTGCTAGCAGGATCATGGCGCCAAACCGGTCATCTTGGTCATCGTTCTGGACCGTAACCTCATATTCGGCGTCGCCTATGTAAAGGGGGTCAGAGGGGCATGGGGCGGGGGGTGGTGCAGGGGTGGTGGTGGATGATTCGGCGACGGTGTTGGCTCGAGTGGGAGAGCTTGTGCGACGTGTGCATCGGGTAGGCCTAGGGTTGGATGTGCCGGTGTTGGCAGGTCTAGCACGGCGTGGAGGCATTGTGTAGGTGGAGGAAAATAATGATGTACTATGTAAAGCAGATAGGGGACGAGTTTACCGACTAGAAAAAATGGCGTTTTGTTTCGGTGTCGTGGTTGTCGTCGCTCCGGGTTATCCCCAAGCTTTTCAAATAAGTATCTTTTGACGTTGGTGATTCAAACCTGAAAGAGAAACAAGGAGGATGTCAGTATTTTTAAACAAGGGAAACAACGGATTCAATCTCGAAGAGTTCTCAGTTATATGTTAAATGTTGATCGGCGGCCTTGTGGAGAGGAGGAGGGGCGGTTCGAGTAGGGTTAGGATTTAATAGGCGAAAGCGGGTTGGGCGAGAAGCGCAGCTGCCCGAACAGCAGCAAGGCATGACTCGGACCGAGCAACACAGTTGCTCGGTCGAGCCGGTTGGAGATGGGAGTGACTCGGACCGAGTTATCTGGGTGCTCGGTCGAGTACGCTGCGGGAAAGTGTGGGATACGCCTTCAGCCTCTTGCTCGGTAGAGCCAATAATTATCGTCCGGGTTGGCAGAGTGACGTTTTCTTCTCAAATTCTAGAGCCTGTAAAACCCGACCGAGTACATGGCTGCTCGGTCGAGTCGTATATTACTCGGGCCGGGTCAAAAATACTCCGTCCGGGTTGACACAGTGACGTTTTCTTCCCAACTCCAGCACCCTGTAAAACTCGACCGAGTATAAAGATGCTCGGGCTGAGTCGATTTCTACTCGGGCCGAGCAAAATTTTACTCAGGCCGAGCTGACATTGCGCTTTCTCACTCAGTTCTCCATGTCTGTATCACTCGACCGAGCAGTGGGGCTGCTCGGTCGAGTTGCATGTGCCCTTTTCTGCCCGACTTCCTGATGTACTCCTTCTTCCTCATAGTGGTCTGCTCTCATATCTGACCTGCACAAGTGAGTAATTCATCAATTCTTGTATGGTTTTCAGAATTTCATTTCTAAAACGTACAAAACAAGAGTAAGAAACCGGAAAAGATGATCAAGAATCCAAGAAATTGGGTTGCCTCCCAATAAGCGCTCATTTTTAGTTGTGTGCTCGACTCCCCTTAGTTTATCAGTTGTCGTTGGGAAATCCCTCGAGGAAGTATGTCTCCTCCGGTCCTATAGGTTCTCCGGCTCTGTAGGGTTTAATTCTTTGACCGTTGATCTTGAAATTTCCGTTTTTTCCCTCGAGCTCAACGGCGCCCCCTGGGGATAAGCTTACTATCTTGTAGCGGCCAGACCACCTCGATTTTAGCTTCCCGGGGAAGAGGCGTAATCTTGAGTTATATAGAAGTACATGGTCATCGATATCATGGCGAACAACCGTAATATTTCTATCATGATAAGCCTTGGTCCTCTCCTTGTATATCTTTCTCGTCGGGTGGCGGCGCTTTGATAGTCAAAATTCATTTTCTTTATCGCTCAATATGCTCTATGCTCCAATTCTACCGGAAGGTGACAAGCTTTTCCATATACCAGCATGTTTGGAGTTGTGCCGATGGGGATCTTGAAGGCAGTGCGGTACGCCCAAAGGACGTCGCCCAACTTGTGTGACCAATCCTTCCTTGAGGCGCTTACTTTTTTTCCAGGATGCTTTTTATCTCCCTATTAGATACTTCCACTTGGCCACTGGTCTGGGGGTGGTAGGTGAGGGCGACCTTGTGATGAACTCCATATTTTTTCAGCATTGTCTCGAATTTTCTCTCGATAAAATGACTCCCTCCATCACGTATGATTGTCCGGGGGACTCCGAAGCGAGGAAGATAGTATTCTTGAAAAATTTTGCCACTATCCTCGCGTCGTTTGTCGGGGTGGCTATGGCTTCCACCCATTTCGAGACATAGTCAACGGCAACCAAGATATACTTGTTGCCATTGCTCGATGGGAAAGGACCCATAAAATCGACGCCCCAGCAGTCAAACAGATATATTTCCAAGATGCCGTGGAGAGGCATTTCATTCTTCTTCGTGATATTCTCGGTCATCTGGCATTTGTCGCACTTCCTTATGTACTCATTAGCATCCCTTAATATAGTAGGCCAGTAGAAGCCACTTTGAAGAATTTTCGTCGTGGTTTTGGTGACCGCTGCGTGCCCACCACATGGTTGATCATGGCAATGCGACATGATGGAAGTTTCTTCTTCTTTTGGGATACATCTTCTGATGATCCCGTCGGCGCATGTCCTGAACAAATACGGGTCGTCCCAGAAGTAGCTCTTTGCATCATGTAGGAACTTCCTCCTTGAATAAGTCGCCAACCTGTGTGGAACTATCCCACTCACCAAATAATTCACTATGTCGGCGTACCAGGGAGCTTCAGAGGTATTTGCCGCGAATAGTTGTTCACCGGTAAACGAATCGTTAATCGGTAAGCTGTTGTCCCCCGTTCCTCTGAATCAATCGCGACAAATGGTCTGCCACCACGTTTTCTGCTCCCTTTTTGTCCTTGATCTCGATGTCGAATTCTTGGAGCAGAAGGATCCACCATATTAGACGTGGTTTAGCATCCTTCTTGCTTAGCAGATATTTCAACGTCGCGTGGTCCGTGTGGATGATCACCTTGGACCCTAGAAGGTAGGATCTGAACTTCTCTATAGAATAGACTACAGCTAGCAGCTCTTTTTCCGTGGTAGTGTAGTTCCTTTGAGCATCGTCCAGGATTTTGCTAGCGTAGTATATAGCATGGAGCTTCCCCTCCTTTCTCTGGCCAAGCACGACTCCCACCGCTTGGTCACTAGCATCACACATAAGCTCAAATGGCAGATTCCAGTCTGGTGGCTGGATAATTGGCGCTGAGATGAGTGCTTCCTTTAACCTATTGACAGCTAGCAAACAAGCATCAGTAAACACAAAAGCAGTGTCCTTAGCTAGGAGCTCCGTGAGAGGGCGAGCGATATTGGAAAAATCTTTTATAAAGCGTAGGTAAAAACCGGCATGCCCTAGAAAACCACGGATACCCTTGAGGTTGGTGGGCGGCGGCAAACTTTTGATAACCTCTACTTTGGCCTTATCAACCTCAATTCCTTTGGAGGTAATGACATGCCCAAAAACCACTCCTTCAGTCACCATGAAATGAAATTTCTCCCAATTCAAAGTAAGATTGTTGTCTTGGCACCGTTCTAAGACCTTGGACAGATTAGCTAAGCAATTATCAAACTCGGTGCCATAGACGGAAAAGTCGTCCATGAAGACCTCCATGATATTCTCGATGTAATCTGAGAAAATAGACGTCATACACTTTTGAAATGTGGCAGGTGCGTTACACAGCCCAAACTGCATTCTTTGATAAGCGAAGGTACCGTTATGTCATGTGAACGTCGTTTTCTCTTGGTCTTCTCGGTGCAACGGGATTTGGAAAAATCCGGAGTATCCGTCTAAGTAGCAGAAATATTTATGCTTAGCTAAGCGTTCGAGCATTTGGCCTATGAAGGGCAGAGGGTAATGGTCCTTCCTGGTGGCTTTATTTAGCTTCCTATAGTCAATACACATGCGCCACCCGGTGACAGTCCTAGTGGAGATTAATTCATCCTTTTCATTTTTCATGACTGTCATGCCCCCTTTTTAGGGACAACCTGCACAGGACTAACCCATTTACTATCAGAGATGGGATAAATGATGTCAGCATCTAAAAGTTTCAGGACTTCCTTTTTCACCACCTCCTTCATGTTGGGGTTCAACCGCCTTTGAGGCTCAATGGAGGTGACATCCTTGTCCTCTAGGTGAATCCTATGCGTACAAATGGTCTCGCTAATACCCTTCAGGTCAGAGATGTTATACCCTATCACTTTTCTGTAAGACCTAAGGATTTTTAGGAGACTCTCTAATTGGGGTTCCGTGAGGGCCGCATTTACAATAACAGTGTAAGTGGAATCTTCCCCCAAAAAAGCATATTTCAAATTGGCGGGGAGGGGTTTTAATTCTACCTGAGGGTGTGTTGTACCCCCGGCGTCTCTCACTTGTAAGAATGATGCATCCTCAATCTCGGGTTCAGAGGGCGAAAATTCTTCATTCACAGAATCATAGGAGGAGCAGGGGGATGATGGAGCGTCAAGGCACATGCATGTAGGTTCTGTTCCTGTAGCGCACCTGTCAACAGAAGCAAGGTTTTCAGGTATGTGTTCGCTACCAAACATAAAGTCTGGAGTACTTCCTTGGTTGAGGTGGTTTTGCGATGGTGATGAGTCTAGGCACTCCTCATAGGCATGTTCCTCATATACTGAGATCTGTGGAGGGCTGTCGTTATAGAAACATAATGTATCTCCCTCGTACCGCACATAAGTTCCATCAGTTATGGTGACACCATCCAGGGCATCCGCATTATGGAAAGCAGTTGCGATGAAAATCGAGAGCTCTTGCGTAGCTGGGTCGTCTGTAGGAAATTCAACTGGGCCATGGGCCCATACGTCAGCTACCACGCTCTCTAGTATCTCAAGCATCTGAGAATTGTGTAGTGATTCCAATTGATGAGCATCTCCCTAGTAGGCATCGATAAATGGAGCCTCAATGTTCTGAAGGAGCATCACGTTCTCTTCAAAGCTTACTTGAATATCATCTTCAATTGTACCTGCATCAGAAACCTAATTCATTAAATAATCCATGACTAGTTGCTGATTTGTGTTACCTGCAACATAGGTTCCTAAGCCAATAAATCGAACTACGTCGATTAGTTCTCTGGCTGTGACCTCAACCATGGACTCGTCCATACGCGAGTTTTGGAAGCTATGTAGATGATAAGGGGAAAGACTGAACTCCTCTGAATCGCTATCAGACTCACAGGTCCACTGCACTTGCAATACCACCACCATTATGCCTGTTTGGTAAGGGAATAATCGCTAGCTGGAGGGATATGTTAGTAGCAAGGCAGAGAAAATAGAAAGAGATTAAAAATGGTGGCAAGGTGAGAAATGATAAGAATGCTAGCAAACTTCACAGAATAAAAACAAACTGAGACAAGAACACTATTGCCGTCCCCGTCAACGGCGCCAAAAACTTGACGCACCAGTAACCTACACCTAGGTTCCACCTGGCGGTGTTATGATCGCCAGGCGTGGTATGGCCCCTAGGCTACGAATTCGGGCTCAATCCGTAAGCGAATGGTGTCGAGTAGTAGTAAATAAGATGTCGGATCCCATAGGGACGGTGATAGTGTCAATAGGTTCTTAGTCTATTTCTAAATGTTGAAGTGAGATAGCTGTCGGGGGAACAGATTTGGGTTGGTTGTTGTTGTGGTAATATCAATCAAAAGGGACTAGGGCTTTAGGGATCACCACTAGGACCATTGGGGGTTGATGTTGGATAGGATCCTCACATTGCATTAGGGCTAGGGAATTAATCCCCCAATTCATACCACTCTCGTGGGTTAGAATTGCGGGGTATTTCGATGGCTCTCGTTGGCGCAATGGCGGTAGCCGTTAACATAGAGGTATAGTTCATCGATGGATCCCCTCAAGGTGCCAGCTGGGCATGGTCACGTGCCTTGATTGGATTCAACGATTTCCTTATTCTAATCCCTAGATACCCCTTAAGAAAATTAATTCCACAGACCGTGGGCGTGATCTCAGTACGGGTTATCTACGGATTCGGTAGGATCTACTGAAATACAACCCTAAATCCCCAATTCAACGTAGAGATCCAAATCTACATTTCCCCCCTAAAATCCTAGGGCTAACCCATCAACCCTAGAATAAATCTACTCACTCATAGCGATAGAAACGCACAAAAGCACCAATTTCATAGAGGAAAACATCTTAACAATTTAGAGATTAGGGCTAAAAGAAACTTACAGTGAGAATAGACAAACAATAGATCCAGACAAAATCCAAATTCCAATCAGCGAACGTAGACAAGAACAAGAGTAATGATCTCAAGCATTCGATCCAAAAATTTGCTACAAAATTAACTCCAAAGATAAATCCTACAAAGAATCGCCCAGAGCTCCTACAAAAATCCAGATCAAAAACCTAATGGAAGTCCCCCTCGTCGTCCCCATATCGCGAGCCTTCAGCGCTTCAAAATCACGCGCATCGCGCTCCTTCAAAACATCCCAGAAATTCCCTTGGTGTCACCGACCGAGTAGGTGACTCGGTCGAGCAGCTGCTGATCGGTCAGTAGCTCGGCCCGTGTAGTTGTGCTGCTCGGCTGCTTGGAGAATTTGAAATCGTCCTATCCGGACCGACTAGGATCTGCTCGGTCAGCTGCTCGGGCTGTGGAATCTGAGGCTGCTCGATCGAGCAGATGATCTGCTCGGGTCGAGTCAACCCGTATCAGCTTTGCTCTCAATCTGATATGGCTCGGCCTGAGCAGCTGAGCTGCTCGGGCCGAGCATTTTCTGGGAAATGCTGCAGCAGCTCCTGGGGCTTCTCTCTCTGCTCTCTCTCCCTCTTCTCTCCTCCAATGACTCTAAAAACGCGGCAAACTCCTCCAGATCCCCGCCAATGGGCTCATAAGCACGTCTGATGTGTCCATACCCAAGTGGGGGTCTAAATCGCTCCAAAATCCCTGAAAATTCACGAAACACTACGAAACTCGAAAATATCATCAGAAATGCAGAATCGTAGTAAAAAGTGGGATTTGGACGCGAAAATGATATGCAATGCGATGAGATAATTATATGAAAATAATAGAAAATATGGACACATCAGAAACCACCATCCCATCGGCCACCATAGACACATCTCATGCCGATGTCCCATTTTTCCCACACTACCACTTAGATGACGAAGCATTTTTTGTTGATGATAGGGAGGATGGGGTGATTTCTCTAGGATCAGTGGATGAGACTTCTGTCACGGTCTGTTTTCGATCGTACGCTTTACGTGCATGTAGTCTTGTTCGTGCACGTAGTCTTGTTCGTGCACGTATTTATTTTAGACTTTGTTTGTACCGAACCCTATAGTGTGATATGACATTGTGACCCTCTCGAAGAGTATTAAATTGTGGAATTATTTTGGAACGTTATTTCACGGGTCGTTCTCCCACGAATAGCCTTTGTTTGATGAGACGTCGCGATTTTCACTTTTGTCGTGGGATCTTTTTATTTTTAGTTTCGTTTATCGTCATCGAAATTGTGATACTTCTTCTTTGTTTTATTTCTCTCTTTGATACAGTTACCCCAGTATTTATTACATAATTTTAGGGCTTCGTTTGACCTACTTTCACTTTTTCCCCAGCTTAAATATCGGTTTAGCCCTAAGTTTCAATTGGTTCTTTCCCCCAATGATTTATTAATAATAATATCATCTAAATGTTGACTTAGCCCAGCACATTTCTTTGCCTTGGCCGCACCCAACGCAGGTGAGAGAGAGGGTGTGAGATTGGTGTTTTTAATATTAGATATAACAAATTTTTAAAAAACAAAACAAACACCTAACCTAGACCCACGTTTCAGCCCACTCCCCACGTAATGGCAGGGACCCCTCCTATTTAAAATACCCTAGGATTATAACTTTTTAACCTAACCTATTTTTCTCCCAGCCTAACACGAAGAGCAGCAGCCGCCCTATATTTTTCCACCCGCAGCTCTTTGACCCGCCCCCCGGCGGCTGCGTGCTAGATGTGTGCAATGATGCGAATGGGGGGTGAGATTTAAATATTTGTAACCACAAGCGCACGGTGTTGTAGTGTGGCTTGGGGGTCGAACTCAGGGAGACGTGGATGTGCTTGTGTCAAAGAGGATCAAAATCACCCCATGGGCGAGCTAGCCCAGATCGAATGATGGGTTGTCACGGTAAAGGAATGCAAGGTATAAACAATATAAAGGACAAACCTGGGACTTTGGTTTCCACCCCAACGGGCGACTCTCGCCGATACAGCCTACGGGTAGGATGGCGATCGGAATTAGGGTCTAATGGTGAGACGTTGCCTCTGAAAGTGGTACCGGCATCCCTGGGCCCGATATTCCGGTCGGTGCCCAGGATGATACGTCGGACTTTCCGGGTTCGATCAGTGGGCACTCCCGTGTCCATTAACACTGATCGACTCCGGGAGCACTAAGCTCGCAACGATAACTCCCAACATCTCATCCTGCCGCTCCCCCGCGCTAGGATTCGGCGTCTACGCTAAGGGCGTGAGCTATGGCTAGGGAGTCAACCGCCAAGTTTATTCCCCCTTGGCCCAACGGTCAAAGGCGATCATTTTTCCGCCGATGACAATAAAACACCCCACGTAACTGTTAGATTACTAATCCCTATCGATTTCCTAGTCCTATGGACGCATCGGGAAGAGCCCACGAAGGGGTTTCCGCCAAAATCCCAGATTTGGGAACTACTCACACATATTTAGTAAAAAGCGATCTAAACAGAAATTGACCGTAAAAATCATGATCAGACAATAGAAATGCAATGGTAGTAAAGCAATTAAGATAATACTAAAGTTTGACAAAGATCTGAAAACTTACAAAAACTGGAAAATTACAGCCGTCACAAAATGAAGAAAACAGCAAAAAATAACCAACTCCCGAATCTGGGAAACCTAGGGTTCTATATATAGAAACCGACATCACCCGATCGGTTGACAAGTCAACCGATCGGGTGAGCCGCTTCACAGATTTACAACGCGAAGCGGAACTTCACCCGGTCTCCTTCACCCGGTCGGTTGACATATGAATGTGACCGGTTGGATCTTGGTGCCGTCGGGTGAGGAGGCTGGTTGAGCTGACCGTGTCTTGGCCTTTGAGATTCGGCTGCAGATGAACCGATCGGGTGAAGGTCACCCGATCGATTGGCAATCAGCTTCGATTTCTAGAGAGTTTAAGCTTTTGACCCGGTCACTGAACCGACCGGGTGACTTCTCGTGAGCTCCAAGCTGCGTCCGGGTGGTGCACGCGTTCATCACCCGATCGGTTGAAGATGACCAACTGATCGGGTGAGGGGCTTAAAGATGCAATCTTCGTCGTTTGACATCCTGGATCACGCGTGACTCCTCCCGTTGCTCCGGGGACACATGATATCATCGTTTTATGCCCCAAATGCCAGTAAACTCCTGAAAAATATAGAAAACACGGAAAAGTGAAAGAAAACAAGAAAACACGAGAAAACGAATATAAGACGGCGGTAAAATACGGAAAAACACGGAGGAAAACGTGCGTAAATATATGAAATATAAACGTCGTTAGCTCGACGCCTTAAGCGGTGGTCAATTAGGATCCAGAGGGTTCAAGGAAGAGTTGTCTGTCGTTGAGAGTCCGACCGGAGAGAATTTTGGTTCTCCTACTGCATAGTGTTTCAGACGTTGTCCGTTGACTTTAAATGGCTCATCCCTTCCCATTATCTCAATAGCCCCATGCGGGAAAACCTTGGTGACGTGGAATGGTCCCGACCACCTTGACTTGAGCTTTCCAGGAAAGAGCTTCAGCTTTGAGTTGAATAGGAGAACTAGGTCCCCTACTTTGAATTCCCTTTTCAAGATTCGCTTATCGTGCCATCGTTTCAGCTTCTCCTTGTAAATCTTGGCGTTTTCATAGGCATTGAGACGGATCTCGTCGAGCTCATTGAGTTGTAACTGCCGGTGCCCACTTACCTCCTTGGTGTCGAAGTTTAGATTCTTAATTGCCCAAAATGCCTTATGCTCCAATTCCACAGGCAGATGGCAAGCCTTCCCGTAGACAATCCGGTAGGGGGTTGTGCCGATCGGAGTTTTAAATGCCGTCCTGTAGGCCCAAAGTGCGTCAGGGAGCTTTGATGACCAATCCTTCCTAGAGTTGGCCACCGTCTTTTCTAGTATGCTTTTAATCTCCCGGTTAGAGACTTCCGCCTGACCGCTGGTCTACGGGTGGTAGGCACGCCCCACCCGGTGTTGTACCCCATACTTTTTCAAGAGAGCCTCGAATTTCTTCTCTATAAAGTGGCTCCCTCCGTCACTGATCAGGACATGAGGTACACCGAACCGTGGGAAGATGTTGCTTTTAAAGAATTTGGCCACCACTCTGGAATCATTAGTTGGACTGGCTATCGCTTCAACCCATTTCGATACGTAGTCCACAGCCACCAAGATATACGGGTTCCCTGAAGAGGAAGGGAACGGTCCCATGAAGTCCACTCCCCACACATCGAAGATTTCTACCTCCAGGATGTAGTGTTGAGGCATCTCATTCCTTTTGGAGTTATTCCCCGTCCTTTGGCATTTATCGCAGGCCTGGACATAAGCATGTGTGTCTTTGAAGAGAGTTGGCCAGTAGAATCCGCTCTGGAGAATTTTCGCCGTGGTCTTGTAGGTGCTCGCATGCCCTCCACATTGCTGACCGTGGTAGTGGGAAGTGATGGAGGTCGCCTCATTTTCAGGGATGCATCTTCGTATCACCCCATCATTGCAGGTTTTGTACAGGTGGGGGTCATCCCAATAAAATTTGCGGACCTCATGGAAAAATTTCTTCTTCTGCTGAAAGCTCACATTGTGGGGGACGATGGCGCAAGCCAGATAATTTGCGATGTCGACGTACCAGGGGGTCCAGGAGGAAGAGACGGAGAAAAGATGCTCGTCAGGGAGCGAATCATCGATCGACGTAGAATTTAAATCGAGGGTAGGCATCTTGGACAGGTGATCGGAAATAACATTCTCTGCCCCCTTCTTGTCTCTGATTTCCAAGTCGAATTCCTGGAGGAGGAGAATCCACCTAATGAGTCGCAGCTTAGCTTCTTTCTTGCTCAATAGGTATTTAAGAGCCGCGTGATCAGTGTGCACGATCACCTTGGCACCAACGAGATATTGCCAGAACTTGTCCATGGCGTAGATGACCGCTAGCAATTATTTTTCCGTGGTAGTATAATTTCTTTAGGCGGCATCAAGGGTCTTGCTCATATAATATATGACATGCAGATTTTTATCCTTCCTCTGCCCCAAGACGGCACCAACCGCATAATCACTAGCGTCGTACATCAGCTCAAAGGATAGATTCCAGTCCGGTGGCTGTATTATGGGCGCGAAAATCAAAGCTTGCTTCAGGGTGCGAAAGACCTCCATACACTCCTCGCTGAAGACGAAAGGCACGTCTTTTCACGAGGAGTTGGGTCAGTGGCCTGGAAATCTTCGAGAAGTCTTTTATGAAGCGGCGATAAAACCCCGCATGTCCTAAAAAACCACGGACTCCTCGAAGATTGAGCGGTGGCAGAAGCCTTTCAATCACTTCAACTTTAGCCTTATTAACCTCGATTCCCCTCGAAGAGATGACGTGCCCCAGCACAACCCCTTCTTGGACCATGAAGTGGCACTTCTCCCAGTTTAGGACTAATCCCTTTTCTTGACATCTCTCCAGGACTTTAGTTAGATTACTGAGGCACGAGTCGAACTTAGTTCCATAGACGAAAAAGTCGTCCATGAAAACCTCCATGATGTCCTGGGAGTAGTCGGAGAAGATAGCGGACATGAGTCTTTGGAATGTAGCAGGGGCGTTACAAAGTCCGAACGGCATTCTTCTATAGGCATATGTCCCGAATGGGCAAGTGAAAGTCGTCTTCTCCTGGTCGTCTTTATGAATAGGGATCTAAAGAAATCCTGAGTATCCGTCCATGAAACAGAAATAGTTGTGCTTCGCCAACCTCTCGAGCATCTGATCGATGAAGGGGAGAGGGTAATGATCCTTCCTCGTAGCCTTGTTCAGCTTTCTATAGTCAAGGCACATCCTGTACCCCGTGACGGTCCTCGTTGGTATTAGCTCGTTCTTCTCGTTGTGAACCACCGTCATTCCTCCTTTCTTGGGTATGACGTGCACCGGGCTAACCCAGCGACTATCGGAGATAGGGTATATTATACCGGCATGTAGAAGCCTAACAATCTCCTTTTTTACAACTTCCATCATTATGGGATTTAGCCTCCGCTGCGGCTCAATCGAGGAGGCTTGCTCATCTTCAAGCAGAATTTTGTGTGAGCAGAGGCCTAAGCTAACCCCTTTTAAATCTTCAATTGCATATCCAAAAACTCCTTTAAACCTTTTTAAAACACCAAGAAGTTTGGTCATTTGGTCTTCAGGCAGTGAAGAGTTCACTATGACCGGCAGGGTCGAGCCCGCCCCCAAATATTCATACTGTAGCCCCGGGGGTAACTCTTTCATCTCAACTCCATGAGGCCCCGACGCATACTTCTCAAGCTGAGCATCCTCAAGGGAAAGGAGTTCTTCGTGGATTTCTTGGAAGCCAGCACCTGGAACCTCACTCCCGGCCGCGGTTCCACAAGGCAAAGTCTCGCAATGTATTGTGGGAATGACCGAGGAAGGCACTGGGTCTCTTTCAAGCTCATAATAATTATCCGGGAAGAAGGCTTCTAAGTGAAAACAGGTTTCAACCGTCGACGGTTCCCCACAACTGTTTCTAGCTCCCTCATCGTCCAGAGATCCTGGATGCTCGATAGAAGTCTGCAAGGAATAGATCGGTTCATGTCCATCGTAACCGACAGACTCAGCCTGATGGTTCTCTTGACAAAACTCTACGAACAACTCTTCCTCACTAAACTCGGGACTAGGAATGTCGATATACGCCACTTCATCATGAGGAAAGAGAGTTGCCGTGGCAAGGTGCTGCTGCGTATCTTGATACCTCCTCTGATTTTCCACGGCGGCAGCCAGAAGGGATAGTATATTCGAAGTATTTAGGGATTCTGCTAAGCTTCGTGCCAAACAGCGGATATGGTGTGAGTGATCCCAGATGTCTCCTGAAACTGCATGCAACATCCTCGTCATGGGGCAAAGAACCTATAAGAAAGGAGAGAGAGAGAGAGAGAGAGAGAGAGAGAGAGAGAGAGAGAGAGAGAACTGCACAAATAGCAAACACGTCAAAAGCACGGGTTGCATAAACGGGAACCGAATGTAGCGACGGCAGCACGGTGATTCAGTCAATTAGTACTATACAATTACTATCTACAATATGTACAAGTGAAATTGAAAAGTGTAGAGTGCGAAAATTATCGCGAGGTAGGGATAAGAGCTAGACACTATGGTTCATGAAATCCTAGAATAACAAGCACGTTGCCTCCCCGGCAACGACACCATAAACTTGACCTGCCCCCCGGCGGCTGCGCGCTAGATGTGTGCAATGATGCAAATGGGGGCGTGAGATTTAAATATTTGTAACCGCAAGCGCACGGTGTTGTAGTGTGGCTTGGGGGTCGAACTCAGGGAGGCGTGGATGTGCTTGTGTCAAAGAGGATCAAAATCACCCCATGGGCAAGCTAGCCCAGATCGAATGATGGGTTGTCACGGTAAAGGAATACAAGGTATAAACAATATAAAGAACAAACCCGGGACTTTGGTTTCCACCCCAACGGGTGACTCTCACCGATACAGCCTACGGGTAGGATGGCGATCGGAATTAGGGTCTAATGGTGAGACGTTGCCTCTGAAAGTGGTACCGGCATCCCATGGGCCCGATATTCCGGCCGGTGCTCAGGATGATACGTCGGACTTCCCGGGTTCGATCAGTGGGCACTCCCGTGTCCATTAACACTGATCGACTCCGGGAGCACTAAGCTCGCAACGATAACTCCCAACGTCTCATCCTGCCACTCCCGCGCGCTAGGATTCGGCGTCTACGCTAAGGGCGTGAGCTATGGCTAGGGAGTCAACCGCCAAGTTTATTCCCCCTTGGCCCAACGGTCAAAGGCGGTCTTTTTCCCATCGATGACAATAAAACACCCCGCGTAACCGTTAGATTCCTAATCCTTATCGATTTCCTAGTCCTATGGACGCATCGGGAAGAGCCCCCGAAGGGGTTTCTGCCAAAATCCCAGATTTGGAAACTACTCACACATATTTAGTAAAAAGCGATCTAAACAGAAATCGACCGTAAAAATCATGATCATACAATAGAAATGCAATGGTAGTAAAGCAATTAAGATAATACTAAAGTTTGACAAAGATCTGAAAACTTACAAAACCTGGAAAATTACAGCCGTCACAAAATGAATAAAACAACAAAAAATAACCAACTCCCGAATCTGGGAAACCTAGGGTTCTATATATAGAAAACGACATCACCCGATCGGTTGACAAGTCAACCGATCGGGTGAGCCGCTTCACAGATTTACAGTGCGAAGCGGAACTTCACCCGGTCTCCTTCACCCGGTCGGTTGACATATGAATGTGACCGGTTGGATCTTGGTGCCGTCGGGTGAGGAGGCCGGTTGAGCTGACCGTGTCTTGGCCTTTGAGATTCGGCTATAGATGAACCGATCGGGTGAAGGTCACCCGATCGGTTGGCAATCAGCTTCGATTTCCAGAGAGTTTAAGCTTTGGACCTGGTCACTGAACCGACCGGGTGACTTCTCGTGAGCTCCAAGCTGTGTCCGGGTGGTGCACGCGTGCATCACTCGATCGGTTGAAGATGACCAACCGATCGGGTGAGGGGCTGAAAGATGAAATCTTCGTCGTTTGACCCCCTGGATCACGCGTGACTCCTCCTATTGCTCCAGGGACACATGATATCATCGTTTTATGCCCCAAATGCCAGTAAACTCCTGAAAAATACAGAAAACATGGAAAAGTGAAAGAAAACAAGAAAACACCAGAAAACGAATATAAGACGACGGTAAAATACGGAAAAACACGGAGGAAAACGTGCGTAAATATATGAAATATAAACGCACGTCACTCTTCTCCCCACGCCCTACTTCTTCTTCTCCCTCAGCCTGCCGCCGCCTGTGCCCCGACTTCCCACTCCTCCCTCTGCGACGCCGTGGGACCACGCAACCGCCGTCGTTTCCCCTCTAGGCGCCGCACAACCACAGCAGCAGCCTGTAGCACACAGCTGCCACTGCAACACCAATGCACTGTCGTGAGCCGCCCCTCCGGTGTGTCTCCGACCTCCCCGCAACCCCCTACCGCCATGGACAGCCCTGCTGGCCACTGTTGCTCTAAAACAGCGAGCCCTGGCTGTTTTGCGATTCTAACGACGTCCCGACGCATCGTTGCGTGATCTCGTCGCCCCTCTCATTGTTGGATCTTTTCGGCAGTCCCTTACCTCACCCAGAGGTTTTCCTCGACGTCATGATCAGCCCCTACGACGCTCAACGTCATACTCTTTGTGTACGTCGACCCGTTCGTCTCCGTTCATCGTTACGGCTTTCTGTGAGCCGTAGAACGTCAACCATTCACTTCGCTCCCTGATTTGGACTCTTCTCACTGATCTTGTCGCTGTCCAAGGATTGGCGATCGTGCAATCTTATTTTGGAATCTAGATTAGGAGCGCTTTCTTTATTCCAACCCCTGACGTCGCTACCCGACGCCAGTGTAGCTCTCACGGCGTGTAAGGGTAATTTTCTCATCACTTAGGACCCCCAACCAATGCATGCTAATCAACATTAAAATCGGTATTTTAATTGCTTAGTAAATCACTAATGAAGATAATTTAAACTGGGACTGTAGGTTGGTGAATCCGAGCACATAGGTAGATTGGACTGGTTGGACGGTGTTTGCAGAACGACTGATTGCAGGCAAGTGAAACTTGCCAACTCTTGTTTTAGGCCATGTTTTAGGCCATCCCTCGTTTTTAGCGTAAAAGAGACTAGGCGACGAAATGATACTTGTCTAGATGCAATTTCAAGATCTAGCTCGACAACGAAGCTAGATCTGACACCCTGCCATGTCATTCATTCATTTTGCCTGTCACGTTTAATTTCCATATCTGTACGCATTTTATTTATGCTCTGCCATGCCTGTCACGTTTAAATTCCATATCTGTACTCACTTTAATTGTACTCTTACCATGCCATGCATCCTACATGTCATTCCATGCTTGAATGTTGCATTCGTAGCACACGCTACTGTACTTCCTTGTTGAGGCTAGGCACCTGCGTTGCAGGCACAACCCTATGCCAAATACACTTCCTGGCTCGTGCACCAGAAGCGGGCTACATGTGTTGGTCAAAAGCCAATGCCCGATTACACGTGGAGGGGTAGGGTTAAGCGACCACTCAGCGTAGAAGTGTGCCCGTACAGCCACATCAGCTGTAAGGCGTAAACTCTGTGCACGACGTGTTTACTTGACTTGTAAATCCATGTGAATGTTTTAGTAGCTTTGCTAACCTTGCCATGTCATACTTGTTGCACTTTATTACTTGTTGCATCCATAGCTTAAACTGCCATGTCATCGTATATTTTAGAACTGCTAGGTTGTTTCTCTTTCTTTTAGTTTCTTTGCACAAGTCTCTTGTAGACTTGCTGACCTGCGCCCTCGTCTCTTTTGGGTGTCACATGTTAGTTGCTGAGCCTGAGCCCGTTCCCGAGGACGAGGTGTTTGTTGACATTGAGCCTGAGTCCACTGTTGACGTGGAGTTCGAGGACACCGACGACCAGTCTTAGAGACTTCTTCTGTGTTGCTTTCTGCTTAGTTCATGTTAGGTTGTCGGTGCATAGCGCCTTTCCTTTTTGTACGTTTATTTCTGTTGGCCATGCTTGGGGCCTTTTTAGACTCTTTTAAGCCTGGTGGCATTTCTGTGATGTTGAACTTTATTTGTGGACATTCTGAGATTGGAATAATATTAATATCTCTCTTTCTTTTAATATTATTTTTGTCCTGTTTTGTAATTACAAGGACCTATACTTGGTTATTCCAGACGCTTTACAGGCTATAGCCTTATAGCTTCAAGTCTGAGCGGACCTCCTCACGTCCCTCCTTCCGTTTATCGGAAGCGGGGCATGTCAGGTTTTATTGGTGGCCCATGCAGGTCTCTGCAACTGTGAATTATCAGAACAATGATAATAAAAATAGAATGTCCATTAAATAAATTAAAACATCCAAGTCATAAGCCTTGAGTCTAATTTTATCGTTTCATATGTCTTAGGTGGCTGGTAGACGTGTTGCCTGAACATCTGTCACAGCTTAGTAGGGAAATCCATAGATCAAGACTATTGTAAGACTTAGTTAGACGTCTGTACTGGCTAGTTAAAGGTCCCTGATTGTTAGCTAGACTTCATGCTAGAAATTGATATAATCGTCTTAGGAGTTACCTTAGTGGTTCCTACCTAGCTCTGACCATGATAGACCTCTAGAATTTCTTTAGTCTTTCGCTTGGGTTCATCGATTTTGGGCCCAACAGAACATGATCTTGATTCTCTTAGGACCTTTCCCTGAGGTCTCAAATATATTCTAGCTCGTTAGAAAGCCTTAGTGTTAAGTTTCTCTTGACCTTTAGTCAACCCGATAATTAGAACCCCTGATTCTATCATTTTCCTGATCAATACACTTCTGTGTTACTGACCGTACAATTCCATCGTAGTTTTCTTGAATCATAATTTAGGCGCATTTATCTTACAACCACATTCTTTGCTCTCGATTCACATGATCACCACATTACGATAATCGTTGATCTTTCGAATTTCCTCCGTTGCAAAGCTTGATTCTTTCAAAGTTGTTTTCGGTTTCCCTTGATTAAAAGTTTTGCTCAGTATAAATTTTGTTTTTTAAACCATCTTCTTATATATTTAGTTCCTCACTTTACGATTGAGTAAAAAAAATTTCCTTCGTAGATTTTGAAGTCTATTGGTTGTAAGTTTAATTACTATCTCGTAACTATTTCCTGACATATACTTTCGCATTTCGGTTTAAAAACTCTATTATTATTTTGAAAATTCGATAAACCATCTTTTCTAAACTATGAGATTCATTTTAACCGCTTAACATACATACTTTAAAATATTTTTCCAAGCTAAATAGAACTTCAATTACTTTTATATATCAGTTCTAGGTACGTCGTACTCGTACTTTAAAATCTTTGTATAAAACCATTTCTTTGGGCAAATCCTGGTTCCTCGAAAAGTAGTTTTAATATTACTTATTTTAAATTTCTCCCCTGTATAAAGACTTTGAAAGCGTTTAACATGAGCTTAAATTTTCTACACTTCAGTTAATTTAATTTCATTCTTTGAATTTCAAAATTTTTGCCGAAATTATATTAAATTACTGCAGTATAATATTTTCTAACCAACGTCCTCAATGTTCGAGTGAATGTTTTATTCTTCCTTATAATGATTTTCAATGAGCTAATAAACCATTTTTCTTATTATGGATATATGACCCAAACTTATTTCGAATAACTCATTTTATCGATCACCAATATTTTTCTATGCATAAAAGAACTCCAACTTTTGAGGTACGACCGGTTTTGTACTCTTCGTATTTTAACTTATATCTTTTACACACTATTTTCATGTATCGTATAAGAGTATCATTACATCTTTCTTTTCCCACCTAAACATTCACAATTATACCCCTGATTCACTTAACCAAGTTGTCTCCTTATCTTCGTCCTATCTGAACTCGTGCTTATCGGTCTTTCCTTCGTTACACTTTTGGTTTTGGTTTCCTTTCTATTGTAGATTTCGTCGTTGCATGTGTCAACCGTAGCATATTTTGTGATGTCGTTGTGGTGCATGTATAGGTGGAGCGTGTGGACCCGTGTGTGTGTGAACCCCGGCGTATCACTCACGTATGAGTGTACTCCTCTGTAGTATATTAATGTTTGCCTATTATGTGATATATACATACTCAGTGTTATTCATGATGTATATGAAGTTGTATGGATGATATTAGTTATATATATGTGGGTAGCTATAACACTTTAGGAATGTCTGAATATATATATATTGGAAAATGTATTGGAGTATAGACTAGTAGTGTATGTAGTTTGAAGATACTTGTGAATGCATATATATATATATATATATATATATATATATATATATATATATATATATATATATATATATATATATATATATATATATAAAAGTAAGTCAGGTGTATGTTAGGTGTAATGATAATAGGTGTACTTATAGTTAAGTGAGTATGCATATTATACGACCTATATATTAGTACGTGTGAGTGTGTACTCGTACGTAGATATGTATTGTGCTTAGACGTAAGTAGTTATGTATTTGTTGCATGAGTATATATGTGATTTACGTATGGTAGTAGGATTATAATTTTGATTGGTAGTGCTTGATTTTACGGGATGTTGTACGTGTGTATACCATAAGGTATACAAGATTATTGCATATCTTAACTATGTATGGATAAGTAGATGTGTTGGTATACTAATTATATGTAGATGGATATGGTGTGAATATATATGTTACATGTGTGTGACTATACGATGAATGCATGCATTAGGGAGGGTATTATAATTATACGTGTGCTGATGTCTGTAATATTATTATGGTATATAAAGTGATTGAGCTATGTGGGTGTTACCTGACTAAATATTAAGTGTGATTGAAATTATGGTATGTATATGGTTATGTTGGTATATGTGTATACATTGGAGTGGTATTGGTATATGTATAGATACCGTGTTACGTAAATAGAGTATTCTGATATGTGTTTTGAGTCTCACTCAAGCTTGAGTGGGTATACTCCAAGTATATTGTTACATATGTTTATGGTTTGCGTGTAGTACCATGAATATAGCGATGGATGATGTATGTATAGTGAGAGGATTGTTCGTGCCTGGTCGGGTTACGCACATGATTGTGGGTCGCTATACCAGTATATAGTTATATGTGTTGTTCTTGTGGTATAGTTATTTACTAAGGACTTGCCTGTGTGAATGTATGTGTGCTAGCTAAACTAGGTGTGTAGATGTGCTGAGTATATAGTGGTATGATTGGTATATATAAATGAGATGTTAGCGTGTGTGGGTGTGCACCATGCACGGGTAAGTATGTTCTTAGTTATAGGTATTGGTGACTATGGTATGTGTGGCGTGTCGTGAATATAGTTATAGGACCGTATGTGATGTGAATATATGGTGAAATATTTGCATGCATTTGAATGACTATATAATTGTGAAATTATAATTGTGGTAAAGGTATCTTAGATATAATAACATGATTTAACATTGAGTGGTGTGATTACTTGTGTTGATATGTTGGCATTGGATGCACACTAAGAGATATAGGGAGTAGTGTATCCTTATTATTTTGTTCATAGGTAGTTATCTGACGTGGAGTATTACGATGGTATTTGTTGGTGTGAACTATTTAATTGTTTGTGAGTATGTGCACCATGGTATGTAATAAGTGTTTAATAGTTAAATAGGGATGTACGTGATTATATGAATGATTGAAGTACGTGTATGAATCTAACTGACTATGATAGGAGTAAGTTAGAATGGGCGTAAATATATACATGTTGGTAGTGTTACTGCTTGACTACTTAGTAAATATATAAGCACTTGTCGTGACTATATCTGGTTTGAATTATAATGTGATATGATTTGGGGTAGCTACTAGAGTGACTAGATATATTTATAGTTAGAAAGTCCGAGGACGGACTTTGTTCTAAGGTGGGTAGGATGTCACGGTCTATTTTCGATCGTATGCTTTACGTGCACGTATTTATTTTAGACTTTGTTTGTATCCGAATCCTATAGTGTGATATGTCGTTGTGACCCTCTCGAAGAGTATTAAATTGTGAAATTATTTTGAAACGTCATTTCATGGGTCGTTCTCCAACGAATTGACTTTGTTTGATGAGACGTCGCGATTTTCACTTTTGTCGTGGGACCTTTTTATTTTTAGTTTCGTTTCTCGTCATCGAAATTATGATCCGTCTTCTTTGGTTTGTTTCTCTCTTCGATACGGTCACTCCAGTATTTATTTCATAATTTTAAGGCTTCGTTTGACCTACTTTCACTTTTTCCCCAGCTTAAATATCAGTTTATCCCTAAGTTTCAATTGGTTCTTTCCCCCAATGATTTAATAATAATAATATCATCCAAATGTTCACTTAGCCCAGCCCATTTCTTTGCCTTGGCCGCACCCAACGTAGGTGAGAGAGAGAGGGTGTGAGATTGGTGTTTTTAATATTAGATATACCAAATTTTTAAAAAACAAAACAAACAACTAACCTAGACCCACGTTTCAGCCCACTCCCCACGTGATGGTAGGGCCCCTCCTATTTAAAATACCTAGGGTTATAACTTTTTAACCTAACCTATTTTTCTCCCAACCTAACACGAAGAGCAGCAGCCGCCCTATATTTTTCCGCCCGCAGCTCTTCTCCCCGCACCCTACCTTACCTTCTCCCTCAGCCCGCCGCCGCCCATGCCCCGACTTCCCATCTCCTCCCTCTGCGACGCCATGGGACCCCGCAACCGCCGTCGTTTCCCCTCCAGGCGCCGCACAGCAGCAGCAGCAGCCTACAGCACGCAGCCGCCGCTGCACCACCGCTGCACCGCCGTGAGCCGCCCCTCTGGTGTGTCTCCGACCTCCCCACGACCCCCTGCCACCGTGGACAGCCTCGCTGGCCACCGTTGCTCTGAAACAGCGAGCCCTGGCTGTTTTGCGATTCTAACGACGTCCCGACGCGTCATTGCGTGATCTCGTCGACCCTCTCACTGTTGGATCTTTCTGGCAGTCCCTTACCTCGCCAAGAGGTGTTCCTCGACGTCACGATCAGCCCCTACAATGCTCAACGTCGTAGTCTTCGTGTACGTCGACCCGTTCGTCCCCGTTCGTCGTTACTGCTTCCCGTGAGCCATAGAACGTCAACCGTTCACTTCGCTCCCTGATTTGGACTCTTCTCGCTGATCTTGTCGTTGTCCAAGGATTGGCGATCGTGCAATCTTATTTTGGAATAGATTAGGAGCGCTTTCTTTATTCCAACCCCTGGCGTCGCTACCCGACGCCAGTGTAGCTCTCATGGCGTGTAAGGGTAATTTTCTGATCACTTAGGACCCCCAACCAATGCATGCTAATCAAGATTAAAATCGATATTTTAATTTCTTAGTAAATCACTAATGAAGATAATTTAAACTGGGACTGTAAGTTCACATAGGTAGATTAGACTGGTTGGACGGTGTTTGCAGAACGACTGATTGCAGGCAAGTGAAACTTGCCAACTCTTGTTTTAGGCCATGTTTTAGGCCATCCCTTGTTTTTAGCGTAAAAGAGACTAGGCGACGAAATGATACTCGCCTAGATGCAATTTCAAGATCTAGCTTGACGACGAAGCTAGATCTGACACCCTGCCATGTCATTCATTCATTTTGCCTGTCACGTTTAATTTCCATATCTATACACATTTTATTTGTGCTCTGCCATGCCTGTCACGTTTAAATTCCATATCTGTATGCACTTTAATTGTACTCTTGCCATGCCATGCATCCTACATGTCATTCCATGCTTGAATGTTGCATTTGTAGCACACGCTACTGTACTTCCTTGTTGAGGCTAGGCACCTGTGTTGTAGGCACAACCCTATGCCAAATACACTTCCTGGCTCGTAAACCAGAAGCGGGCTACATGTGTTGGTCAAAAGCCAATGCCCGATTACACGTGGAGGGGTAAGGTTAAGCGACCGCTCAGCGTAGAAGTGTGCCCGTACAACCACTTCAGCTGTAAGGCGTAAACTCTGTGCACGAAGTGTTTACTTGACTTGTAAATCCATGTGAATGTTTTAGTAGCTTTGCTACCCTTGCCATGTCATACTTGTTGCACTTTATTACTTTTTGCATCCATAGCTTAAACTGCCATGTCATCGCATATTTTAGAACTGCTAGGTTGTTTCTCTTTCTTTTAGTTTCCTTGCACAAATCTCTTGTAGACTTGCTGACCTGAGCCCTCGTCTCTTTTGGGTGTCGCATGTTAGTTGCTAAGCCTGAGCCTGTTGCTGAGGACGAGGTGTTTGTTGACGTTGAGCCTGAGTCCACTGTTGACGTGGAGTTCGAGGGCACCAGCGACCAGTCTTAGAGACTTCTTCTGTGTTGCTTTCTGCTTATTTCTTGTTAGGTTGTCGGTGCGTAGCTCCTTTCCTTTTTGTACGTTTATTTCTGTTGGCCATGCTTGGGGCCTTTTTAGACTCTTTTAAGCCTGGTGGCTTTTCTGTGATGTTGAACTTTATTTGTGGACATTCTGAGATTGGAATAATATTAATATATCTCTTTCTTTTATTATTATTTTTGTTCTGTTTCATAATTGCAAGGACCTATACGTGGTTGTTCCAGACGCTTTACAGACTATAGCCTCACAGCTTCAAGTCTGAGCGGACCTCCTCACGTCCTTCCTTCCATTTATGGGAAGCGAGGCGTGACAACTTCTCATCTTGATTTGGATACCCCACATGAGTCCTACGAGAGCACCGAGGAGACTACAGAGCTTGTGCATACCGGTGAGGAGGATGTGCGTGAGGACGAGGACACCACGACCACATACGAGTGGTCCACTCCACATCCACCTCCACAGCCATCTCTGTTGCTGCTTCTTCCTTGGTCTGTGGTCAAGCACGATCAGGACATCGGGTAGATGGTGGAGCAAGAGCATATCATCGTGGAGAATATGCATGAGGGCTTGGATACGATGGTCCACTTCATGGAGCCCGAGTCACATCTACCTCTACCGTCACTCTCCACTTCTTCTACGGCTGAGCATCTACTTGAGCATATTGCCCCTATTCAGGGAGATTTTCATACTCACTCTCACTCTCACTTTTGAGTCTCGCTTTTCACTTCTTATTTCTTTATACTCATATATTTTTGACACACCATATCTCTCGCGGGACACAGGATCTACTTCCCTTGAGGTATGTTGCGGTGCGTCACCACCTGGAGAGCCACTTATCATGGAGAGCGGGGATTTGGTCGTCACTAGCACAGAGGATAGCGACCCATTCTCAGGGAGTATTCGTCGCCCTTTTATTATTTTTCCATCTT
Source organism: Scilla litardierei (assembly GCA_030789695.1). Lineage (NCBI taxonomy): Eukaryota > Viridiplantae > Streptophyta > Magnoliopsida > Asparagales > Asparagaceae > Scilla > Scilla litardierei. The sequence continues at coordinate 344,942,256 of CM061142.1, read as the reverse complement.
ATGTTGACGATTATCTCTGGGATACATTTATTTTGGGAAATGATTTCTTGCCATGGGCTAATGCACCTCATTCTTTGCAGGTTACAGGTGGACACCTACGAGGGATGCTTGGAGGTGCATTGCTTGGGTCCATTGGAACACGTGACACATCGCTTCTAGCAGAACCATAGCAGGAGCAGTTAAAGCAGCTACCTGCCCCACTCCAAATTCTGGATCCGCCTATGCTCAGGTGTATCCTAATCTAGTAGTGTAAATATTTACCGTTTTCTAGTTTAGATTAGAATAATATCGTCTCCTCTCATTAGCGAGGGGAGCGTATCTAGGGTTTGCTTTTGCATCATAATAACCCATCATGTTGTGCCCTTCTATCATTTCACCCCCATCACCTTATCCTTGTTCTTTTGGCACTTTTGGCACTTTTCTTTGCCCCGTTATCATTTTTCTCCATGAGACCCCTACCACCTCCAAAGGGTGGTGATGCCTGTTTTGCCTATTGTTCACTCTCCCCTTTATCTTTTATGCCCCGTATCGGATTTTCATATCTTTTGGGCATAGCTTATATTAGCTTGGGGGAGAGTATCACCCATAGTCATTTTAGTTATTTTGATGCATTTTCCCTCCCATTTTATCTTTGCCCTCTCATGAGTGATCTTATTGCATTTAGGGCAATGCAAGCTTTAGCTTGGGGGAGTTGCATTTCATGCATGTTTCCTTTATTTTCTTCCATTTTTCACCTTTTTCATGCATCAAAAAATTTTTCTTTTCATTTTTATGCATCATTCCCATCTTGCATTTTTCTTTCTCCATTTCATTCTCGCCTCTTTCTAGAGATGAACCCTCAATGATATTTTGCCACTCATGCTTCACTTTTTGCATTTGAACACCTTTTTCCATCACACTCTTTCTTTGATTATTCAATGCTCATATATGTGTTTTGCCATCTTTTGGGTTTATTTGTTATATTTCGAGATTGTTGGTTGTGATTGTGTTTAAGGCATGCTTCTAGCTATATATCATATTTTAATATGCCCCTCTATTTGAAGTTCCTAGATTTTCACGCTTCACTTCCAAAAAAACGGTTATTTTACCATCCTACCCCCGTGCTTCTAACTCTTGCATGAAATACTATATGTGTACTCTTATCGGATGTGTTAGCTACCTTTCAATGGGATTAGGATATCCACACCCTTGTTCCGTGCTTTAATTCATGGAGGATTTTCTTGCCATGCTTGGATTTCTCAAAAATTCACTTTTGTTTTACTTTGTACATTCCCCCCTCGTCATGCATCGTTCTCCCATTTGGGGGAGTGCACACTTTTCATTTTCAACCAAAAAAACATTACCCAAAAACCATTAGACACCCAAAAACTACCCAAATAAACACTTTTGTACATATTTTTGTATAATGGTCCTTCGGGGTTTTTCGTAACCCGACGCCCTAAAGCCATCTAGCTTGGGATGCGTAAGCCGCCCTTGCATTCCATTGCGATTCCGCAAGTTTGCAAGACAAAAATATTAAAATCAAATCAAAAACAACAAAAACAAACCAAAAACTAAAAATATGTATATATATGCCACATTCTCCCCTTTTACTTCGCTCTCCACATCTCCTATATTTGAGAGCACCAAGTTTGTACAAAGTGATCTTTCCACATCTTCTCCATCTCCTTTTGAAAATACAAACAAGGCAAGAAAGTGTTTCAAAAATAAAAAATGACAAGTGTGTGGTGATTCCTTACATCCAAGAGATTGATAGTTATTCCCATGATTCATATCTATTCTTTCTTACTTCTTCATGCATGTATGGGTATCTCGTATTCACCGTTTGGAAGATTTGATATGATTCACCGTTTGGAAGATTTGATATGAATTTGAGCTTCCTTATATTTGGGCATATTATCTACTATAACATGCTATGATAGCTATGCCTTTGCCAATGTCACGCTTCTATCTCTTTTGTGCTCTATTGATATGAACCCATGATGCTATATTATGAGATTGAATTCTTGATTTAGATTGTGGTAAGCTTTTCCCTTGTGCTTAATTGTGTTGGTGATTACATTTGTGGTTTGGAGAGGGTGATCAAGGATTCTTCGCTTTCCTTTCTTGCTCTCGCACCCGATCTTCATTCCAACTCGTCTTCCTCGGGACGAGGAAGAGTTTAGCTTGGGGGCTTGACGCGTGTTCATATTCCAACTTTTGCACACTCTCTTCATCGTGTTTTCATATGCGTTTTATCTCATTCCATGTTGTATATATCACATGTTGGTTCATATTGACTATTGGGTGTATTGTTTGCATTTCAGGTAAATGTTGGCATTTCGGTGTCTTCTGGAGTCAACCTTGCATGTCGGGACCAAAGCGCGCTTATACGGCAAAGATCCGATGGTCAAAGATGAGGATTTGAAGTTTTGGAGCTTCACCCGGTCGTGTGGATGAGCCACCCGCTCGGTTCGTATTATGGTATCAGTCATGCGCTCCACCCAGACAACACAATGCGCCACCCGATCGAGTGGATGACTGGTTGGTGAGGAAACAGAGTGGAATTCATGAGAGAGCTTCCCAACCGATCAGGCCATCCCCTCGGGTCATCTTGGGGAAGAACTCACCCGACCGGTTGACACTTCAACCGATCGGGTGGCCTTTTCTTCCCCTTTCGTGCACTGCTGATGCATTCATTGAATATCTGCTATCATTCCAGTAGTATTTTGGGTGATATCTTATTTTTCTAGCGTCGGCATCGTCGTTAGCTTTCCAACGATAGGTCGCATGCCCAAATCTAATTTTTCTACATTTTTTTGGAATTTTCTGAACGGAGCTGGGTGCTGAAATTCTGGGCTGTCTGGAATTTGAAATTCAACCGATCGGGTGAGCTATCCAACCGATTGGATGCGCCCATTTTCAGCAGTTCTAAGTTACTGTTTGTTTCCACCTGATTGGTTGAACTTCCAACCGATCGGGTGGCCCTTTTTCAGCAGTTTTAGTGGGTTTTTGGACCCGAACTGTTAGGGTTTGGTGGTGGCCTATAAATATGAGATGTTGGACGACTTGTAATGGGTTCTCCTCTATTTTTCAGGGCTTTTCTGTCCCTTTCATGGGAGCTTTAGATTAGTTTAAATTAGGGTTTCTCTTTCAATAAATCTTATAATGGATTGATGGATTCTAATGCAAGATAAGTATTTCTTTTCTTATTTCAATTGCTTTATGTTATTTTTATTGTGCTTGATGGTGAATGTTTGTTTGTCCCTTTTATTGCTTGCTATCATGTTCTTCACCATTGAGTAGTGTTTGATGAACCCTGATATGGGTTAGAGTAGGATTGATGCTTGGGAAATTTCATTTGACTTGACTGCATGGCTAGTGTTTGATGGAATGTGTCAATGGGGATGTCTAGCAATCTGAGACCAATCCATATGGCAACACACCAGATGGAGTTAGGGGTTGGGCTCCGGATGCTTGTCCCGTCAAGATCCGCTTTGATGTATTGCTAGAAATCACATTCGACCTATTTGGCTATTAGGGTTACGCTAGGGCGTTTTACTGTCATTGGCGGGAGAAAGATCGCCTTTGACTGTTGGGCCAAGGGGAAATAAAACGGGAGTTTGATTCTCTAGCCATAAATCACGCCCTAGCATTGACATCGAGTCCTTGCACGTGAGAACGACTTGGACGAAATGTTGGGAGCTATCATTATGGCCTTAATGCTCTCGGTTGCAGAGGGTGTTGGACATGGGAATGCCCACCGTTCGAAACCGGGTAGACCTAGCGTATCATCCTGGGCACCGACCGGAATATCGGGCCCATGGGGCACTAGGTACCACCTTTTGGGGCAATGTCTCACCCTGGGTCGAGTCGAATACCAAGTGTCATGAGTGCTCTAGCCCGTGTTAGCGGGGATTCATTTCATTTCTTTTTCATTTCTTTCCTTTATTCCTACACTATCCACTCATATCCTCCGCGTAGCTCTCACACAACCTAGGCGAGGCTAGTAGCCTTCAAGCCATCCACCTTCCATTGTTCGATATACCCGCACCCTACACTAACCGTGCACTTGCGGTAAAACGACACCACACCCTAATCATAAACGGGGCGCCGGTCAGCAACCTCCCTTGGTTCTTCAAAAGCTGGGACATCTGGCCCCTCAGTTCATCTAGTGAAGTGTTTATGCTCTTGAACTGGGTGGAAGTGTCCTGGTTGAACCGGGTTTGACTACTCATAAAAGTCTCCAAAGTGGCCTGCAGACTGGACCGAGGTGGATTTGGCGCATAGCCCTGCTGAGGCGGTCGGTTAAACTGATAACCTGGCGGTCGATAAGGCCCAGCTGGCCTGAACCCGCTCTATTGCTGAGCCTGTGGCTGCCCGTGTTGTGCTGAGGAGAGGGTGGCGGCCTCTGAAATTGTGGAGGTTGCAGCCCTCCACTTGGATTCCCATAAGAGAATCCCGGATGATTCCGAGCAGCCGGGTGTTGCCATTGATTCCCTCCCTCTCCTTGGACGTATTACACAGATTCACATAATTTAGTACCATCGTAATGTTCCTCACTAGGAATATACCCCTGCTCTGCATAATCCTCTGCAGGATGATAAATAGATGAGCTGGTGGATGCAGTGATGGAATCCAAGCGCTGTTCAATCCTGGCCACTTGTTTGCATAAGGTCTCGATGTGAGAGTCCAAATGGCTGGCAGCTTTGACCTCGGGGGGTCCGGGTCACAATGGTTCGTTCTTCACTCCATTGCTGATTATTGGCTGCCATATGCTCCAGCAAGTCTATATCTTCTTTAGGAGACTTGTCGAGTAAGGAGCCTTGTACCGCAGCATCTATTATCATCTTGGTGCTGGACTGGAGCCTGTTATAAAAGATCTGCACCAAATCCCAAGGCTAGATCCTGTGGTGAGGACATTAATGTTGGAGGTCCTTGAATGTTTCCCATGCCTCATAAAGCGACTCTTGTGGGAGCTGTTTGAAGTTTGAAATTGCTCCCCGGATTCGCACTGTCTTCGAGGGTTGATAGAATTTATCCACGAAGGCGAGTGCCAGCTTCTCCCATGTGGTGAAATGGTTGGGAGGATGGGCCCGTAGCCAGTACGAGGCTTTATCCCTCAGAGTGAACGGGAAAAGCCGTAGCTTGACAGCATCGTCACTCACATCCTTAGCCTTAAAAGTGTCACACTTTGCTAGGAAAGTATCGATGTGGTGGTTGGGGGTTTCATGAGGATGCCCATGGAAGGGATCCTGCTGCATCAAATTAATGAGCCCCGTCTTCAGCTCGAAGCTCGCCGCCGCCAGTTGCGGTCTAAGAATAGAGGAGTTGTTTCCAAACGTCGGCTTCATATGGTCCCTGATGGACCCGGTGCGAGCAGGAGGAGGAGTATTATTGTCCTCCATCTGGGTAGAGGGAGGTGGATTTCTGCTGGAGGCCCTCAAGGCCCTTGCCATTTTCTCGATCTCGGGATCGAATAACAATTCTCTAGTAGATGCCCCGAAATGAGTGTTCATGCACCAAAACAACTAGACAAATACCATTAGTAGCATGGTAATAAATAAAAGAATAAAAATGTTGGAGAGATAAGGGATGATTAGAGTTGCTAGCAAACTTCTAAAAATAAAAATAAACTGAGATAACATTATTGCCGTCCCCGGCAACGGTGCCAAAAACTTGACGCGTCCGAAACCTACACCTAGATTCTACCCGGCGGTGTCACAATCGCCAGGCATGGTATAGCCCCTAGGTGTCAATTCCGAGCTCGATCCGCAAGTGGACGGTGTCAAGTTGTAGTATAAAAGATAGATAATCCCACAGGGACGGTGACAGTGTGGTTGAGTACTCAGCTTACTTCTATATCTCGAAGTGAGATAGCTATCGGGTTGAGAGGATTGGTTTGTGTATTGTTGTTGTTTTAATAATAAAAAGGACTAGGGCATTAGGGGTCACCGCTAGGACTATCGGGGATCGACGTTGGAATAGGATCCTTACGTTACATTAGGGTTAGGGGATTAGTCTCCCAATTTGTACCACTCTCGTGGATTAGAATTGCGAGGTATTTTGGCGGCTCTCATTGACGCAATAGCGGTAGCCGACAACGTAGCGGTATAGTTCATCGATGGATCCCCTCAAGGCACGAGCCGGGCATGGTCACGAGCCTTGGTTGGATCCACCGATTTCCCTATTCGAATCCTAGGGATACCCCTTAAGCACATCAATTCCACAGACCGTGGGTATGATCTCAGTACGGATTATCCTGGGGATTCGGTAGGATCTACCGAAACACTTCCCTAAACTCCCAATTTAACCTAAGGATTCGGATCTACATCTCCTTTTAGAGTCTTAGGGCTAGCCCATCAACCCTAGAAAAGACCACTCACTCATGACAATATTAACGAACAAAAATACAATTTTTAGGAGAGAAAACATCATGGCAAATGGATAGATTAAAAATCGAGAAACTTAAAGCGAGTAACGGATCTCAAGAGAAAATAGGATTCCAGGAACGTGAGAGTAGCAAAACAAAATTCCAATAAATTTCGATCCAAAAATATTCGAAAGTTTTAATCTAGATCTAACAAAAAATACTCTCTAATCTCCGCCCCAAAGACAATTCAAAACCCCTACAATCAGTCGCTCCCAAACGCCGTCGCAGCTTCCATCACTTCACTGCTCCCAAGCGCGTAACAGCCGGATCAGAAATCTATCCAAAATGGCCTTCAGCATCATTAACCGAGTGGGTGACTCGGTCGAGCAGTGTGTTGCTCGGTCGTCCGCTCGGTCCGAGCAGCTGTACTGCTCGACCGAGCTCGACAGTGAATTGCGCTTCTCCAAAATCTTCACTCTGTCTGTACAGGCCGAGTCAGCTCTACTTGGTCCGAGCAGACATCTGACTCGATCGCTGAAGAAGCTGCTCTGGCCGTACGTGAAATTGCTTCAGCTTTGAAGGTTGGCGCTGCTCGACCGAGCACAAAGGTGCTCAGTCCGAGCCATCCGCGTGTCAGCGTCCTCTTATGCGTTTGCATCTGCTCGACCGAGCAGCTGCTCTACTCAGTCGAGGCAGCTGGGAAACTCTCTCCAGTAGCATCTGAAGCTTCCCTCTCCTCCTTCTCTCTCCTCCACTCCTCCCTTGGCATCCAAAACACAGTGAACTCCTGTAGAGCTTCGCCAACAAGCTCATGGGTGTGTCAGATGTGTCCATACCCATGTCGGGTCCCAAATCGCTCCAAAATCACTGAAAACTCATAAAATACTACGAAACTCGAATATAACGTCAGAAATGCGATATCGTAGGGAAATATGGGATTTGGATGCGAAAATGGCATGGAATGCAATGTCATGATGCTATGAAAAAGGTGTAAAATATGGACACATCAGTGAGTGCTATTGTACATAAAAGCATGTCCTTTCTTTTGATTTCCACCCTTGGTGGGTTTCTTGGCAAAAGAGGGATTGTGTGGAGTGGTGATCTTTTTGGTAGGTTTACTACCCAAAGTATGTTTTGGTCACTACTTATGGATGTACCGGGGGATGGCCTCACAAAATCTATAATCATGCCACTATAGGAGGTGTGTGATTTGGATGCATTTGCTTCCACATAACCAAGTCCAACACGGTGTGTGGCCGGAAATTGGTTGGAAAGCAATTCATCCAATTGTCCTTTCCCTTTGTTTAATCTCTTAACTTGGAAGGACATGAGCTTATATTTCTCCCTAAGGGAAAGAATCGTAGTGTCCAAGGTGGACACACATGTGGTGAGCGCGTGCACTTGGGTTTTGAGAGAATTATTCTCAATACTCAATTTTGTGTTTTGTGAGTGGAGATCATCGCTATCTTCAAAAGAAACGTGGTATAATTGAGATTTGAGGAAATTCACCTCATTTTTCAATGTGCCATTTTGAGAAATCAAATTTACTTTCTCAAGTGTGAGTGTGTCAACAATGGTGTCATTGTTGGTGATGGATGGCATGAATGATTTACTAACATTCAATTTCTTCAAATTAGTATATATAAGCATGAGAGAGTGATACTTAAAAAATAATTTTTCGTTAGCTATACGAAGTTCATCCATTGTTACCTCGGGTTCATCGCTCTCACTTTCGCTTCTATCGGAGAATGTATCTTCTCGGGCATGAAGCACATATGTGCACTCTTACCCTTCTCATCCTCGAATTCGCTTGAAGAATCCCCACTCGAGTCATCGAAAGTCCAACGAGTCCTTTCTTCTTATCTTTCATGAATTTGTCGGACTTGTGGTACTTTGGCGCTTTCCACTTCTCCTTGTTCTTTAGCATTGTGCAATCCTTCTTGATGTGCCTTGGCTTGTTGCACTTAAAACATAGAGAAGAGGAGTTGTTAGTGGAATCAAATTTAGATTTGAATGGAAATTTACCTTTGCGAAATAAGCGTTGGAACTTCTTCGCCATTAGCTCTATTTCTTCCAAATCCATCTCTTTCTCGGTTTCATCACTATCGGAGGATGAAGAGGTAGCCTTGAACGCTAACACCTTCTTCTTTGCCTCCGTTGGCTTCATCATGCCTCTAATCTTCAATCTGTTCTCCCTTCGTACTTCGTAAGACATGAGAGTACCGATGAGATTCATCACGGTATAGTTCTTCATGTCATTGACATCCTTAGTGGCAATTGCTCTTCTTTCCCATTTTGAGGTCATTGACATGATTATTTTTCTCACCTTCTCTTGTTGGGTGTAGGTTTTTTCAAGTGCTTCAAGCTCATTGGTGATGTCAGTGAAGCGTCCGTATATTGTTGCAATGTTCTCACCTTTCAGCATTTGAAACATGTCAAAGTTTTGTATAGCAACATATAACTTTGACAAATTTACCTTGTTGGTTCCCTCGTGGGTGACGATGAGATGATTCCATATTTGATATGCACTCTTACATGTGCATATCTTGTTGAACTCATCCAGATCCAATGCATAATGAAGAGCGTTCATTGCCTTGGCATTGTTTACCTCGGCGGACTTCTCGACGGGAGTCCACTTGTCGAAATCCACTTTCGTGGGTTCTCCGTAATCCTTATGGAGAGTTCTCCAAAGAGAAGCACTCCTTAGGAATGTCTCCATTCGGTACTTCCAATAGCCAAAGTTCGTGCCATTGAAATGTAGAGGACGAACCTTAGATTTCCATTCAAATACGGAAGAAGCACCATCACGATCGCGATTGTTATACGAAGGAGGTGGAGGAACGTTGTTGTTGTTGGATGGCATAGCTATAAACTTGTACTTCGATACTAATTGTAAGGACCTTGGCTACGAGGAAAACACTAGAGGGGCGAGGGGGGTTGGATGGTTTTTATAAAAATTAACTAAGAAATTATGCCTAATTAATATCTTAATCCAACAAAGATGCGGAAATAAATGAAACACCAAATTAGCAAAGCAAACACAATGATGTTTCAAGGGTTCGGATTAACCAAGTCAAACCCGACTTGTTTCCGGTAATCCTACGTCCCTTCCACCTGGGATACCAACTGGATACTCAAGTTAGAACCCTAACTTGAGGTTTCCTTTCAACCCACTTGGCACAATCCTACAAGTGTAATCAATACACAATTGATAACCTTGAATCCCCAACTTGGGATCAAGTAGACCACTCTCACAACCGAGAGCAAAACCAAATAACGAGAGTTATGCAATTTGAAATTAAACACTTACAAATCACTTATGCCTTGAAGTAGAACTTGAAGGAGTAAAGTGAAGTGAGTGTTGAACTCTTCCAATAAGAGAGTGAAGCCCTTTCTTGTGTCCCCACCAAATGCCTAGAGGATATCAACTTTGATTATAGGTTGGAGAGAAAGAGAGAATGAGATTCTATGGCTGTGAGAAAATAAGCTTGAGAGATTAGAGATGAATACTTGAATGGCTAATAGACATCCAATGGAACAGTAGAAGCCCTCTTTATATGTTCTCTAAAACCCTCAAACAAAATACCCAAAACCCCCTTTGAAATCCGTGTGGAAATTTCCAACGGATTGATTTTACAGCCAGTACAGGCGACTGATAAAGAACGGACAGTCGCATGTCGCACTGTGTCAGAGGGTAGGTGAGAATTCAAACGGTAACTTCCACGTAGGACAATCGACTGATGAAGGTTAGACAGGCACATGTAATCTAACAGGCGAATGAGAAACCTTCTACAGGCGTCTGTGTGGCAAAGTGCATAAGTTGACATAGTGTAAGAATTCTAAGTAATCTTGGACAGGCGACTGATGTGGTATCCATAGGCTCATGTGCCATGGGCAGGCGACTGGGAAACTAACTTTAGTCGTCTGTTACATAAGTGCGTAACTTGCCAAAAAGACGTTCTGGGCAAGTGATGGACAGGCGACTGATGTGGTATCCATAGGCGCCTGTGCCATGGGCAGGCAACTGGGAATCCAACATATGTCATTTGTATGAGAAGATAGGCGCCTAACTTACACAAGTGTGAAAGTTGACAGATCATTGGATCTTTGGGCAATAGAAGATAGGCGACTGACTAACAAGTCACATGTGCCTGAAACTATATAGGCGCATGTACTTTGTACAGTCGTCACTTGTGAAGTTGAATACAGAAAAGCCCAAAAACCAATGTCAAAACATGTGCATTACAGTAGACTGCAGAACAAATCTCAGGCGCCTGTATGGAGACATGCGCCTGTAATTTGCTCTTCAGTCGCCTGTTGAAAATCCAGAATGCACAGTAAAGGGAATGAAGAATTGGAGTCCTAGGAAATGAATTCTAATGACTTTCTAGACTAGATAAAGTGAAGTGTGTGAGCTTCAAGATAGTTCTACTACAAGGCTACATTCTAATTAAGAGAAATAAAAGCATAAAAATATTTACATTGAATACTGCTTCTCTTCTTTCTCTTGAATGGCCTAGAAAGTCTTTGAAGCTCCAATCTCCAACTTGATCACCCAATCTTCAATTCATTAAGCTTTGATTGATCTTGGTATTCATCCATTTCTATTTGATCTTCATGATTAGCTTAGGCAATAGATTAACTGCATGGAGGGGATTAGTCACAGGTATTTATGTTTGCTCATCATGAAAACCAAGTAGGAAGAAGTCCAATACTCAATATTTAGCCCCTTGTCCTTGTTGACAACCCATGTCCCTTACTCGACAACAATAATCTACTCCGTCCTTTTTCATCCCGTAATTTTGTATTTCAGAAACTTTGCATATGTCGGGATCTCAATAATGGCGTCTATGAACGGGATATTTAGGCTAATGTCTCTCAGATACTCCAGAAAGCGAGCAAACTTCTTCTTCAATTTAGGCTTTGCCAACCTTTGAGAAAATGGGATATATTGCACATAAACTATCGCTTTCTGTGGCTCAATATTTTCAGTGGCATCATCTCCATCAATGACTACTGTGGGTCCCTCAGCTTCTTTGTCTTCTTCATTTTCAACCGAAATAGTATGCTTGGATGTTGGAGCTTGAATCATGACAGGCGTCGTATCCTTCCTGCCTCTAGTAGTCACCGCCACTACTGCATTAATATAGCTGGTGTTGCTCATTGGATTCACCTCCGATTGTTCTGTTAATTGATTCTGAGCTCTAACAAACTGAGTCATTTTTTCTGTCAACTGTGCAACAACGGTGTTGAGATTTTCCTGGCCTGCTAACAATTTAGTATTGATCTTCTCTTGCGCAGCCATAAACTCCTCAACCTTGATCTCATGCACAGACTTTTGTGGCGCTTGTTGTTGGTATTGCGGTTACCAATTCTGATTATAACCAGGGGGTCTATAAGGCCCCACCTACTACCTCTGCTGAAATTATTGCTGCTGTGGTGGCCTCTGCTGATATTGTGGCTGCTGAGGTGGTGGGCGAGCTTGTTGTTGCTGGAGTGGTTGTTGTTGAGGAGGATTCAAAGCTGCACTGTTTGCATAAGAAAATCCTGGGTAAGTCTTCCAAGCTGGATTAACCCAAGATGCATTGCTTCCACTCCCCAGGCTTATATTCTGAAATATACTGAACCTGCACTACAGGTTCCTCAGCTGCTTCAGCTCCCACATACATGACTTGGCCTTGACCTTGACAGTCACTTATACTTGCATTGGATGATGTATCTTGAGCACCAGACGGCTCGCTCAGCTTCTTTTCTATCCTCTCTACAATCTTAGATAGAGTATCAAATTTTTCGGTCAATTCTGCCACTGTTTTGGGATCATAAATGCTAGCCGGCTTGGATGATGTTGATGATTGGGCTCTCTTATCAGCCCACTGTTGATTATTAGAAGCCATCTCTTCAAGTAATACAGTGGCCTCTTCGAGAGTCTTTGCCAAGATTTCCCCATTAGCGGTGGCATCTATAATCATCTTCGTATCTTATTTCAACCCATTGTAGAAGCTATGAATCAACTCCCAGTCATTGATACTGTGGTGGGGGCATTGGTGTTGACGATCTTTGAATTGCTCCCACGCTTCATATAAAGATTCCTGAGGTCCTTGCTTGAATGACATCAAAGAATTCCTCACTCTGACGGTCTTTGATGGTGGATAGAATTTATTAATGAAAGCACCTGCGGATCATTCATGTGGTGAAGGTACCGTTCGCATGTGACCTTAGCCAATATAAACCTTTATCCTTGAGTGTGAAAGGAAAGAGCCGCAGACGGATGACATCCTATAATACATTGATTACTTGGAAAGTGGTGCATTTCACCAAGAACATCTCAATATGGTAATGTGGATTCATGCACGTGCATATAGATATGATCTTGCTGCATCAGTACAACTGGACCTGTTTTTAGCTCAAAATTCTTATCAGCTGGCACTTCCAGCATAAGAATAGATGATGTTGCAGAATTGTTTGGAATAAGCCGATCCCGAATAGAAATGACTTTAACATTCCTTGGAGCATTATTCTCAGCTGCCATCTTGCTATCCTCTAAAATATGCATCTTCTCTGCTCTTAGTTTCCTTGCGGTCTGCTCAATTTTAGGATCAAAGTGTATCAAGCTGTCAATGGCCCTTGAGCATGTGTTCATGTACAGAGAAAAAGAACCGGCAGAGAATGTTAGCACAATATAGGAAAAGAAAAAGTAACCAAGAAAAAATATCGATGCCTCCCCGTCAACTATGCCAAAAACTTGATCGTGTCTAGATGTACTTAGGAAACAATGTAGTTTTCCCGCAAGCACACGGTTAAGTGGTGAGCGGGTATCGAATCATGGTGAGGCGGCTGGTATTATCTTGGTTGTCTAGATGTAACAAAGATTGTGAATGTTGGTGTAGGAATATGTGTCGCGGATGTGTAAAGATGTCAGTTTTAATTCAATTTATAAGAATACCTATGACTAGGGAATCCCCACTATAGATTTTCAAGTATCAATGTGAATATGAACTCCTAATTACTAACTCTTGGTTTAGGGTGAAATTGTCGCAATTACGTTGTGAACCGTTGCACGCTTTCACGCTACACAAGTGTAAAATAACTCAAGATGGAACCTCGTTCTCGCGCAAGCCTAGTTGAATTATTAGCATTAAGATCAACAATATAATTCAATTCTCGCTCAAGCCCATTGTTGTGCGACGTGAGTTTGAATCTAGATTATGGTGGTTCATATTCGTCTTACCATCGTACAGACGAATACAATCATAGAAATATAATAAAGATGCTAGCTTTGGTTGCTCTCGTGTACCAAATCTAGGATATCCAAATTATAGGTCTAAATCAAATATCTAGGGCTTTTTATAGATCAAGATCCTCTCTCGGGCTCTCAAGATCTAAGTAGAAATCCCTAGCTATTTGTAGTCAATCGACCATAATCTAACCCTAAAACAAGATTAGCAGCAATGGTTTCAATTAATTTCACATATCAAACCCTAGATCTATAGGGTTCATCCCTTTGCCCTAGAGCAAAAAAAACTAGCCACTAATAAACATGATTAAAGCAATGAGATTCATGAAAACAATGGAATTCATCATAGCAAAAAGAATCAAACAAGAAATAATCATCAAAAACAAAATAGATCAAATGTTTAGACAAACCGATATTCTCCAAAGCTTCAAATCAATAAGTGAATTAAGAACTAGCTTCTCCAATCAATCGCAAAAGCAAATACAATTGAGTTTTTTTCCTTGTCTCGAGCCGTCTCACCTCTCTTTGTGACGGCTACTTATCGTCTATTTATAGAAGTCCTAAAACCTAAGAAAAAGCTGACCAAAATACCCAAAACCCGAAATAAAACCTAAATTTTAGAATCTGGCTGCCGGCTCACTCGGTTGAGTGAGATTCTCCACTCGGTCGAGTGGAGATTCCTGCAGAGAATCACAAATTTTAGCGTTCTGTTTCTTTTGGTTACTCAATCGAGTGGTCGATTCACTCGGTTGAGTGAAAGTCTCACTCGGTCGAGTGAATTTGGCATGCTTAGCTCAATGGGCTGGGTTGGTGTCAGCCTCACTCGGTTGAGTGTAGCGATCCACTCGGCCGAGTGAGCTACTTCTTCAGCTCTTTCTTCTCATTCTTCTTTCCTTCCTCTTTCTCATCTCTTCCTCTTGCTTCTTCTCCTCTTCTAGCACCATAAGCTCCTCAGTATCATGGCCATTGATGCTCCGGCATGTGTGCATATGCTCATATCTCTAATTTGCTTCCGATTGCTCCATATTTCCTGAAAATCCAATAAAACATAGAAATTGTGAAATTCATCGAGAAACCGTCGTTTAAGCTTCGAATATGCAATATGGGCAATCGATATGACATGGAAATATACGAAAATAAAGTGTAAAATATGAGCATATCATTAGTGGGCCTCATAGGCTAGTGGGCTTCAGATGATCCTGCGGTGAGATCCTTAGCAATAACACGACCCTTCCCTCGAGTGCCGACCCAAGTATTCAACATATCCATACATGTATAAACCCCCAAAATAATAATAGGTAAATTTTAGGGGGATTTTACCCTTGATACATTAGTTACAAAATTTAATGGTCTCAGAACAGTAAAACTTTTTGTAATGCCTTAAACGATGGTCAAATTCCATTATTTTTTACCTGCTATTTTTGTGGGGTAAATTGTTTGGATTGAAGCAAGAATTTTTTTTAAAAAAATTCAAAAATTTAAATACAATTATGTTTGTACCAAAGATTTGGTGCGAACTGTTCTCAATGGAAAATTTTCCTATATATGTATGTATATATATGTGTGTGTGTATATATATATATATAAGAATCATGTAGATCAGGTGGCACCTGATCTAATTGATCAGGTGCCAGACACGAAATGTGGCCTCCACAGAACGTACAAGCCCATGTATGGCTTGTACTTTTCAGTTTTTTGTGTCTTGGCCCCAGATCTATTAGATCAGGTACCACCTTTTCTACATTATTCTCTATGTGTGTGTGTGTGTGTGTGTGTGTGTGTGTGTGTGTGTAAGTGTGTGTGTTCATGTGTGCATGTGTGTGTGCGTGTGCGTGTGCGTGTAAGCCCTATTGAAGAGGCAGAATCCTAAATCTTAGCATCAGAAGCTAAAATGACATGACTTGGACTACACATCCAAAATCATCATATCAATATGCCTCTTACCTACATATCCCTCACAACATGGCTAAACCACGGCCTACAAGGCTGATTTCTATGGGATAACATAACTAATGAATGATCGACAAGTGTCCATTTGGTGAATTAGAGGATGGTCTAATCCCAACCACTTATTTAAGCAGATATAATTTCATTTTCAGACTTGGGAAGTAGCAATAAGGGATGCCCAACCAGGTTTTACAAAAAAGTGTATACCAAAGCCTATATGGGTCAGTTAGGGCTCCAAGCTTGATTCCAACACAGTCCATAAGAGGTAGCTTGTCTTTGCGGTAAATTACCATAGTAACCCCATTGTACCTTATAAAAGAGCATGTTTCAAAAAAATAGAAGGTTTGATTCTTTTCTTACATTATCATTCCTTTAAGTTGATTGATCACATTTGTCTCCAGCATAGCTTGGTCATCGGGGAGACAATACAGGCCACCGATCCTAATTTACTTGGTTAATGCTCTTAATTCCATATCTACATATTTTAAGAGATTGAATAGATAGATACCTAAAGTTACTTGACTTCTCTTAAATGAAACTCATCCTCTTCGTCCCTCTCATTCACACCCCCGAAGCTACAGTAGCCACTTATTTTTTGGGGTCCACTTAAGGGCCCTACTTGTAGTTTATCACTTTATCAGCTACCAAAGTTTATTGTTAATTATAGTCCTATATGAATTAAGCTCTTAAATTTTACATTGAGGAGATGGAGAGCTCAGTGGGAAGACAAGAAGAAACATGATGGGAAGACAATCGTCAACACATTCACCACCTGCATGTTTGAATTTCCATCTCCTCCACCTACTGTTGATCCATCATCCTCTGAACACTCACTTGTTCATGATGACCCTCTCGAGGCCATGAGAGCAAGGATTTCCTTTCTCATCGATGGGTTTGTTCGTGTGGATTCTCGTCAGTCTTCTTTCTATGACAATCTGGAGAGATTCAAGTCTCATGTCCTTAGAATTGGTCAAGATCATACTCGCATCTTAGCTTCCCTCGATCGTGATCGTGCTAGTCTGCAGTAGCTTCTTGCTGACTCTGCTTCTTCAATAGAGCGTTCTAACGATCTCAGGAGTCGGCTTACTCAGCTTAAGACGAGTCTCATGAGCGTTATGCATATGGTATTTGTGATGCATCTAGATCTGAATTATGTCCGAAACATGTTGAGATCTGTGACTTCCAGCATTCGTACCTAGGCTAAGCAGACACAACTGCTGTTCTCTTTAGTTTAGAGGATTGAGAAGAAATTGGATTCGGCTTTGCCCACTCCTAGAGACATTGCCCCTGAGGATGCTCCAGGACCCAGCTCTTCGTGTTCTCCTCCTCTGCCTTGAAGTGTTATGACTTTGTTTTGGATTCTCACCTTAGATTTTATTTTGTTTGTGAGAAATGTGGATGCTGGTTGTCTATATGATGGATGTTACTTTGATGTACCGTTAGTTATGTTTGTTATATATTTTGTTGATGTATTTTGTTTGTATGTCTCATTTTGTTTGTGTATGGGACTGACGATGTATTTGATACATTTTGCTGTATATGCCATCTTTTGTAATTAAGAGCGATGTTGTGATGTATATCTTTTATATGTGTATCATCGACTCTTTGATATTAATAAATGGAGTTTTTTATTTATTTGGAAATGTGTATATATGTTCATTTTATACATTCTCTGATACATGTCCATTCTGAATGTTGATATTATCTCCATACTATTGTTTTTTATTTGAGATAAGATAAACTATTGGGTGGATACTTGTTTTTAAGCTTTGATTTAGATTTTAGTTAGTATCACCTCAATTGTTTATCATTTTCATTAACTCCTATGTTTTTTATTTCCTTTAGCAGTAGTTGTTGGTGTTTCTCTTCCTCATGCTCTCTTTTTGGATTATGACAAAGGGGGAGAGAAATAAATAAGTGTAATAATTATGTGCTGTGAGAATTTAAAACATTTCCATGAATCATGACATTCAAAACTATCTGTTTGGACCATTGTACGATTCAGGGAGAGTTTGATATATAAATTTGGAATTTATTCCACATTCTATTTATGTTGTCATATTTGTAGATTCCACTCTTTTATATTTAATTTCCTTCAAGTGTATCACCCACTTATCATGTTCATGTGTATTCATTTATGATTATTCTTTAATGCCTATAATACACTATGTCATGTGATACACTCACTTTCACTACATATTGATGCCTCAAATTATATATGATTTTTTGGACTAACTTAATTGGCATCATTGTAGGAGGAGTAAGTATTTATTTTTATCACAATTAATGTTATTGTTTATGTTTGTTTAGCATCATCAAAAAGGGAGAGAATCTTGAGTATTGAATTCTCCAATTTGGTTTTGATGATGAGCAAACATAATTAATTGTGACTAACACCCTGTTTTGTAGTAAATGAATAGCATCGTCAAATGTAGATCAAAGCTCTTCAAATGCGACGATGATATGAAGTGATGACATGAGGAAATCCAGAGATGCACTCAAAGATTCAAATAGAAGACGTCAAGAAATTTAATAGGAAATGAAGGAGATTAATATGTAATATTGCATTTCTTTACTTCTTTATTGAATTAGAATGTTAAGCCTTGAATAGTCTTACTAGAAGCACTTACTTGTCACATACAACACTTTAGATCATTCATGTGTTGATTCAATAGGGTTAGATATGCATTTATATCAAAATTGAGCATTCAGCCTTTAACCAGGCGTCTGGTGTATGTCACCCAAACATCTGACGTGCATGTTTTAGGATGCCCTAGAAACCCTTATAGAACAGACGTCTGATAGTGTCTTCCTAGGCGTCTGCACAGTTGGACAGACGTATGGAAGATCTTCTACAGACGTCTGGCATTTTTGTTTAGGAATTCTAGTAACTTCATTTCCTCCGAATCAATTGTTAAGTCATCTGTAGCTTTAGAGTCAGATGTCTGAACCGTTGCATAGAATTCTGGTACCCCTTCTTCAGATGTCTGATATTTTTTCGCCAAAAATTCTTGTAACTCATTTTTCCTTGGCCTGACTGTTAAGTCATCTGATGCTGCAGAGCTAGACGCCTGAACAGTAGCACAGACGTCTGGGAACCCTTCAGCAGACATCTGTCGACTAGCTGTTAGACTGCATTTATGGATGTGTCGGCTTAGTACACCAGTCGTCTGGTAGGTCTTCTCTGGTCGACTGGTGACTCGGATTTTTGCCCGTTATAGGTCGTTTTCAGCATTTAACGCAGGAGATTTGTTGAGGAATTTGGTGGGATTTTTGGGGGCTATAAAAAGGACTTATTGCATTCAATTCAGAATTCTTGGAAATACTTAGGAATGTAATGCCCTACAAGCTACTGCACAAGTACTAGAGGGGGGGTGAATAGTACTTTAAAAATAACAAGGAGTATAATTCCTAATTATAATGCAAACAACTACCAAATCAATTTGCGGAAGCTTAAATTGAAGACAACAACAAAATTAACAATGCTAACAAGAGATGTTACTGGGTTCGGCTCCACCCAAGTCTCCCCGACTTGTTCCCGGTGATCCTACGTCCCAACCACCCGGATCCCCTCCGGATACTTGAGTTAGAAACCTAACTCAAGATTTCCACTATGAAATACTTGTGAAAGTCCTCCACAAGTAAAATCATACAAAATGTAATTTGTGACTCCCACAACCCGGGATCACAACCACACTCTCACAACCGAGAGTGAAACTTACAAATAAAATATGAAATGAAATAAGAAAACTTCTTGCCGAACAAAATACCTCTGCCTTGAGTATTGCTTACGAATTAGGGCAAGGATGATTTTGAGGAAGAAGTGGCACCAAACCCTAGCTCTAAGATGTAGATCAGCGATGGAGAGCTTTGGGGATGTTGGTGACCTAGAAACAAGCACTTGGCTTGGAAGGCTTCACACTCAATGAATCTCTCTTTGGAAGTAAGAGTTAGGAGAGATTATTGAATGGAAAGAATGAGCTTTGAATGAGCTTGGAATGAATTCTCTTGATCTCTAAACTTGCAATAATATCAGCCTTGGCAGCAATGAATGCAGCCCATCAAGTATATATAGGATAGAGGAGAGAGAGAAAGAAATTCGAGTCATTAAATGCTCCAACGGCTCTTTTCTGAACCCAACTAGTTGGTCAAAGAACAACCACCGACCGACTAGTTCATCAACTAGTCGGTCGGTCAATTAACTTACACCGACTAATGAGTGAACATAGAAAAGATCAAAGTACAGACATAAGGAACTAGTCGGTCTAAGAAGAGTAGCTGACCGACTAGTTTCACAACTAGTCGGTCGGTTACTCAACGTAGACCGACTAACAGATAAAACTGAAGTCTGAGCTAAAATAGACTTAGTCGGTCCAAGAACAAATGTTGACCGACTAATTCACCAACTAGTCGGTCACCAAATGAACATAGACCGACTAACAAAAAACAGTAAGTATGGTGAAAATTTGGCATGTACAGTAAACTAAACTAGTCGGTCTAAGAAGGAAAGTTGACCGACTAGTTCATCAACTAGTCGGTCGATCAATGAACACAGACCGACTAATGATAAACAGTAGCTTAGGTTCAAATGTGCATGTACAGGAAAAGCTCAACTAGTCGGTCACAGAAGCATCACTGACCGACTAGTTCACAAACTAGTCGGTCGGTGAGTCAACATAGACCGACTAACTGTAAACAGTAAAGAGATATGAATTAACTGAGAAGAACTAGTCGGTCCAAGAAGCTTTGCCGACCGACTAGATCACCATCTAGTCGGTCAGTTCTTCTTCTTGAACCAACTAACATGCACAAGAAGTCGCGAATCGAAGCGCGATGCTTCGGGAAGGATTGTATGGACTTCTACTAAGATCCTAGAGCTAAGACATGAGCGATATGAAGATTTAAAACGTAAGACCTACTCAAGGCTTAACATTCTACGAAAGAAGCTTAAAGACTATAAATTAAACTTGACGATACCGTCTTCTATAGCTTCAATCGAATCTTCATGACTTCTAAATAGGTCCATAAGCTTCAACGAAGCTTTTGGCATACGATCACGTGCTTTGAGAAGTCTTGAGATGTCGTAATTGATATTCATGTGAATTTGGCGACGATCTCCATAACTGCGCTCACAAAGTGTTATTTCACGATATATTTATGTTTGTTCATCATCCAAAACCAAATCCGGGGAGTCCAATATCCAACAAGGAATTCATTGAAGTGCATTCAAAGCTCCCATAAGCTTTCAAAGCAAACAACTTCTACACTTGGCCTCAAGCATTGAAGCTCACACTTGAAGCATTCATTGCTTCATTCTTGGACAAGTAGTAAGTGCTCTCATCTCTCCTATTAGAGCACTACACACACACACACACACACAGCCTTCACTTCTAAGTAAGTTTATATTCAAGGCACATGTCTTTGTGTTATTTCATATTGAAGATTTCAATCACAATTTCTTTTCTCTTGTGAGATTTACTCTTGGGTTGTGAGAATGGACCATTCCAGGTTTATATGAAGTGGTGTTAAAGTGTGTTGGATTTATACTTGCAAGTATTTGGCAAGTGGGATGTTAGTGGATTACTAATCACTAGTGGGGTTCGAGTGGGTTGATGGCGTTGGATTCTAGGGAGTCAGGAATTGACTAAGGGGAATCCGAACCTGTGTATATTCTGTGTTTGCGATTGATTTTCTGCACTGTTGTCTCATTTATTCTATTTCTGCACTGTTGGTTGCTAGAGATTTTAATTAGGCGTAATTTCCTTTTTAATTTCATAAATACTATTCACCCCATCTAGTGTTTTCCCCATAGTTTCAGGATACAAGGATATCATAATCAATATCTAAGTATCTAAAGCATAGAGCACATACTCATGCATGCTCAATTTTGACAACAACTAAGCAGTCTTTATGTCTTCTTGAAATCACAAGTGCCATCACCTAAAGAATTTTATAAGGGAAATGATAATCTTAAAATCTACAATGGTATGAGAATATTGATACATAAGTATCGACAATGTGCATGTATTTTATAGATGAATGTGATATTTCTAAAGTGGAATGTGCATTTTTGAAAAATTGAACGTGTTAGTATGTTACTAAATAGTTTGAATGTTAGAATGTTCTGGGATTAGGTATTAATTTTCAAAACATGGTAAGTAATATACCTACTCAACTTACATGAAAAGCACTTACACCCTAGTGTTGATAACCAAGCATTCAATGGTGATTCCATAATATATTGGCACAATAATAAACATATAAGCATCAACTTCTACGTTGAGACCACATGATGAACAAGTAAGAATGCCAACCCAAGAAAATGGTGGCACTAATACTAAAGATGGTCATGACATTGCAAGGAAGAATAACATATTGAATGTTGCACAAATAAACATAGAGGGTACAACATGGATTGAGAATATAGTTGTCAACAATACTTACATTGAGCATGAAGAGATTTTGCCAAACAAGGTTGAGGAGGACCAATAGATCAATGCATCGGTCATAAAAAATACTCATGTAAGAAATATGGATGTGCTCAGAATTCATAGTGATAATGGAGTATTCAATATTGGTTATATGTATAAGTCAAAGAACAATTTGGTTCAAGGAATTAAGGAATGGAGCATCAAATACAATGTTTCTTGCTGATCGATCAAGATGAACACCACATGTTATTTTGTTGTTTGTGCCATAAATAAGTTGGTTAATTCTTAAAATTGAGATATGACAAATAGAAATTAACTATGGTGGATACATGTAGGAGTTGTCAGAGGAGAAAATACATGCAACAACCTCACATCGAATATGAATCATGTCCAGGGCCGGTTCTATCACTAGGCAACTGAGGCAGCCGCCTTAGGCCTCCGATTTTGAGAGGCCTCGTATTTAATTTTTTCCTAAGCCTAACAGGCAACAGCCCGCTAAATTAAAATTTCTAAGCCCACTTCCTTTATCTTATTTATTCAACGCCTTGTTGTGATGCGTCCCCGCCTCAGGTCCAAGCCCGCCTCAGTCCAAGTCCAGTAATGCCAAGAGAATCCCAAGAGGCAATAGACTTTGTCAAAGGCTGAAGTCTCAATTCTCAAACGGCAAAATACCAAAAAAAATCTCAAACGGCAACTCCTAGGCCTCCGGCTCCAACGCAAGTTATGCAACATCGCCACTCGCCACACCCCCCACACCGTTGCTCTCTCTCTCTCTCTCTATCTCTCTCTCTCTCTCTCTCTCTCTCTCTCTCTCTCTCTCTCTCTCTCTCTCTCTCTCTTCGTGGTGTTGCTGGCAGCCTGGCGCCCTCTCCTTCCACTTGTCCGGACTCCGGAACGATCACCTTTGACAGTTTTCTCTAGCCTGGAAGAATCACAAATTTTGCAAGAATCACAAATGTTTAAATAACCTGAATGAGATTCAGTTATATGAAGGCGCCTAAAATTTTTGCATTGATACTTAGGCCTCGTATTTTGTTTCGCTTTAGGCCTCATTTATGTTTGAACTGGCCCTGATCATGTCCATGCCATAAGTTCATTGTAAGCAATAAGAATATGACTATTATGAAGACAAAGCTTGATTTAACACCAACTAAAAAATAATCCATACACACCAAGTTAAAAATTAGAATATTATACCCTAAAGCTTGGTGAGCTAGAATGAAGGCATTGTCAAGAATATTTGGTGACCGGGAGGAATCATATGAAAGACTCTCACAATATCTAGATACCATTAAGAAAAGAACTCCTGAGATCATTTATAAGATTACAATCGATACTATCAGAATAGGATTAGAATAGTTTATTAGAATGTTGTAGGCAGTCGGACCATCCATCAAAAGCTTCAAGCATTCTTGATCGATCCTAAGTATAGATGGCACCCACTTGTATCTTATATATGCTAGGTGTTTGCTCGTGACAATTGTGATATATGCAAACTTTGAGCTTTTTTCATTAGCTTTGATTGTTTTATTGGCTGAGACAGAACAGAATTAGGAGCAAGTTCAGTTACATATATACATTATAGACAACGAACAATAACATACATTTCTAGTAAAGTGAAAGTCATTCCAAGAGCACTACATGATGGATGGCTAGTACCATAACACCATCGATATTATCTGTTACATATCATCGTTCAATTTCAAGTTAAAAGGTCATGTATCAGTAGACTTAGAAAATAACTTCTGGTGGGCCAGATGTGTATTGGACACGCTGAACAAATCAATCAAGACTTGCCTCCTATCTTAATGGATGATTACATGAGATGTTATTATGGTAAGTCAAGAGGTGAATATTTACTAGGCAAGTGCCACATATTCGTACATGCCAATTGCACCTATCAAGTCATAATTGTAAACATTATCTATACGATCATGACTAATAAAAATGTCTTTTTTTAATACCTGGCCCTTATCATTTATATTTTGGTATTAGCCCATCAAGTAAATATTGAAACTAGTCCCTTATACAAAGATTCGAGAAGTTAAGAGAAAAATACGAATGACTTACCTTAAAATACAGGCTCAATTGCAGGGATGTCTATATCATGCTCTAATTGCCGTCCATGTTGGGTTTTGTCTAAAGCGTCGAATTGAGAATTCGTCCGTCCATCGGAACACCGAAGAGTCGGCCGGTTCGAGAGTCACTCTTATTTGCTGACAAAAGCACCATGACGTCAGTTTGCAGACGTGATACGTACCTCGGGTCCCTTGGGATCTCCTTTTCTTGCTGTTGGGCATCCTGTGGATCGAATTCACCGACATGAGGTCGGACGATGTAGACTTTCGACATTTGGCTTACTTCTCGTTGCTATAAATTCGAGAGTCCACTTGGCTGGAATTACACCAAACTTAAAGCAAAATTTGTTTGTTTAAGAATTATTCTCTAATTAATTAGCTTCCTGCATTCCTCCATGGCCGCAGCCGCCGTGGCTGCCTCCAAGCTCCTTGTCACTGACATTGTATCTCATGTCACCTGCCTCCCTTCTAATTATATCAGGCCCATCGATGACCGGCCTAATCTCTCCGATGTACTCGATTTGGATTCGTCGATTCCGCTCGTTGATCTCCAAGGCGTTTCTGGCTCGGCCTGGCCGGAAGTAGTCAAAGCGGTCGGTTCGGCGTGCCGGTCCGATGGCTTCTTTCAGGTGATTGATTATCTGCTCGAACTTGCCTGCTTGAAGCCAAAATCAAAATGGAACGAAATTGGTGTTTACAATATTGAGTTTGTCAGGTGAAGAACCACGGGATACCGGAGGCCTTGATCGACGGCATGCTGTGCGTGGGGAGGGAGTTCTTTCGTCTGCCGGAGCCAGAAAGGCTAAAGAGCTACTCCAACGATCCATCGAAAACGACAAGGCTCTCGACGAGCTTCAACGTGTCGACGGAGAAAGTGAGCAACTGGAGGGATTACTTGAGACTCCATTGCTACCCTCTTGAAGAATTTGTGCATGATTGGCCCTCTAACCCTTCAGGTTTCAGGTATGCCATATTAATTTCACCTGCACCCTCAACCTATATATGGTTTCTAAAAATCATTAATTGTGAGAAATTAAGTCTTTTAATTTGAACAGGGAGATAGCGGGCGAGTACTCGAAGAAGGTGAGGGAGCTGGCAGTGTTGCTGTTGGAGGCAGTCTCAGAGAGCCTGGGCCTCGAAAAGGACTGCATGGTGAAAGCGCTGGGCAAACAAGCGCAGCACATGGCGGTGAACTACTACCCACGGTGCCCACAGCCAGAGTTGACCTACGGGTTGCCAGGCCACAAGGATCCCAATGCGATCACCATTCTCCTTCAGGACCAAGTCTCCGGCCTCCAAGTCCTCAGAAACGGCAAGTGGGTCGCCGTCAAACCCATCCCAAACACCTTCATCATCAACATCGGGGACCAGTTACAGGTACAAATCAATTCTCTTCTTTGGTGCGTCAATGCATGCTTATTGATTACAGTAGTTATTAGATGTTTAATTATGGTCTTTAATTGGTTAGGCACTGAGCAACGGCCGTTACAAGAGCGTGCTGCATCGGGCTGTTGTTAACAGCGACAGCGAAAGGATCTCCGTTCCAACCTTTTACTGCCCGTCACCAGATGCTGTGATCACACCGGCGGAAGCTTTGGTCGATGATGATCACCCTCCGGTGTACAGGAGTTTCACTTATCAAGAGTATTATGACAAGTTTTGGAACCGAGGGCTTCAATCTGCCAGCTGCCTTGATTTGTTTAAACTCAGCTAATGGGTTGGATGAATTTGACGAGATCGACTATGGCCGACTCTGGGCAGCACCAGCTGCCACCACAGATCACTGGGTATTTGTATTAAAAAAGAAAGCAGGCTCTGCTACGCATTTTTTCTGTAAGCAATAACTTATCAGAGATCTTTGGTGGCAGCACTTCTTTCTTTTTGAATACAAATACCCAGTGATCTGTGGTGGCAGCTGGTGCTGCTGCTCTTTCGATTTTCCTTGAAGTGTTAATAGAAGTTCCCATGCCCATTGAAGCTCTTTCGATTTGGTGTTATTAAAAAAAGCTTCAACGGAGAAACTGTTGGGGAATTGGCCGGTCCCTTAGGGCACAAAAACTCTAGTCCCGTCCTAAGTCGGACGGAACATATATAGACAGAAAAGAGAATTGCAGCGGAAGAAAAACTATGTTAACTTATTAACATGCAGTTAAAACATTTTTAACTTAGCCCTAAGGTCCAAGACCCTATGCCAAGATCTATGCCAACTTGGGATGGATCTGACCATCCCAAGAAGGATCTAGCCTACTGCGATTAAACTAAACTAATGCTAAAAATACTTTAACCACATACCCGGAATCTCAGCCCTGAAGCAGGCGAGATGTTCCGCGCCGTCTTCCGAGCTGCTCCCGTCACACGCCGAGCCGCTCCTTGAACCGCTCCCCGAACCGCTCCTCGAACCGCTCCACATCCCGAGGCGATCAATTCCCGTGCCGCCGAGCCAACCACACGCCGAAGAAAGTTTCACGCGAGTGAAACCTCCGCCAAGATTTCAGATTCAGAATCCGAACTCCTTTGTGGCTTTGCTAGAGCCCGCAGGAGTAAGGCAGAAATTTAGGGAGAAGAGAAATTATTAATTTAAGCTTAGATCCGATCGTGCTCCAACATTTACGAGAGCCGCTCAGATCTAGAGCTTGGGACGAGTTTTGAGAAAGGGGGGAGACCCCTATTTATATAGGCGGCGGACTCTCCCCTTTTCTCAAAATCCGATGTGGGACTAAAAATAGAGTTAATTTAAAATCAAGTTAGTTTGCACTTCACAAAGTGCAAACTTCTGTGAATTTTAACTCACTCACCGTTGAGCTTCAGGATTGATACAACCTATCAATACGACAAGCGTTCAACGGTGAACGCATAGGAAAAAACCGTTCGTCAATCGGAGTTCGTTTGACCCTCCAATTGAGTGTCCAAAGATCAGCCCTAGGCTAGATTTTCGACTAAAATCAGCCGTCATTTGATTCATCATACTTAGGGTTCAAAACCCTAGAGGTGGGGCCCATGGGTGGGCCCCACGCATGCCAAAAATGCCTGAGTCACGCCTGGGCAGACCCCAGGTCGCGCCTGGGCTCTGCCCAGGCGCTGGGCAGAGCCCAGGCGGGCCTGGGCAGAGCCCAGGCGGGCCTGGGCTTTGCCCAGGCGGGCCTGGGCTTAGCCCAGGCCGAGCCTGGGCTTAGCCCAGGCTTGTGCCTGGCTAGCCCAGGCCGAGCCTGGGCTAGCCCAGGCAGCCTGTTCTGCCTGGGTCTGGCCTGGTCTGATATTTTGGGCTGTTTTGGCTTTAACTTGATCATCCGGCGTCCGATTTGGACGCCGTTCGAACCTGGGTCTAGACCGGGACATTCCCGTCTTACCCGTGAACTTTTCCTTGCGTTTATTTTATTAAATATTGTATTAAACAATTTAATACACATTTAATCGCTTTTGCATCAAATGCAAAATAGTCCCAATCTAAGCTTAAATTACCATATTGCATCAAATGCAATTATCTCTTCTTTTGCATCAAATACAAATATTTTCCCTAACTATTTTCTACCTATTACTAGACGAAGCGTTGCACTCTGTGTGAGACCCTACAGCCTGACCCTTACAACAGGTTGGGCTCGAAGCCCTATACGGCAGTGACCATTAGCAGTGGTTGCCGTCCCTGCTTCAGGAATCATCATTATGTGGTTGACTCATTGACATGAGTATTGTCGGGACCACCTGACTGTTTCCGTGATGAATTCCGTAGTTATAGTCTTTTCGTCTTAACTATGTCGTGTAGATCAAGTCTGGGGTACGGTCAAAACTGTCAACCCCAATAACTTGACTCCGGTTAGTTTCTATCAATCTTTAGTCAATAAATGTTGGACTTCTTCCAACATACTCTGCGCAGAGTTTTTACTAAAGACCGAACTAACTCTACGACACTAACTCCCATTGACCGGGAGAGACGAATCCTCTCTTGGTCATTACTCGCCTCGTACGTTTCAAGTGACACCCAATCAAAAGACCTTTCGACAGGCCTTGCCTCGAAGCTAGGTCAGTTGATCTAAGTGGCACCGTTCACGCACAGGTTTGTCAAAAATGACCTCAAGTCAAAAGACCAACTATCATATCATCACTCAGAGTTATCACTGACAGATTGGTCAATATAACCATATGATAACTCTAGTGGATCGTTCAGTGAACTCATTCTAATGAGCACCTGTGTCTTGTCTTCGACTTCGCCAAGTCAAGCGATCATGAGATCATCGCCACCGCTAAACGGTAAAGACTAAGACACAATGGTCTATCCGATGTTTCGATATCCTTGTCTCGAAACATTTACGACCACGAACCATTTCAGACTTATGCTACAGACAGTCAAACGTTTCTCCATGATCGAGATACTCATCTCGATACTCGTTTGACCTTGCATAAAGTCTCAGGACTTTACCTAAGTTGATATCTAATGTTAACTACATTACAATATAACTTAGATAAATTTATTACCAAACAGCTTACTGTTATTTCGAACAAGATGTTTGTGCTATTCACACAGGAATAAATGGCCTCGAGGGCAACATATTCCTACATCTCCCACTTGCACTCAGGCCCATTTATCTCGATATCTAATATCGTTTTTACACATAAGTTTTCCCAACTTCATGCGATAGAGCCTTCGTGAGTGGATCTGCTAAAACCGTCTACACTATAGACTTAAGGGGTTTCTATGTTTATGTTAGACCAACCTTTTGAATCTTATTCAAATAATTCACTTGGTCTATCGAAATCTATAATATTTTATTTCCCCGGATCTTATCCAGATCATCGTACCTTACGATAATAATTTTAAATAAGTTATTGGTCATTTCAAATGGCGCATATCTATTTCTGATAAAGTATCAAGCCTTTTGATAACTTTGTCAAAATAAATGATCCATCCCTTTGATGTCTCGCATGTAATTTATACGCTCCCACTGACTTTGAAAACTATCTGGCTAATTCATATAAGTTGGTTCGTCTAAATCATATTTATAAAAACGAACTTATAAGTGAATGCGCAAATTTTCATGGTCAACTTAAGCGTTTTACATCGGCTTTGGTCCGAGTAGATCTGTACACATCTGTTGGCGAAACCGGTTTCATCATAATCCGTTTTAAAGAAATTAGGATGAAAACCGTTCCCGTCCAACATTATTGTACTTCACTATTTTCTTTTCTGCACCAATCTTTCAACTTAAAGATTTACTTGCAGAAAGTGAGGAAACATTTTCTTCAGGCACGTAAACTAAATTCTCAATTTATTTACGCACACGGACCTGCATCAAGTTTTAAATCGGAGTTACTACTCCGAATTTCATCCTAGAAGTTGACTAAGTCATCATCAGTTATGATGTCTAACTCGACAATCCGTCTCACGAGATTCGAGTAATAATACAACTTCCTTACGATTGATTTATTGAATATATTATTGATAATGTCCTTATAGAACATTATCAATACCTAGGCATTATTATCTGGGACTTAACCCAGAGGGAGGAGTTAACTCAGATTCACTTATTTATGGATCGCACCAAGTCTAACTAAGTGTGATTCATACCTTTTAACACTCTGATGTGTTAACAGACTTGACCTGAGAGAAAATCACATTTTCTTTTAATTACACAAGATTTTATTTAGCTAAGTATTTGACCATTCGATCTAATCGAATCAATTTAAATACTTTAGTCATTTCGTTCTTTATTTTATCAGACTTGTGTTTCATCAAGAACACGTGTCTTAATAAAATATACGAATAACTTATTTTGGTTAATCTAGACTCGTGTACATCAGTATGTACTAGACTGAGTTCGACAACTCATTCTCCCACTGTCTCACAGATGGGTTTCGGCCATTGTATCTAAGAGGCTAAGACTCACAAGTGTCCGTAGACTTCATAATACGAGAGGTCAAACCCCTCTTTATGTGACTTGTGAAGCTTAATCTCTTGATACGGCCTAGTCTAATTTTACCATATAAGTTCGCTACTATCTTGTGTATTTATATATTAACATTTAATATATATATAGTTATTTACAAGTTACTTAACACAAAACATCACTTCAGAAGCAATGTGACGACATTCGTCAAAATGCGTTAAACGTCTTTTGTATAACAACTTATTCCGAAATGTGACATGAAAATATGTCACGTTTTCATTTCCTCCTACTTATGCCTGTACTAATGATAAATTAAACTAACTTTCTCAATTGACTTTCCGAAGTGCCTTCTTCCTTTTCTAAATCATATTTAGATATCAACATAAATAAATAGCTATGCAAGCAACTTATGTATCCAAACGCTTGAGCTTTGCAATCTTGAGTGTAGCTCAAGAAGTTGCTAGTCTCAAGATCCGGTTGGGATACATAGTCTTGCACCGCTCATGCACTCGTATTCGAGTCAAACGGTTTGATCGAATTTTCGAACTTTGCGGATCAAAATTGTTTGTCCATACAACCTTGAGGGTAGCTCGACAAGTTATAGGGAGAAACATACTTTGAATGTCCTATATGTTCAAGCTGCCTCATATAGAGACGAGTGACATGTAGCGTTAATTTATTTGTTGGACACAGAACTTAATGAAATCATATTTCTTAAGTCTGTTCTTTAGAAGTTCATTTAATGTCAACGAGAATATAGTTTAATTACATCAATTAGAATTTAACTTGATATTCAATTAATCAACTTTTGACCAATTAACTTATTAAAATATTATATTTTAATTTCTACGGTAAACATAGTCTTGCCCTAGTTTTAGCATATGTTCAATATTAAATATAGGTAGATTGGCTTTTATCTATCTATACACTCCCACTAATTTTACGAACGTTTTAAAGCTTAATAACGAACGATTTAATCGATTTAAAATTAATGGGTAAGAGTTCCAATCACCTTGAGTCTAAACAACCTTGAGTGTAGCTCAACAAGTTGATTGACTCTGTGATCGGAAGATGACTCTTCATCGATCATATCGGATATGACTCTCTTAATCGGTTTTTGCCCCTAGCCATTCGTGATCATGAGTGTGCTCATCCAAATCACAATGTCTAGTCTAGTCGGACCCTTGTTTTCATGTCTAGCCTGACTTGCCCCTCAGCTCGGTGTATGCACGACACGTCGGTTTGGGTCAGGTCTTAGACTACATCTAGTCAGACTACATCGTTGACTTAACTTACGCCGGCGCTCGGGGTACGAGACGACGGTTAGGGTTAGTCAAGATTTCATCTTATGTATTTAAGGAGTTGGTTTCTACAGGGTTGCCATGTCACAGCTTGAGTGTATCTCAACAACTGTAACACGGGCCCTATAGTTGCTAACCCCTAAAACAAGGAGGGCTACGGCTAATCTTGAAAAAGATCATTAACGTATTTGACTTAGATATAGTCCAGGGTGTCATACAATCATGATTCGCGACATTGCGGTCCAGCGGAACTCAGCCAGGGAATTGACTAAGCCAGGATCACTACCCCTTGGACTAGCAAGAGTTGACCCAGAACTCTTAGCCAAGCACATTGACTGGATCATGGTCCATTAAATGAAGCTTGTCATTTTTGTATGTATGCCATAGACTTAACAGCTTTTATTAACAACTAATTAATCCTATCAACTAGTTGAATCCTTAAATTCAAAATTTTTAGGATTTGTTTAATAACTTTTATTAAGGTCCTTATCAACTATAAGGTTCACGTGCTACCCTAATCGTTATTAGGATTTTAATAAATTTTATTAACAACGCTAGAAGCGAAGTCCTTTAATGAAAATTAATTATAACAATTAGAATTGAAAATTCATTTAAAGGACTACCCTAATCAGGAATTAGGTCTTAATATTGTTGTTAATGATTTATTAAAACATAGCATGTCATTAAAATTCAAGTAATAAATTTTAATCATTTTTAATGGCTAACCTAAAGGGTTGTCTTGTGTTATCAAATAAGGGACAAGATTAACAAGCCATTAAAATAAAGCTACACTAATTTATCGCATAAAGATAGTGCACAACTATTTAACATTTAAATATACTAAGTTTATCGCATAAACAATTTTTAGACTTTTAAAATCAGTTTTAAAAATATCTTATAAATTTAAAACATTGCTTTAAAAATTTTCCATGTTCAAAAATTCATCATATACAATTTTTAAACATCTAAAATATTTTAAACTTATCGCATAAATTTAAAGCCTTAAAATCAATTTTAAAATTTATCACATAAATTTAAAAACATCATTTTAAAATTTCCATGCTTAAAAATTTATCATATAAAAAATTTAAGGCATCCAAAATAATTTTAAACTTTTAAAGATTTAAAATTATTACATAAATTTTAAAACGTCATTTTAAAAATTTTCATGTCCAAAAATTTTTCACATAGAATTTTGAACTTCAAAAACATTTTTAAAATTAACTAATAACTTTAAAAATTTTAAAAGTATTTAAAAGCATTAACAAGTTTACTTAAATCGCAGTACCTAGATCGACTATGCAAACCTAGGCTCTGATACCACTGTTGGGTATCACTCTGATATCATTGCGACGCTGTTAAGGCGCATCATCCATGGCACCCTAGACCCGTCACAAGATACCTCAGAAACTTGTTTTACGGCATGCCTCTCGACAATGCCCAACCCATTATAAGATCCCCGTCTTATCGGGACTTGGTACGGTAAGAGCGATTACTTCGGGTCGGCTCATAACCCGAGAACCCGTACTCAAGCTCAACAAGCTCTGATACCACTGTTGGGGAATTGGCCGGTCCCTTAGGGCACAAAAACTCTAGTCCCGTCCTAAGTCGGACGGAACATAGACAGAAAAGAGAATTGCAGCGGAAGAAAAACTATGTTAACTTATTAACATGCAGTTAAAACATTTTTAACTTAGCCCTAAGGTCCAAGACCCTATGCCAAGATCTATGCCGACTTGGGATGGATTTGACCATCCCAAGAAGGATCTAGCCTACTGCGATTAAACTAAACTAATGCTAAAAATACTTTAACCACATACCCGGAATCTCAGCCCTGGAGCAGGCGAGATGTTCCGCGTCGTCTTCCGAGCTGCTCCCGTCCCACGCCGAGCCGCTCCTTGAACCGCTCCCCGAACCGCTCCTCGAACCGCTCCGCATCCCGAGGCGATCAATTCCCGTGCCGCCGAGCCAACCACGCGCCGAAGAAAGTTTCACGCGAGTGAAACCTCCGCCAAGATTTCAGATTCAGAATCCGAACTCCTTTGTGGCTTTGCTAGAGCCCGCAGGAGTAAGGCAGAAATTTAGGGAGAAGAGAAATTATTAATTTAAGCTTAGATCCGAGCGTGCTCCAACATTTACGAGAGCCGCTCAGATCTAGAGCTTGGGACGAGTTTTGGGAAAGGGGGAGACCCCTATTTATATAGGCGGCAGACTCTCCCCTTTTCTCAAAATCCGATGTGGGACTAAAAATAGAGTTAATTTAAAATCAAGTTAGTTTGCACTTCACAAAGTGCAAACTTCCGTGAATTTTAACTCACTCACCGTTGAGCTTCAGGATTGATACAACCTATCAATACGACAAGCGTTCAACGGTGAACGCATAGGAAAAAACCGTTCGTCAATCGGAGTTCGTTTGACCCTCCAATTGAGTGTCCAAAGATCAGCCCTAGGCTAGATTTTCGACTAAAATCAGCCGTCATTTGATTCATCATACTTAGGGTTCAAAACCCTAGAGGTGGGGCCCATGGGTGGGCCCCACGCATGCCAAAAATGCCCGAGTCACGCCTGGGCAGACCCCAGGTCGCGCCTGGGCTCTGCCCAGGCGCTGGGCAGAGCCCAGGCGGGCCTGGGCTTAGCCCAGGCTTGTGCCTGGCTAGCCCAGGCCGAGCCTGGGCTTAGCCCAGGCAGCGCCTGGGCTAGCCCAGGCAGCCTGTTCTGCCTGGGTCTGGCCTGGTCTGATATTTTGGGCTGTTTTGGCTTTAACTTGATCATCCGGCGTCTGATTTGGACGCCGTTCGAACCTGGGTCTAGACCGGGACATTCCCGTCTTACCCGTGAACTTTTCCTTGCGTTTATTTTATTAAATATTGTATTAAACAATTTAATACACATTTAATCGCTTTTGCATCAAATGCAAAATAGTCCCTATCTAAGCTTAAATTACCATATTGCATCAAATGCAATTATCTCTTCTTTTGCATCAAATACAAATATTTTCCCTAACTATTTTCTACCTATTACTAGACGAAGCGTTGCACTCTGTGTGAGACCCTACAGCCTGACCCTTACAACAGGTTGGGCTCGAAGCCCTATACGGCAGTGACCACTAGCAGTGGTTGCCGTCCCTGCTTCAGGAATCATCATTATGTGGTTGACTCATTGACATGAGTATTGTCGGGACCACCTGACTGTTTCCGTGATGAATTCCGTAGTTATAGTCTTTTCGTCTTAACTATGTCGTGTAGATCAAGTCTGGGGTACGGTCAAAACTGTCAACCCCAATAACTTGACTCCGGTTAGTTTCTATCAATCTTTAGTCAATAAATGTTGGACTTCTTCCAACATACTCTGCGCAGAGTTTTTACTAAAGACCGAACTAACTCTACGACACTAACTCCCATTGACCGGGAGAGACGAATCCTCTCTTGGTCATTACTCGCCTCGTACGTTTCAAGTGACACCCAATCAAAAGACCTTTCAACAGGCCTTGCCTCGAAGCTAGGTCAGTTGATCTAAGTGGCACCGTTCACGCACAGGTTTGTCAAAAATGACCTCAAGTCAAAAGACCAACTATCCTATCATCACTCAGAGTTATCACTGACAGATTGGTCAATATAACCATATGATAACTCTAGTGGATCGTTCAGTGAACTCATTCTAATGAGCACCTGTGTCTTGTCTTCGACTTCGCCAAGTCAAGCGATCATGAGATCATCGCCACCGCTAAACGGTAAAGACTAAGACACAATGGTCTATCCGATGTTTCGATATCCTTGTCTCGAAACATCTACGACCACGAACCATTTCAGACTTATGCTACAGACGGTCAAACGTTTCTCCATGATCGAGATACTCATCTCGATACTCGTTTGACCTTGCATAAAGTCTCAGGACTTTACCTAAGTTGATATCTAATGTTAACTACATTACAATATAACTTAGATAAATTTATTACCAAACAGCTTACTGTTATTTCGAACAAGATGTTTGTGCTATTCACACAGGAATAAATGGCCTCGAGGGCACCATATTCCTACAGAAACTTGCCATTTTAAAAGAATTGCGTGTGACTTGGCAGCTAAGGACCCAGTTCTCGGTATTGATGTATAAAGGATCCATAACAAACGACCAATATTATATTGTATATGTTGAGAGATGAAGAGTCTCCGAGAAAAGAGTGATGGATAGAAGGTTGCCTAGCATCGCTAAGATATTAATACATAGAGTTTAGAATCTCAAGTGGTGGATATATGAAACATCACACAATCTATTCATAACACTTCCCCTTATCCATCCATCATTGTAAACTCGACATCTTAATACTTCAGGATTCATAGTGCTTATGAGTATCACAAGGGATGGATACTTCTGGATCCTGCTTTAGAGACTACAAGTCTCTTTAACTTCCCATGTTATGTGGATATCACTAGGTGTGGATACTTCTGGATCCAGAGTTAATGTGGTTGCCTCGTTAAAACCTTTGGCTATGGAAAACACAGTGGGAAAAACCATAGATAAGGAAAAAGAGTACAACTCTACATTTAACTCCCCATGATCTATACAAGCTTCAGCCTTGCAGATCTCCTAGGCATTTATACATCAATCTCATCTACAACGTTTCAAAAAAAATACAAAATATAAACATCGCTCATTATACAAGTATCGCTCATATATGGTAGGATGATGGTTGCCTTAGTAGCATGCTTTGCAGATTTCCAGGATGTGGCATGTCCTTCGAGGTGGTCATCGCGATTATTTATTACCTGTATCTGCAAATACATTTAACATGGAGGATGATCCTTTATAGTAGTGACCCTTAGAGGTAGCGTAGAAGATGCGTAGCTTCGGTCTAGTAATGCGCTACAGGCGTTGCACTGTATCTGGCTAAAACAGATTTACTGTCGACGCTATATAGAGAAGCGTGCAGTTGACCAGATAAAGGAGTGTATCAAAGACACTCAAGCAAGGCGCTTCAGGACCTAGGATATCCTTCCCCTCTTGCAGCGAACAGAAGGGGTCTTTATGTAAATCCATACAACCAATTGGTGTATTTAGTGGATTACAATTGTCCATGTATCTTCATCAACTTCAGGTGGCTGAAGTTAAATGTCAAATGATTTTCATCTTCTGGATGTTATTTTCATCTGCTGGATAATATTTTCATCTTCTGGATGAGAGTTTCATCTTCTGGAAGATGTGTTCATCTTCTAGATGATAAGTCTGTAAGCCAAGATTTTTGCCTAGGCATAAACAGATATTTCGGCTTTTTCTTCAGGAGATCCAATGAGATTTGAGTCATTTGAAAATATAATCCCAAATCATTTTCTTTGCTCTCTTAAAGAAGCAAAGACAACCTTTAGTAGGAGTCCTTATATTGATAAGGAACTTTATTGGTTGAATTTCATATATTTAATAGAATAGATATCTCAAAGTATATTCAGACAAGTAAGGAAATAAGGAATACATCCATAAGGGTATACTGTCACAACATCCATAGCAGCAAAAAACCCAAAATTTTCCTTTGCCAATTGCAGGATTTTCGCAAACTTAACCAGGGAACCTGATGCATTAGTTTTATTTATAAGTGAGTTAAGATCATCTTACTTGATTACTTCCTGGTTTCAGCGAAATGAACCTTTAAGCTATAGCGTACTGCTTATAGCATACGATTTTATTTATTTATATTTATGTTTATGCAATACTCGGTTAGCCCACAAGATTGATATCTTTTTGATATCAGGACTTCAGGTCCAAACACTTCACATTTCATAAGTGAGTCCAGCTCAACTTATTTTTGCCCCGTTCCACACACTACAACAAAAGTGGTCATTTACAACTCTCATGGGACAACGTAAGGGTGATAATTTTGTAAGCCAAATTTTTTGATTAGGTCATACATATCATATTTGATAGTTAGATTTAAACAGATATTTCGATTTTCTCTTTAGGAGATCCGATGAGATTTACGTCATTTGCAAATATAATCTCAAGTCATTTTCTTTGCTCTTTTTAAAGATACAAAAGTAACCTTTAGAAGGAGTCCTTTTTAATTTAAGATACTCACTTGGTTTTTACTTTATTATATCTTTCCACTACAACAAAACTAGTCATTTACAACTTCTAAAAAGGTTGTAATAGGGATACGACAACTTTTTGGCAAACGTTGTAATATGCGAAGTTGTAATAGGGCCGGCTCCTTCGACAACTTTTTCTGCATGTTGTAAGAAAACGTTGTAATAGATAAATATTACAACTTTTAATAAAAGTTGTGAAAACACCTACTACAACTTTTAATAAACGTTGTGTAAACTTTTATTACAACTATTATAAAACGTTGTGTAAAGGAATATTACAACTTTTTTCAAAAGTTGTGTATACTACTATTGCAACTTTTTTCAGAAGTTGTGTATACTACTATTACAACTTTTCTAAAAGGTTGTATAAATAGATATTACAACTTTTAATAAACGTTGTGTAAACTTTTATTACAACTTTTATAAAAGGTTGTGTAAAGAGATATTACAACTTTTAATAAACGTTGTGGAAACTTTTTTAACAACCTTTATAAAAGGTTGTGAAAACCTCTATTACAACTGGTTTAAATAGTTGTTTAAAACTCTACAACTTTTATAAAAAGTTGCAGAAAAAGCTCAAAATTAAAAAAATTTACACAATTATAAATGTTCCAAATAAACACACATAATATTATTATTAGTTTTAGCCACAAAACTAAGAATAAGTAATGATCCATAATGGTCCACATGTCAGAAATCTCAAAATATTCCATTATTCCAAAAGAGTCTACATGTCAGAAATCTCAAAATATTTATTAGGCTTCAATTCTTCTGTGTGCCCCCTAATGATGGTCTCCCATATGCACTCCATAAAATTACAAGTCCTCACTGGTCTTGAGTTATTAGAGTACTGCTCCCCAGTGCTCAGTCAACTGCCTACTGCATCCTTCGTCGTGCTATATCAGCTGATGCATCCACCTATTCATTTGACTACTTCAGTGGTGTGAGAAAACACATGTAAACAAAATACTAACAAATGAATATGGATATTTTCATAGCCCATCACTAACGACTGCAGTAAGAGTGATGCTGAATGACTGAATGACTAAGAGTGATACTGAATGATAATGAATGGCTGAATGGCTGCAGTAATTGATACGTCTATTTTGCGGAGGCCCAACAGCATGGGCCCAAAGGCGCAGCCTACTACGCGAAATCGTGGGGGGGTCCAAGCCCACCCAACGAAGCCCATGAGAGGATCCCGAACATCGATCCGACCCGACCCCGGAAATGCG
The DNA here is from genome assembly GCA_030789695.1 of Scilla litardierei. Taxonomy (NCBI): domain Eukaryota; kingdom Viridiplantae; phylum Streptophyta; class Magnoliopsida; order Asparagales; family Asparagaceae; genus Scilla; species Scilla litardierei. The sequence continues at coordinate 344,903,725 of CM061142.1, read as the reverse complement.
CGAGTCACTCGCCCACTCCAGCGATAACCGTTCCCCCAGGCCCGCTGCCACTTAATGGCCGTTATGGGGAGGTGCTGGCATGGCGCGGGGAGCGGCGATGGGGAGGCGGATTGAGGGGGCACGATTGGGGGCGGACGAAGGACGTGAGTCATGGGTGGTCGCGATGAGAGGCCTATAAAAGGACTGGGAGGACGACTGAACAAGGGATGGCATCTCAGGTAACAAAACCTAAGGTACTCCATCAACGACCTAGTTCCCCCCACTTCATCTCCTTCCCCCCGCTCGCGCCGGAGGACGTCGTTCTGATCTCCTCTCGAGTCGAACCGTCCCCGCCGAGCCTCCTCTTTCAAAATGTCATCTGACTTAGGCATCAGAGGGGATTTGGCCGGAACCAAGGTCCGGCCTCCCTGACGAGTGTTCTCGTCTGTTCAGGAAGACGTTAGATCCAAGTGCCAAAGCTTCCCTTCGGCACCAGGCGAACGCCATCAAGCATCAGCCAAGGCATCGAGGCCACCCCTCGATGCCAGGAGTGACCGAGGCCGAGCGCATCCATCCGAACCGAGGCTTCCCCTCAGCTCCACGCCGGCCGCGCATCAAGCGAGACGACCAAGGCTACCCCTCGTCGTCCGACCAACCGAGGCCGATCGCATCCATCCGAGCCGAGGCTTCCCCTCAGCTCCGCATCGGTCGCGCGTCAAGCCAAGGTGCCGAGGCTTCCCCTCGTCGCCCGACTGTCCGTGGCCGAGCACCTCACACCGGGCCGAGGCTTCCCCTCAGCCCCCCTGAGGCCGAGGATCCAGACCCGGCCCAGCTGACGTGCTCTGCGTCGACTACATCTCCGATTCGCGTCGCGTCTACACGCGCTCGACACACCCAAGGGACCCTAATCGGCCCCTTGACCATGTTGACCGGGCAGTCCACGGTCAACGATACTGTAGTGAGAAAACACTCTGAAACATCTGGCGTCGTCTGTGGGAACGAACTATCCCACGAAAAAACAAACCACACCTGCAATGGCATGCGCCTGAAACGGGAAGAGACGCATGCCCCCCATCCCGGAGGAGGGAAATGGCGCACCCAACAACAACCTTGAGGGCGTACCCAACGGAAATCACCACGCCCCCTCAGCCGAAGAGACTGGCGAGTCCGAGCTGGCCACGTAGGAGCAACTCCGTGCCCTGGCCCAAGAGACCAACGCGAACATTCAGACGCTGGTCACGACGGTACAACAGCTCATCGGCGCCGCGCCAGCCAACGGAAACGTGTTGGGCGACGGCCATCGTTGGGAAGGGGGCCCCCCGCTCCTGCGGTCCGCTGTGGTCACTGACCACGGAAACCGAAGACCGAACACGGAGCGTCGGTTCACACTTCCTGGCTTCTACCAGGCGAGATCACGCGCCTCCTCCTCTCATCGCGAAAGGATCAGGAGGGGTACCGAATACACGGGGGACGAATCGGTGACCGCGTCGTCTCGTCGGCCACGATCACCCCACCGCAGAAGAAGTGATTGGTACCACTCGAGGGACCGATCACGGCTAAGCGGAAGCTCCCGCCGGAGGAGCCGGGAACGCCAGACCAGCCCCACCCCCAGTGTGGCGAAGGCCGTTGAGCCAGCCCAGCCAGCGCCTGTGCCACCTCCACAACCGAATGAGCCTGAGGTAGTCGCGTGTCGGACCCCTGGAGGCATCCACGGAGACCGGTGCCCCCTGTCGCGGAGAATAACCGACGCGCGGGTCCCCTCTCGATTCAAGATCCCGACGCTGGGGAAATACGACGGGATAGGAGATCCAGGGAACCATGTGATGTACTACGAGGGAGACATGTCCTTCCAGGGAGCCGATGATACCCTGCTCTGCAGGGGCTTTTATTCGACCCTCAGGGGAGCAGCGAGAACTTGGTACCGCAGCCTGCCCAGCCGCTCCATTGACAGCTTCGAGGAACTCACCCAGCTATTCTGCAAACAGTTCATGGCAGGGCGACAGGTAATGCCCGATGCTGAACATTTGTTTAACATAGTGAAGGGCCCGACTGAGCCGCTCCGACAATTTATGCGCCGCTTCAACGCTGAGCGGCTGAACGTAAACAACCCTCCTGACCTTGTTGTCCAAACGGCCCTAAAGAAAGGGCTGCGTCATAGAGGCTTGAAGAAATCTCTGCACAATGATCCCCCGAAAGATCTCGCTGGGATCATGGCGAGGGCCGAGCGCTTCATGTTGACCGAGGAGACCTTGGCCATCGAGGCAGGAAAGGCCAGATGAGGGACCAAGCGCGGCGATAGCGAGCGCCGCAGCCCCGAAGGGTACCGGGCAGAGAAGAGGGCGAGAAACAAGCAGCGGAGGGAGGATACGAGGGACGCCACCCCGGACGTCGTCCTCACTCAAGTGCAGAAGGAAGAGCGCGCTGATCGCCCCCCGTGGAAGACAAAAAAGAGGGGGGGGGGGGGAATGGGGAAAAATATTGCCAGTACCACAAAGACAACGGCCACGACACTGAAGACTGCTGGCACCTAAAGAAGGACATCGAGAAGTTGATGAGCCGAGGGCACGCGAGGAACTTTACCGACGACCCGGCCCATGGAGAAGGAACATCCAAGCAGCCGGACAAAGGAAAGAAGGTCAACGCCGTCCAAGGACCCCTCCACATCATAGAGTGAGCAGGCGAGGCCCCCCAGTTGCCGCCTAGTCGGGAGGAGATTATCTAGGTTCACATCCCCCCGTCTAGCTTTATTTCTTTTTTCCTCCAAATGTACTAGTCCAATAGGACCTTTAAGAGTACAAATGCACTCCTTTTTCCTTTTCTTCATCTCCGACGGAATCAACATTTTGCTAAGGCTGCATAAGAGTGAAGACCGCCACCTCACCGGACGGGGGGTCAATCAAAACTGGTCCTAAGCCGAGGAGCTTCACCCTCGCTGACCAACTCCATTGCTCGTAAGTCTGGGGGCAATTCCCCCAGCCAGCGCAGACGCCGACCGATCCTAAGCCGAGGAGCTTCACCCTCGCTGACCGACTCCATCGCTCGTAAGTCTGGGGGCAATTCCCCCAGCCAGCGCAGACGCCGACCGGTCCTAAGCCGAGGAGCTTCACCCTCGCTGACCAACTCCATCGCTCGTAAGTCTGGGGGCAATTCCCCCAGCCAGCGCAGACGCCGACCGGTCCTAAGCCGAGGAGCTTCACCCTCGCTGACCGACTCCATCGCTCGTAAGTCTGGGGGAAATTCCCCCAGCCAGCGCCGACGCCGACCGATCCTAAGCCGAGGAGCTTCACCCTCGCTGACCGACACCATCGCTCGTAAGTCTGGGGGCAATTCCCCCAGCCACCGCAGACGCCAACTGGTCCTAAGCCGAGGGACTTCTCCCTCACTGGCCTACTCCATTGCTCATAAGACTGAGAGCAACCCCCCCAGCCAATAAGGACATCAATCGACTTGTCCACTCGAGGGACTAGGGGCGACCTCCCGGGGGATTTGGAGGACGCTCGGCGGTCGGCCGGGGAAGCGGCGGAGTCGTTCCGCCTAGAGAGGGAGGAGCTCCAGAGGGAACTGTCAGATCGGCGTCAGGCGGCGCGGTTCGCGGATGAGGTGGAGAGGGGCGTCGTCGGGACTCTGGGGGAGAGGATCTCCGAGGTCCTCAGGGAGGCCTTCGGTACCACTCGAGGGACCGATCACGGCTAAGCGGAAGCTCCCGCCGGAGGAGCCGGGAACGCCGGACCAGCCCCACCCCCAGTGTGGCGAAGGCCGTTGAGCCAGCCCAGCCAGCGCCTGTGCCACCTCCACAACCGAACGAGCCTGAGGTAGGCGCGTGTCGGACCCCTGGAGGCATCCACGGAGACCGGTGCCCCCTGTCGCGGAGAATAACCGACGCGCGGGTCCCCTCTCGATTCAAGATCCTGACGCTGGGGAAATACGACGGGATATGAGATCCAGGGAACCATGTGATGGACTACGAGGGGGACATGTCCTTCCAGGGAGCCGATGATACCCTGCTCTGCAGGGGCTTTTATTCGACCCTCAGGGGAGCAGCGAGAACTTGGTACCGCAGCCTGCCCAGCCGCTCCATTGACAGCTTCGAGGAACTCACCCAGCTGTTCTACAAACAGTTCATGGCAGGGCGACAGGTAATGCCCGATGCTGAACATTTGTTTAACATAGTGCAGGGCCCGACCGAGCCGCTCCGACAATTTATGCGCCGCTTCAACGCTGAGCGGCTGAACGTAAACAACCCTCCCAACCTCGTTGTCCAAACGGCCCTAAAGAAAGGGCTGCGTCATAGAGGCTTGAAGAAATCTCTGCACAATGATCCCCCGAAAGATCTCGCGGGGATCATGGCGAGGGCCGAGCGCTTCATGTTGACCGAGGAGACCTTTGCCATCGAGGCAGGAAAGGCCAGACGAGGGACCAAGTGCGGCGATAGCGAGCGCCGCAGCCCCGAAGGGTACCGGGCAGAGAAGAGGGCGAGAAACAAGCAGCTGAGGGAGGATACGAGGGACGCCACCCCGGACGTCGTCCTCACTCAAGTGCAGAAGGAAGAGAGCGCTGATCGCCCCCCGTGGAAGACAAAAAGAGGGGGGGAAAATGGGGAAAAATATTGCCAGTACCACAAAGACAACGGCCACGACACTGAAGACTGCTGGCACCTAAAGAAGGACATCGAGAAGTTGATGAGCCGAGGGCACGCGAGGAACTTTACCGACGACCCGGCCCACGGAGAAGGAACATCCAAGCAGCCGGACAAAGGAAAGAAGGTCAACGCCGTCCAAGGACCCCTCCGCATCATAGAGTGAGCAGGCGAGGCCCCCCAGTCGCCGCCTAGTCGGGAGGAGATTATCTAAGTTCACATCCCCCCGTCTAGCTTTATTTCTTTTTTCCTCCAAATGTACTAGTCCAATAGGACCTTTAAGAGTACAAATGCACTCCCTTTTCATTTTCTTCATCTCCGACGGAGTCAACATTTTACTAAGGCTGCATAAGAGTGAAGACCGCCACCTCACCGGACGGGGGGTCAACCAAAACTGGTCCTAAGCCGAGGAGCTTCACCCTCGCCGACCAACTCCATCGCTCGTAAGTCTGGGGGCAATTCCCCCAGCCAGCGCAGACGCCGACCGGTCCTAAGCCGAGGAGCTTCACCCTCGCTGACCGACTCCATCGCTCGTAAGTCTGGGGCAATTCCCCCAGCCAGTGCAGACGCCGACCGGTCCTAAGCCGATGAGCTTCACCCTCACTGACCAACTCCATCGCTCGTAAGTCTGGGGGCAATTCCCCCAGCCAGCGCAGACGCCGACTGGTCCTAAGCCGAGGAGCTTCACCCTCGCTGACCGACTCCATCGCTCGTAAGTCTGGGGGAAATTCCCCCAGCCAGCGCCGACGCCGACCGGTCCTAAGCTGAGGAGCTTCACCCTCGCTGACCGACACCATCGCTCGTAAGTCTGGGGCAATTCCCCAGCCAGCACAGACGCCAACTGGTCCTAAGCCGAGGGACTTCTCCCTCGCTGGCCTACTCCATTGCTTATAAGACTGAGAGCAACCCCCCCCCAACCAATAAGGACATCAACCGACTTGCCCATTCGAGGGACTAGGGGCGACCTCCCGGAGGAAGGAGGCGAGCGACCACCATCAGTAGAGGAGCCAAAGTCGCAGCAACAAAGCAAAATGCGCGGAGAATTCAAGTAGGTCAATTTCATTTCCAACAGTTAACCGAGGTACAAAAGTGTGTCTTTTTACAGGAAATTCGAAGTGGAGGAACCACCTTACAAATAATTCACTCTCGACGAACAACAAAACTCGTCACCCACGAAAACTAGGGTGACGCCGACAGAGCAAAACTTGTCGACCAAGAACACAAAATTGCTGGCTTAAATTAACATCCTTGCCATCAGCAATTGTTTGCCTTGAAGCAGAGAGCTGGTAAAGATGCCAATGGAGATTACGAGGTCAGGGATCCATTTCAAGTAGGCTGGGCCAAAGCGAAGTGGATGCTGAAAAATTTGAGGATAAAAACAAGGATGACAGGCCGGGAAGGACGACCTAGGGGACCCAGGCTCGGGAGGACGCATCCTCGGGCGCCTCGCCCTCCTCGGAGCGAAGGGGATCGGCAGACGGAAGGGCTTGCAGGACGAGCTCCGCACAATCCCGGAAGGAGGACTGGACGACTTCGACGATCCGGGGGCCGATAAGGTCTTCATACTTACCGAAGGCCTCCCGGAGGACCTCGAAGATCCTCTCCCCCAGAGTCCCGACGACGCCCCTCTCCACCTCATCCGCGAACCGTGCCGCCTGACGCCGATCCGACAGTTCCCTCTGGAGCTCCTCCCTCTCCCGGCGGAACGACTCCGCCGCTTCCCCGGCCGACCGCCGAGCGTCCTCCAAATCCCCCTGGAGATCGGCCACTCGTCCCTCTAGCTCGGCCACCCGGAGCTTGAGTTGCCGAGACTCCATCTGGGCCGCCACCGCAGCTACCTCCGCCGCCCCAGCTCGCTCGTGGTCCTTTGCGGAGGACTCCTCCAGCTCCCTCAAATGGACAGCTCGACGCTGCGACTCGACAGCGAGTGTTGAACCCTGAACGACAAGACATGAGCCAAGAAGAGAGCGAAGGAAAGAAAGGGACAGCGGGATAGCCATACCTGCTGAAGGATCCAGACCAAGATGTCCGACACCTTGTCAGCGGGGGCCCTCTCGAGGAGACCACGGTCCCAGGGGAGGACGGAGCCCTCGACCAACTGCTGAGCCAAGACTCGGTCGACAAACACCGAGTCCCCGGGGGTGACCTCGAGGGAGGCCGAGCAGCTCGCCAACAGGGCACCGATTACCGATAATGGAGGCGGGGACGCTGCGACGGGGGTGGTCGTCAGGGTCCCTGGAAGATCCTCGGCGGCCACCGCCGGGGGAACGGAGCGCACCAGACTGGAGGGATCCACGCCTTCCTTCCTCCTCTTCCCTCCGTGAGGCTTGGCAGGTGCCGAAGGGGAGCGCTTCCGCCTCGTGCCGCCTCCACCCTCGGAGACAAGAGGGGGCGCGCCAAGCGCAAGAGGAGCTGCACCGGACCCATCATTACCCCCCGCCACTTGGGCCGGTGGGACGGATCCAGCTCTTGCGACCCCCCTGGGGAGGGGACTACCAGAAGTAAAGGCGGGAGGCGCGGCCGCCACCTTTCCCACGGAGGGCTCGGCTCGGCGCACCTCCTCCTCGACAGTCCGCCGAGGTGCCCTTCCTGAGGTGCTGCCTCGACTCCGAGCGGCTCCACGTCGAATCAGCTCATCGACGTTGCAGGTGAACTCGCGACCAGCCATTCATGCAAGCGAAACCGAAATCAGGGTAAGCCACGGGGCAATCCAGGACTAAAAAAGCGACCTACCCGGAGACCACAAGACGGCCTTCAGGAGTAGGTCGTCCAGCAAAGGCCAGATAGACTTCGCCTCCAAGGGGAGGGCCGACAGCAGCGTGACGGCCGCCTGATCAGCCTCGAAGAGGGTTAGCATTCGGTGAGGCCGACCTGACCCACCCCAACCTGTCAAAATCTGAGCATCCTCAAGGAAGACTACGAAGACATAACCCGAGCTCCAATCCCCCGCCCAGTGGGGTAACCCGATCAGGCATTCCCTCCCCGCGCGGGCTCGGAGGTGCAGCCATGACCCTAGACCGACCGTCTGGATCTGATAAAAATAGAAGAGGAGGGGGAGAGATGGCTCCAGACCGCGAGTGCAGCAGAGCATCACAAAGCCTATCAGAACCGCAACCGAACAGGGGGTAAACTGGCAAAGGGACACCATTAGGTACTCCATGACTTGGATAAAGAAGGGATTGAGCGGGAAACGAAGACCCAGACAGAACATCTCGATGTAAACATCGACTTCGTTGCTCCTCGGAAGACAGATCCGCTCGTCGATGAAAGGGACTCGAACATCATACGGGTGACAGAGGTACCTTCCCCGAATCTCCGCAGCCGCCAGAAAAGGAGTCCTCGACGGTGTTCTGAGGATAACCGGAGGTACATTAAGCCGTTCGGCAACCGACGCCACATCATCTCCAGCATAGTCTGGGAAGAGCTTCCCCTTCCCTTTGTCTCAGAGGGAACGGCTCCCCGAGGAGGAACCGGATCCCACAGACCGGGGCCCGCCACGCCTGGACTCAGGAGGATCCCTCGCCCCTTGGCCAGAGCCACCTATCCTAAGAGCAGCCATAATATGAGGATGGGAAAGGAGTTACCTTTTTGTTTATTTGGAGAAGGAAAGAGAACGAAGGCGGCGGAAGACTCCGAGTTTATGGAAAGCCCGGAACAGAGAGAAGAGCGAGGAAGAAGTTGGGATCAAAGCAGCCGGTGCACTTATATACAAGACCTAGGGGCGAACTCAAAACGCCTGACAGGAACGCGTGGCAAGCCTCAAAGAGCCGGCGGTGTTTCGAAATCGGCGCCAAGGGAAGTCCTATCGATCCGCCTCATCATGACCTTCATTTATGACCGCGTCTCGACTGACGTGCCAATCGGAACCCCAGGAGTCACATCGGTCGAACCGAGCCGGCCAAGGCCGATCGGCCCCACCGATGGGGGTAATTGATACGTCTATTTTGCGGAGGCCCAACAGCATGGGCCCAAAGGCGCAGCCTACTACACGAAATCGTGGGGGGGTCCAAGCCCACCCAACGAAGCCCATGAGAGGATCCCGAACATCGATCCGACCCGACCCCGGAAACGCGCGAGTCACTCGCCCACTCCAGCGATAACCATTCCCCCAGGCCCGCTGCCACTTAATGGCCGTTATGGGGAGGTGCTGGCATGGCGCGGGGAGCAGCGATGGGGTGGCGGATTAAGGGGGCACGATTGGGGGCGGACGAAGGACGTGAGTCATGGGTGGTCGCGACGAGATGCCTATAAAAGGACTGGGAGGACGACTGAACAAGGGACGGCATCTTAGGTAACAAAACCTAAGGTACTCCATCAACGACCTAGTTCCCCCCACTTCATCTCCTTCCCCCCGCTCGCGCCGGAGGACGTCGTTTTGATCTCCTCTCGAGTCAAACCGTCCCCGCCGAGCCTCCTCTTTCAGACTGTCATTTGACTTAGGCATCGGAGGGGATTTGGCCGGAACCAAGGTCCGGCCTCCCTGACGAGTGTTCTCGTCTGTTCAGGAAGACGTTAGATCCAAGTGCCGAAGCTTCCCTTCGGCACCAGGCGAACGCCATCAAGCATCAGCCAAGGCATCGAGGCCACCCCTCGACGCCAGAAGTGACCGAGGCCGAGCGCATCCATCCGAACCGAGGCTTCCCCTCAGCTCCACGCCGGCCGCGCATCAAGCGAGACGACCGAGGCTACCCCTCGTCGTCCGACCAACTGAGGCCGAGCGCATCCATTCGAGCCGAGGCTTCCCCTCAGCTCCGCGTCGGTCGCGCGTCAAGCCAAGGTGCCGAGGCTTCCCCTCGTCGCCCGACTGTTCGTGGCCGAGCACCTCACACCGGGCCGAGGCTTCCCCTCAGCCCCCCTGAGGCTGAGGATCCAGACCCGGCCCAGCTGACGTGCTCTGCGTCGACTACATCTCCGATTTGCGTCGTGTCTACACGCGCTCGACGCACCCAAGGGACCCTAATCGGCCCCTTGACCATATTGACCGGGCAGTCCACGGTCAACGATACTGTAGTGAGAAAACACTCTGAAACAGTAATATTCAACTAGTCTGATACTACAAGCATGTCGATGGATGATAATCCTGCAATGTTTGTCGGAATCAAGATAAGATTAACAGATTAGTCGTGAATGCGTTGAATAAGTAATGATCCCAGTCAATAATTTCGGCTTTCGTGCATAAATAAATTTTATTTCTGGATTACTGAGCATACCATTTAGGAAGTTGGAGGCGGGGTTAAGATATTTGATTAGAGCCTTAATCTATAATCAACCTTATATATAATATGCTTATTTAAGTAGAATTTGATGTATGCTTGATAATATATTCATCTCTTCTTTGCTTGAACCTAAATATATCCCTCACACGATGAGCAGAAGAACCCTAAATGCATTATCTTGAGGGGGCTATCACTCTCATGACCAACAAGGGACCTTTCTTAATCATTTGTCAGGGATAATAAACTAAGTGTCCAATACTGAAAACTGATGCTCCTTGTTGTCAGGCTCCAAAGCAGTAGGTTTTAGTACCAGTACTTGCATGTTTTGTGGCTAAAAACTAAAACAAAAAACCATGGATATGTTCACAGTTGTTTCGAGGGTTCACAAAAAATAGCTTAGCCAGTTAGCACAAATTGTCATCCTTGCATAATAATGTTCTTAGTTGATCAAATCACCACCGGCTACAAATCTTCAAATGTACCAACTAGTATAATAAAATTTTTATCCTTGCATATTCCATTGGTCTAAATGTTCTTACATGTTTTTATTATTCGTTGTATTTTACTGATTTAGTGGGTATCTTGACACTTGTTTTGTATGGAGCAGCATTCATTAGTTGCATAAAATGAATGCAAACTTATATGTGGCAACATATATATAGATGTCATTAGTTGCCATAAAGCATTTACCCAGAATATACATCCTTAATGTCCAACTTGCAAAATATGCCATGAAATTTTTCGATAAATTATATGTAATTTATGGATCATCGTATCTGAGAAATAGATATAATATGGAATTTTACCTTCTTATAGACCCAATGTATTCTTCTTTGGATTGCCCTTCCTTTCTTTCAGCTCAGTTGATATGTTGATAACTGCATTTACGCAAGTAATTTTTTTTACTGTTGGTAAACATCATAATTAGAATATTTCCAATTGTAAAAGCATGGACAAAACTTAATGCAGAAAATAAAGGTACCAGGAAGTTGAGTATGGTGTCATGGCCCCAGTACTTCAATGCTGCTAAGTCATATGTATGAGCTGCAGCCGCTTCACCATCATATGCCCCCTGCAAGATTGATACAGGCGCATGTCTTCTGCCAACCACACCCTCTAGCTATGCCTAAATATGGAAACATTGTGCATTAGCCACAACACATAGATATCAAACAGAACACAATTCATGATAACTATTGGGAACAAGCAAGAAGGAATTTCTCTAGATCATAAAGGTTTTCACATTATACCAATTCAAGCAACCAAATTGGATAGGTTGTAACATGCTACACAATCAAAATCAAAATCAATTGTTCCTAGTATCTCGGTGCATCTATGCATTATGGCAACACTCTGGAGCCACAAAATGCCCAATCAAAAAATACCATTGTGATTTAGTAACCCTATGACTTCCTGCAATTATCCATGGACATTGCCAATAACTTGTAAAGATGCTTAAAGGTGTCCATTAGTATAATAATTTCTTGAAACAATCAAGACAGAATTTTACTCCTATAGCACATGTTTGTTCCACATACCAATTCTTTAAATAAATTTGATAGGCAGTTGCAAACTCATTACCACTAAATCAAATTCATCTGCTTCTCATTCCATTGCAATGTCTTGAAACAAGTATGATAAAATATTAGGTTCTCTAGCACACGACTGTTTCAACATGCAAATTTATTTAACGAAGAGGATAGGCATTTACGTATGTGTTACAATTTAATACAAATCACATATCCATAAGCTACCTTCAATAACATTATATCAGTTGGCTATGCAGGTTATGCAGCTCATGCCTACTATAATTATAAGATATTTATACCAGTTATGAAGCGCATACAAAAAGGCATAGCAATCAAGCTTGTGTAATTCACTAGAAGACAAAAAGACTGGTCTAAATAGTTATGAATTACACAGAATTTAACACATCAAATTTTTCAAAAAAAAATCATGGCATTGGTGAGTAGGGGAACCTTATATAACATTTGTTTGAGAGGGCATATAAGGTCCAACTAACTGAAAGGCATCATTACATAATGTTGAAGCTTGTCAAAAAACAGTCCTAGACATGGCCGCATCATATTTTTGAATTTATACTTGGGGCAAATGCAATGATGGGTGTCATGGTCAATAAAATAATAATTTAGTATCATCAAAAATGATAAAAACCTTGATTGGTCAAGTTGGGAAACTACCATGGCCGAAATGAGAAAATTTAAGATGTAATGAAACCAGATTTTTTTGTCTAACCTAGATTTAATTTCATTTAAAACTCATCTGGAAATGTTTTACAAAATCGAGTCATTTCACATAGGTTGGAATGAAGACGTGATTACCAAGTTTAATATCAAAAAACAAGCTGGAAATATCCAATTAGATCTGTATATAGTCTTACATGGTTTCAGTTGAACCTAGAAATCTACTCAAATTTACTCTTCTTTCTGGATTTTCTGAAAGATACAAAACAAAAACTAAAAGATCTCAAATTGGTATGATATGAAGCTCCTTAACTGGGCAATTATATACAGCAAACATACAATTGATACGAGTTTGCAAAACCCTGATTATATCTATAGAATGCATAAACTAGAAGTGTGATAAAGTGTCTCCTCTCCAAGTAGGCCCGTGATAACACTATTAATTTGTTGAAACCTTCTTTTAATGGGATTGGATTGAGTTGAAGACTCGACGTAGAGAAAACATCAGACTTAAAAGAGTTAACTTACTATTTGTCTAGAATTTGGACCAGACCCAAACTAGCATGCCAAATTAGTAAAATTAGTTTAAGTGTCCTATTTGGTTACACAAGCCTGATATCAGGAGGAACCCAACATTTGGAGTCATAGTGACATTGCTTCTCAATCTTTACATGACATAATAAACCTAAGATTGAATATCATGATTAAATGCCCTATGGAATAAATGATGTGATCATATTAGTTCTCAATTTTTATGACTTATGAAAAATATGAGACTAAATATGATGAACAATGTCCTAAGATGGTAAATGATAGGAGATGATATGCTGAAAAATTCAGACTGATAATGCCTTTTTCCTGATTCAGTTCCTAAGCATCAAAATAGAGACTAAATGAGAGGACATATGACATTTAGATGCTTAAGGAATAGTCATCCTTTAAGGTTTGATAAATGTGCTATAAAAGTAAACAAGGCTTAAAACATTGTCTGAAATATATATTATGAAGATAAGGCAGTGTTTTAACTAGGAGACCAATGAAGCTTGTCCATTTAAAAGGACATCATGTCAACCCTGGAGTACCTGTTGGGTGGAAGTATCAAAAGACACCTACTATTTTAATGTGAATGCAACCAGGAAATAATGATGTGTATGAAACAATTCATCAAACGGAACACATAGATATCAAAAATTAGGAGTAGATAATATTAGATGTCGGAGAGTTAGAGAGCGGGCCTCACTCCACTTTCTATTTTCAATAAAAAATATCGTCTTTCCTGACAAATCCCCTCTTTTAGCCCTAAAACCCCCATCCTTATCGTAAAAATCCAATCTTTCCACTAGAAAATCCTATTTTTATCCTACAAAACCCTAGAAAATCCTATCACCCTTAAACTGGGTTGATTGCAAGATTTACACTTTACATTGATGTATTTAGAGGATTCAAGTGATCATATTATGGAGAGAAGAGTGAGAATGGAAAAGGGGAAGCAGACCTTGAGCTTGTCCATGGCGAAAGCTGGGTTGAGGATCCTCCGGTGTCTAGCCCAGTCTTTCCCCTCGCTCAAGACCAGTCCGTTACCCATGAGGTCTAATATCCCAGGGAGCGGTTTGGGCTTGGGATAGAAACCGGACTTGTTGTGCAGGACTTGCTTCGCAAGCTCAGGATCGCTGATGTAGAGCCTCAGACACGAGCTATACCAGATCGCGTGGGGTTTTCTTCGGCGCCACAGCAAAATTTTTGGGGGCAAAAAATTTTGGGAGCACTGGGAAATTTTTAGAGACGCGGCAAAAATTTGAGGAGTATTAGTTTTCAGCGCAACTCCTCTAAAAGCTCTTCTAGTTGCTTATTTACAAGTTTGCTATTAAAGTTTTCACAAGCTTGCCACTACTTGAAAATCACTTATTACAATTATTCAATTAAAAAGTTGTAATAACGATTTTTTACAACTGTCAACTTAAAAATGTTGTAATAAAGATTTTTAACAACTTTCAGAAAATAAAAAGTTGTGGTGTCAAAATTAACATTTACAACTATTCAGAAAAAAGTTGTAATAACAATTTTTTACAACTATCCTCATTTAAAAAGTAGTAATAAATATTTTTTACAACTTTTATACTAAGAAAAGTTGTGGTAAACATATATTACAACTACCAAAGTAGAAACATTGTAACATGAAAGTTGTAAATGACTAGTTTTGTTGTAGTGTTCATAGGATAGATGTCCCAAAAATCTATCCAGAAAATAAAGGAAATAAGGAGGAAATCTGTAAGGGTATGTTGTCACAGCATCCATAGCATCATAGCCCAAAATTTTCTTTGCCAATCGCATGGTTTTCGCAACTATGACCAGGGAGCCTGATGCATCAGTTTATATAATTTTGTAAGTAAGTCAAGTTCATCTTACTTGATTACTTACTAGTTTCAGCGAAATAACCCTCTAAGCTATATCGTATTTCTTATAGCATACGATTGTATTTATTTATATTTATGTTTATACAATACTCGGTTAGCCCACAGGATTGATATCTTTTTGATATTAGGACTTCAGGTACAAACACTTCACATTTCATAAGTGAGTCTAGCTCAACTTATTTTTTCCTTGTTCCACATTATTTGGCCAAATTCTACGTTTGCTTCAAGAAACGTTATTTTTTATAATTATCATTTAAATGGCAAAGTGAAATGTGAGTAATTGTCGACGAATGTGTTATTTTATCCAAACACCTCACCATATACGTACATTTAATATCTCGATTTCTTCCAAAATTGTTTCCTTCTCAACACTTGTGAAGGTTTTGGAACGGGAAGAGGATATGGACAGAGCCAGAATTGTGTCCTTATCAACATTTGTTGTGTAGGTTCTGGTTGAGCTCACTTTTCTGTGGTGGTATTGCTTTAGGGTCTCCCGGAGTTATTTCTCGCTTTGGAGCCTCATGGTATGTCCTCTCATCCATTGAGGACATCCACTTCTGCTACTAGTGGATTGCATCTACTATATTTGGTATGTCAATTTTAGATGGATTTTTAGCAGAAGGGATGTGTGAATTTGAAAATATTTATGTTGTCAGTAACTATGTCTGATAACTGTTTAACAGTTTCATAAGTGTGGATCTTCAGGGTCTCATCACAATTCATGATAATTAGATCATTAATGTTTGAAATGGTCAATTGAGCTTTAGGCTCATGGATATGATTATAATATTTCTGTTGAACCTAATACTGGGAAATTAAAGAATTCTGAATGTGAAGGATCTTTAGGATCTAATCTTCACTATCGATTATTTATATGATGACCCATCAAAGGCACAATTTATTGGATGTGCTCTAAATGCTTCCCATGTTCGGAGTGCTCAGAATCTATTTATCTGGGGTAATTACTTCCGATAAATAGTTCCAAGACTGCATTTTGATGGTTTATAGTGGTGATATGGGGATGTATACTCATCATAGCACATACTAAAAGATGTGCTCTAAACGCTTCCCTCGTTAGGAGTTCTCGAAAACTGTTTATATGTGGTGAGCAGACTTATATAAATATGTTCTAAGGAGGCGTTTTGATGGTTTGCATTGTAATTGTATGTCCCCATGTAGTCACCTACAACTGGATGTTTAATGGATAAGTAATCCGTTTAAATCATTTTAATGATTTATTTATTTAACCCATTTTTGGTGCGAACACAAACTTCAGGGTGTTCGACAGTATTCCGGTTGTAAATATTATTTGATTTCCCAGTGTTATCCAATGTTCCCGTCATTTATTAATGTATCCTATATGCTGTTAAAAGCTGGACTGCGGTTGGATAATATGTTTGATAATGACCATTTTTAGAGGATATATGGATGAGTACTCTAAAGTACATCATCAGCCCTATGTATGGAGTGGATAAGTCCAATTTTATTCCTCAAATTCTCTCAAGAGACCTAAAGGTCTTATTATTTTAATGATGATAGTAAATATATCATCTTAAATTCTTTTGAGGACATCATGAGAGTCAATGTCCACGTGAATGGAGATGATCTTTTAATCATTTTTTCCTTTTGGATGGGACAATGAAAGCTTCACCCTTTTGAAGAATTTTCGGGTACTTCAGATTTATAGGATTGTATAATGATGTCTTGTATCATCAATCCAGGGTGATATTATATATCGTTCCAAAGTTAATAGTTGGACGATTCTGGACACTTCTGGTGTTCCATTTGCTTCATCTTTTCGAATTTATATGCAATTTATGAAAGTCATTTAAAATGCTTAAGTTAATTTTTTCCGGTAATAGGTGAACTGTGTTCTAACTGTAAATGATTTCATCTTCACATTGACTATTACACGAATCATAGTGTGACAAAGTTGCAGGCTTTATTGATTTCTTGAGTCATTAATTAGGGATTTCGTTTTTACAAATATCCATCGAAACTTGATAAGTTTGTTTTATTGATTTTTGATAGTATTGGGCATCCTCATATATAGTATTCAAGTTTGCAAAACCTGAATCTCAAGTAGACGTCCAAAAAATAGTTTTCAATTGGACTATTATTAGGGTTTAATATTTTTGAAAGCATACGTCTACAACTATACTCATTAAGAATTATGTTATGACACCAGATTAAAATTGTTTTCAAAGTTTATTTTTCCTCGGGAGTAGCTAAGTATACATATGTTCAATCGACTTTCGTCGTTTAAACTAGATATGTATATATTTTTATATGGCAGAAATTAATGCGCATTCATGTTGCAAAAGCATTATGGGTCTTATCAGAACTTCTGGTCTGATATTGGTTTGCCATTACTTACTCCAAGTTGATATATATCATATCTTCCATTTCTCCTTTTTATATCAGGACAAGTTGGTCCTGGACTTCCACTGTTTTCATTCTTCCATATTGTTATTTATAAGGAAGAATGAACAGTAGTCTCTATTAGGAGACATGTACTAGGGAATGAGCTTGAATTTATACTTCCAATTTTTGAGTTTATGTGGGACTTTTGACATTCCATTTGAATGCTCATATATGGTCTTCAAGCCATTATTTTCTTGAGTTATCCAGTTTTTATGTGAATATAGAAACATGCTTAAGGGGAATAAATACATGGTTGCGAATTTCGCAATATATTTTTCACTAATTTATTAAGCCAAGACTTCAGGAGTAAGCTTGTACGCAAGGTTAGATTCAAGAATGTCTCCTTATAAAGTGAGATTACTCTAAAGAGTTAGCGGTGTTATGGCATACTTTGGGTGTCCATATTGGTCTATATAGACCATAGATCTACGAGATCTATATACCGCGAAAAGTGTATCTTTAAGATGATCACATCAATAGTTTTTGCATAAACCCTCGTATTTGGGCATTTTTATTTTATTTAAGCAAAATGGTGTTGACATATAAATTTGAACTTCATGTTCAATTATCGGATATAAATATGATTTTTAAAATTTTGAAGAATTATTTATTTATGTGCCATAATATATGTGAGCATAAATGCATGAATTATTTACAAAAACATTTCATGCAGATTATAAGCATTTAAGTAGGCAATTCATTTGAAGTATACAAAAAAATTATATACATGAAGATAACGTAAGTAATGTCATGCAAACAAGGTATTAAATCAACTGTGCATTAATCTTTTGTTCATAGGATGCCTTGAATTATATGACCAACCCATGAAAATTTCGCGGGATTTTAACCCAAAATGAAAATTTTCGTGAGATATGCGGCGGAGGTGGAGGCTTCGGGCTGGTATGCACCGGGTCAATCGTGTCACGTTAAAAAAAAATTTAAAACTGAACACACCCGAAAGTATATTTTATCGATATCCCCAAACAACGATTATCCTCAAAAACATTTATATGATGTCAATTCCCTCCCATTTTATTTCCTAATTTTTCTTGAATTTTCCAGAACGACGGCTATTGAACCAGTAGCCTTGTATTTATAGTAAAAAGATTACAATTGGATGGATACACTAGCCCCACATGTGCTTTACATGGGCCTACAAAAGCCTATCCATAACAGTATCCCTATTGTCATATGCATACCCTCCGAATAAGATTTTTGACAAGTGAAATAATGTTAGCATTACTAATTGTGGATCAAAGGGAGATGACCAAAAGGAAACAGATTCCATGTAGGTCCACGGTTTGAAGTACTCTAATGTACACTTTTTGGGTTCATAATAGGGCTGTTGACGAACGAGCTTGAACAAGCTTGAACAGTGAGCTTGGTTTTGTTCATGAATAAAATCCTTGTTCAAGCTCTGTTTGTTTGCTAACCGAGCTCTAAAAACATGTTCAAGCTTGTTCGTTAAGCTTACTGAACGAACGTAAACGAATATTTACCGAGCTTGTTCATGAGTAGTTAATCGAACGTTCTGTTCGTTAACAAGACTTATCGAGCTTGTTCGTGAACATGTTCGTGAACACAAATCAATCTTGTTCATGAACAGATTTTCAAACAAACAAACTGACGTTAATTTTTTAATCAGGAATAATAATATTTAAACATTATTGTTAATGACTAAATTAATTAAATAAAAGGATTAAATATTTGCAGGACAAAAACAAACAAATCCAGCATAATAGCTCCATATATATCCCATTACAAGCATCCATTCCAAGCATAATAGAAAATATAATATTTGTCTAAATTTACTATTTTCGGTACATGTTCGTTCACGAACACTTAACGAGCTTGTTCATGAACATCACTAACGAGCTTGTTCACGAACACTTAACGTGCTTGTTCATGAACATAAATGAACAAACATGGTTATGTTCAAGCTCTGTTCGTTTACTAGCCGAGCTCTAAAAATCTGTTCAAGCTTGTTCATTAAGCTTCCTAAATGAACATAAACGAACATGTACCGAGCGTGTTCATGAGTAGTTCGGTGAACGTTCTGTTCGCCAACAGCCCTAGGTTCATTAAACCGGAGTTATGGAATTACATTATATTTGGCTCTTAGGCTTATAACACGCCTCAGAGATATACATGATCCCCTAAAAAATTGTATCATTTTACTTCTAGCAGCTTGCTAACTAGGGGAATCTCAAGATTTGTTCTTGCTAAAAAAGGATAAATCATCCGAACGGTTGAACTGACCATTTCCAGGATCATGAATCATGATGAGAATACACATCTAACAAATGTGTGTAAATGGGATAAAAACTCCAGCTGATGATTTCTAGTTCGCATGCAGTCAGGAAAAAAAATAGGATTGAACAATTTAGCTTCAACACATCATAACAATTCATTCATACCGCTTGGATTACGAGGATTAAAACAAAAAAGTTACTCAATTTGATCTATCAATTGAAAGATAGATTTTCCATTAAAAAGACGAGATTTGGACTGAAACCAAGATTTAAATGGCTACTTTTTTCGTAAAAATCGTCAACAGATGATGGATCTCGAGATAAATGACTCGACAAATAAAGGGGCTAAAATCATAGGGAGACTCACAAATAGCCATCAGCCTTGAGATCTCTGATGAAATTACCAATGCTTGTTTCTTTAATCGCCTTCAACACGCCTGACACTACTGAAGACATTTCTGAAAAATTTCTCCTTGTGCGCATCGATTCCTCTCTCTACGAGCCTAATCGTACTGATAACGTGTTGCGAGATGAAGAGTCTCCAAGAAAAGAGTGATGGCTAGAAGGTTGCCTAGCCTCACTAATACATCAATACATAGAGTTTAGAATCACATGGGGTGGATATATGAAACATCACACAACCTATTCATAACAGCATATCCATTTTCATGATGTTTGTTTGATTTAGGCTTTTTTTCGGGGAGATTATTTTCAATATTTATTAATTGTTGTGAACGGTTTTGAACCGGGTTGGTTGAGATTCTGGTCTATCCTAGAGATAGGCCCATATGTTTGTAAACCCATTTTGTATTCTCCCTTTTACCTATAAATACAGAGTTGGGGGCTCCTCCCCAAACAGTTGATTCATAACACGTTATCAGCACGAGCCTCTAAATTTTTCTTTTCCACAAAAATTTTCCGTTCGTTGCGAAGGCGAAGGCGAAGGCGAGACGGGAGATCCACGTGCTCGGTGCAAGGCTTCCTCAATCGAGCGTCTTCATCCGCGTAAGGGCTTCGCGCAACCGTCGCTATATCTGGAGGACGGATATAGAGGTAAACACAAGAAAAACGATGTTTTTTAATCATACGTATGATTGCCCTTCCCCTTGATCTCGAAAGATCGGTATGGGGATTATTTGTCCCCTTAAAAACGACGGATCGTTCATCCCAAAAATACAATTTTTAGGGGTTTACCCTAACTTTTATCCCGTCGGCGGCTTGCCGCTGGCCCTACCCCCTGCCTCCCCCGCCCGTAGCGGAGGGATCGGCCACCGCCCACGACCCGTGGCGCCCCCCGCCCGCAACGGGGGGGGCGTCGGTTTCCCCCCCCCCGCCTGCAGCGGGGGGGGGGGGGGGGGCCGCTGCCGACCTGTCGCCCCCCCCCGCTTGCAGCGGGGGGGGGGGGGGGCACCGGTTTCCCCCCCACCCGCAGCGGGGGGGGGGGGGAGCGCCCCGCCCTATCGCCCTCCCCCCGCCCGCAGCGGGGGGGCCGCCGTTCTCCCCCCTCGCCCGCAGCGGCGGGGGCACCCCTGCCCTGACACCCCCACGCCCGTAGCGGGGGGGGGGTCGCCGTCCTCCCGCCCTCGCCTGCAGCGGGGGGGTGGGGGGGGGTGCGCCGGCGTCCCATGCCCCCCTAGGGGGCCCGTCGTCGGCGTGTACGAGGGAGGCTGCGGTGGCGGCCAAAACCATAGCCGTCGCCGCCGCCGCCGCCCCTCCCTACCCCAAGCCCAATTGGGCTTGTCTACGGCCCAATACAAAAAAAGGGGATTTTTTCGGCCTGCGGGCTTCGGCCCGCAGGCCGATTTCCCTTGATTAAAAAAAAGGTGTTTGGCCTGCGGCCCGAAGCCCGCAGGCCGGCCTGCAGGCTTCGGCCCGCAGACCAACTTCTCTAATTCAAAAAAAAATTAAAACTTCTCGGCCTGCGGCCTGAAGCCCGCAGGCCGTTCTTAATACAAAAAAAATTCCTGCGGGCCGAAGCCCGCAAGCCGGTTGCGGGCTTCGGCCCGCAGGCCAATTGATTGAATGAGAAAAAAAATGGGGGAGGGGCTAAGGCTAAAAACAAGCCTTAAAAAGAACCATTTTGGGCTAAAACCCATTTCAAAAGGGCATCCAAGGGCAATTAAATTCGTGAAAAATAACGGTAAATTATAGGGCGATTACCTGGCAGACTAGGGCTTTTTGGGGATTTTAGGGGGGACATTTGGGATGATTCAAAAGGAAAAACCATTTTCCTTCTTCAACGAAAATGTTTATTTTGGGCTCTTAATCAATTTGATTGATTAAACCCAATTTACTTTACAACCCATGCATCGTAATTTTTCTTTTACATGCTTTACATCTCTGGCAAATTATGTGGATATTTATTGCGTGGTTGTGCATCATATTTAAAACTTAATAATTAGGAAGATCCTGCGACCGCTCTGCCGTTAGTCACCTAACCTAACGGTGCATGACGTTGCCCAGTGGTCCAATAATTATTAAGTGATTAAATATTTTTATCCTCATGTGAATATAACTGCCTGTGATGTTTGAAAATGTTGATGAGCACAATATTTCTGCATGAATTGCTAAATGTGGTTTTTGGATCGGCCGTTTAGTCCCACAGTTTATTTCCTGCAATTTTCTTTTATTTTTGAGAGAAATTGTAGTGAGGAACCTATGTAAATGTCAAAGAAAGAAGACCAACTTCCATGGAGTCGGAGGCCACGCTTGAAGCTGGAGATCTCTTATGGGACCCACGGGGTTTTCAAAGTTGTATTTTCATTTTTAAAGCTGCAAATTTGTATAATTTGGACTGTGGACTTTTTGGACTCTTTCTTGTGGGACTGGCCGATCCACACATTTAGCCTTTCGTTAAATATTGCCTCAGCATGAAAATGTTTTTCTGTGATCAATTATTAATTCATGCATGTTTGTGCTCTGCTAGATAAATGGCTAAAATTGCAAGCGTTGACTTCGAAGTGCTGGATGCATCAGGTAGAAAATATCTAAGCTGGCAGCTAGATGTAAAGTTTCACCTGCGGGCTAAGTCCCTCATCACTGCTGTGACTGAAAAAGAAAATGTTAGCGATATAGAGAAGGCGCAAGCCATTATCTATATTCGCCGCCACGTGGACAAGACCCTAAAGGCTGAGTACCTTACGGTCGAAGATCCACTGGAGCTATGGACCGCCCTTGAGGATAGGTATAAACATCAGAAAGATGTTATACTCCCAAGGGCGAGATATGAGTGGGAGAACCTGAGACTGCAGGAATTTAAGTCCATTGCTGAGTACAACTCAGCACTTTTTAGCATCACCTCACGCCTGAAGTTGTGTGGTGAAAAAGTCTCAGAAGATCGCATGCTGGAAAAGACGTATACGTCTTTCCATGAAAAGGATGCGATACTCATGCAGTAATACCGTGAACGTAAGTTCACCAAGTATTCAGAGCTGCTGTCATGTCTTCTCATGGCCGAGCAAAACAGAGAGCTTCTTCTCGCCACTCACAATATGCGCCCTCCCGGCACTGCCCCCCTACCAGAAGCTCACCATACCTCTTCCTTCAAAAAGAAGAGGGATAATAAAAGAAAAGAAAGACCACAGAAAGGGGGACAACAGAAAAGAGCCAAGGGCCCACCACAGCAGAGAAAGAATGAAGGGAAGTGCAAGTTCACCTGGCGTAGGAATGATAATAAGAAAAATGATGCACCCCCACACAAGAGGGATTGGGAAGACCAGTGTCACAGCTGTGGCATGAAAGGCCACTGGTCTAGAGTGTGCAGGACCCCAGTGTATCTCCAGGAGCTTTATAAACAAAGCAAGAAAAAGAATGCCGAATTAAACCTGGTGGATGCGAACAATGCAGTCAAGTTCACAGCCAAAGACTTCGAGTCAGATGATATGCTTGATTAGCCTGTTTTAATTTATCTTAGCATTTTATTGTATGGACAATTTATGAGAGCTTTTATGTATTTTGAATTCAGTTGAATAAAATTTAGTTCTTCTAAATGCAAACGTTTACTCATCTTTTTAGATGGGATGCTCTCATGACTGCTTAGTAGACAGCGCGTCGACACATACGATCCTTCAGCTCAAATGCTATTTTCATAGCATTACTCCGTATAAGAGCCCTATAAACACAATTTCAGGGCCATCGGACATAATTGAAGGTTCTGGGAGTGCAACCTTGTTGCTTCCCAATGGAACAGAAATAAAAATAAAAGATGCACTTTACTATCCGAATTCCAAGAGAAACTTATTAAGTTTCAAAGATATCCGTCTTAACGGATTCCACTTGGAAACAGCAAATGTTAAAGAAAATGAATTACTGTATGTAATGTCTCAAGACAATGGAGTTAAATCCATACTTGAACGTTTTGAGAGCCTCTCATCAGGCCTCTACCATACAAAAATTCGGAGAGAGGAAGCAAACCTAACGGAGCACCTGAAGTGTCCGACATCGGCCAAATTCTTACTTTGGCACGATAGACTTAGCCACCCCGAATCTGTGATGATGCACCACATTATATCACAAACCCACGGGCATAACCTGAAGAACCAGAAGATTCTTCAGAAGGGAGAATTCCCTTGTGTACCCTGCTTTAAGGGAAAATTAATAACAAGGCCATCACCACTTAAAGTGGATATTGAGTCTCCTAGCTTCCTTGAAAGAATACATGGAGACATATGTGGACCTATCCACCCCCTAGTGGGCCTTTTCGGTACTTTATGGTACTGATTGATGCATCTTTGAAATACTCGTATGTGTCTCTACTTTCAACCAGCAACTTAGCTTTTCCAAAGCTTTTGGCACAAATAATAAAGTTGCGGGCGCATTTTCCAGACAACCAAATTAAGAAAATACGTCTGGACAATGCGGGGGAATTTACCTCTCAGTCATTTCAAGAATATTGCCAGGCAACGTGAATTGAAATTGAACTTCCAGTGCCGCATGTTCATACCCAGAATGGGTTAGCTGAGTCGCTAATTAAAAGACTCCAATGGATCGCACGTCCATTGCTGATGAAATCCCAGTTGCCGGTGGATGCATGGGGACATGCAATCTTGCATGCTACATCACTAATAAAAATAAGACCCTCAGGAGGTCAGAGTCTATCTCCAATGCAACTTGCATATGGAACGCCGCCGAACATCTCTCACTTGAGAATCTTCGGCTGCGCAGTTTATATCCCCATTGCACCACCCCAGAGGACCAAGATGGGCCATCAACATCACCTATGTATCTATGTAGGGTATGACTCACCCTCCATTATAAGATATCTAGAACCCCAAATGGGGGACGCTTTTAAGGCACGCCTTGAAGACTGCGACTTTGATGAGACGTATTTCCCCAAAATGGGCCTAGACATTGAAAAGTCTAGCGCAAAGCAAATGTTAACGTGGGATACAAAAAGTCTGACCCACTACGATCCGGTAACAAAACAATGTGATGATGAGATCCGAAAGATCTTACACATCCAGGACACAGTCCATAGACTACCGGATTCGTTTACTGACAACCAGAAGATTGTTAGATCACACATCCCTGCTGCGAATACTCCAGCTAGGATTGACATTCCAAAGGATGGATGCAATCCACTAGCAGCAGAAGTGGCTGCACCTCAACAGAAAAGAGGCAGACCACCAGGCTCCAAAGATAAAAATCCAAGAAAAAGAAAAATATCCGGATACCTTGGGACGATACCCCCACAGAGAAAGGAGCTCGTGTCCATACCCTCTCCCCTCCCGGAATCCACTACAGAGGAACTGCCGGAGAAACTGAAATATCATTGAATTATGTACGTACAGGGGAGGTATTGGACAGAAAGAGTACAGTCGTCGACGATGACTTCGCGTTTCACATTGCCATTCATGTCGTCGGAAGCGATGATGATTATGAACCACGTTCCTTTGCTGAATGCAAACGTAGATATGATTGGCCAAAGTGGAATCAGGCAATAGAAGCCGAGCTGGACTCGCTTCAGAAACGAAAAGTCTTTGGGCAAATAGTCAGACACCTACTGGTGTCAAACCTGTGGGATATAAATGGGTATTCGTCAGAAAAAGAAACGAAAATAATGAGATCGCATGCTACAAAGCTAGACTTGTAGCGCAAGGATTTTCCCAAAGACCAGGAATAGACTATGACGAAACATACTCCCCGGTCATGGATGCGATCACTTTCAGATTCCTAATAAGCTTAACAGCAAAGGAAGGCCTAGATATGCAGCTAATGGATGTTGTGACTGCATATCTATATGGCAATCTCGACAAGGAGATATACATGAAACTTCCTGATGGCTTTTCTATGCCTACTGAACTGAAAGATAGACCTCGGGACGTCTATTTTGTTAAGCTACAAAGATCATTATATGGTCTCAAACAATCAGGAAGGATGTGGTATAACAGACTCAGTGAGTTCCTTGTTCAATAATGATTCACAAACAATGAAGTCTGCCCTTGTATCTTCATAAGAACAAAGGGAAAAGGATTCGTAATAATTGCTGTCTACGTAGACGATCTGAATCTCATAGGATCTCCTGAAGAGATCACTGAGATAACTGTAAGCCTAACAAAAGAATTTGAAATGAAAGACCTAGGCAAAAAAAAATTCTGCCTGGGCTTACAGATTGAACATCTAAAAGATGGAATCCTCCTACATCAGACCACATACACGAAGAAAATGTTGCAAAGATTCCATATGGACCAATGTCATCCACTAAGTACACCTATGGTGGTACGCTCTCTGGATGCACATAAAGACCCCTTCCGGCCGCTGGAAGAGGGGGAGGATATACTTGGTCCAGAAGTTCGATATCTGAGTGCCATCGGAGCACTACTATATCTGGCAAACTGCACGCGTCCCGACATAGCGTTCGCAGTAAATTTGCTAGCCAGATACAGTGCAGCGCCCACCAAGAGCCACTGGACCGGGGTAAAGCACCTTCTGCGCTACCTCCAAGGGTCTACAGATTTGGGACTCTACTACAAAAATGGAATATCCTCTACACTTGCAGGTTATGCTGATGCAGGCTACTTGTCTGATCCCCACAAAGCGAAGTCACAGACTGGGTACGTGTTTACCTACGGAGGGACATCTATTTCCTGGAGATCCATCAAGCAAACCTTGACGGCGACCTCATCCAATCACTCTGAGATCATTGCCATCCATGAAGCGAGCAAAGAATGCGTTTGGCTACGCTCAGTTGTCCACCACATATTTTCTACCACCGGACTGAAGACTGGAGATCTCGAACCTACCACAATGTTCGAGGACAACGCTGCTTGCATAGCTCAGTTACGAGGTGGCTTCATCAAAGGTGACAGAACGAAGCACATTTCACCAAAGTTCTTCTGGACGCACGAGCTACAGAGAGATGGCAAGATCGACATCAGACAAGTACAATCATGTGACAATCTGGCAGATTTGTTCACGAAAGCCCTTCCTACTACCACTTTTAGGAAACTTGTACATAGGATTGGAATGAGACGCCTAAGAGATCTGCAAGCTTGAGGGCTTGTACAGATCAGGGGGAGTTTGGCAGAGTTTGTACTCTTTTTCCTTAACTATGGTTTTTCCCACTAGGTTTTCCATAGCTAAAGGTTTTAACGAGGCAAATCTCACCAACTCAGGATCCTGAAGTATCCACCCCATGTGAGACTCTCCTAAGCTTGGAATCCTGAAGCATTCACGAGCAGAGTCCACATCCATGGCTGGATAAGGGGGAGTGTTGTGAACGGTTTTGAACCGGGTTGGTTGAGATTCTGGGCTATCCTAGAGATAGGCCCATATCTTTTTAAACCCATTTTGTATTCTCCCTTTTGCTTATAAATACAGAGTTGGGGGCTCCTCCCCAAACAGTTGATTCATAACATTAATTAATTTTTTTATAACGGGGTATGGCCGAATTTTTTAAGACCCAAGTCACAGCAACAAATTAGTCACCTCAAGAACAATTAACCTTTAAAAAGAGATGTTGTTTTCATAAATTTTCGTAGACATGGATTTTTATATTGTCTGGCGACAATTTATTTATTTGCAAAATCAAATGCTCTTGTTCTCTCTTTCATCACAGTGTGATGTAATGGAGCCAAATGATGCTTCTGGAGGGTGGGCCCTAAATGCCTCATCTAGTTGGCAAATAATATGTACCAGATCATAATTGGATTATAATCACAGTTTTGTTATGAAATAATGGACATTCGTTCATTTGATATTGGTTATGTGAAGAGACATATGTAGAGACATTCCTACTTCCATGTTACAAAGGAATAGACTTGCACACCATGTTTACATTCATGCATTGATGATATAAAGAGGAATTGGTAGACACACTATAGTCATTAAACCTGTTTCAGGGTGTTTTCTCACCACGGAATGGTTGACTGAGGGGCTGTAGGTCAATGCGCTCGTGGGGATCACGTGCAGCCTCCAGAAGCGGAGTCCGACTCGTTCAGCTTCGATGAAGAGCGTGCAGGTCCGCGCGTCGGTATGCCGAAGTGAATTCTCAGCATGGCGACAACCTCCTTTGGGGTGTTGATGAATGGACTCGGAAGCGAGTGCGTTCGGCTGCGGTCTAGCTGGGTACCGAAGGGTAGCCTTGGCGCGGCTGGATATGCTTGACCTGAATAGACGAGAAAGCTCGTCAGGGTGGTGGGAACTTGGTTCCGACCAAGTCCCCTCCGATGCCTAAGTCAGAACGAATCTGATGGGAGCACGGTGGGATTGGTATGGCTCACGAGGAGGCCGATACGCGAGTCCTCGGGCCGAGCTGTGGAGGAGGAATATTAGGTAGAAGACAAGGTCGTATGAGAGGAATACCTCAGTGATTTTGGGTATCCCAGAAGTGATCCCTTTGTACGCTGTACCTCGAGTCTCTTTATAGGAGCCTTCCCTGACCATGCCTCCTCAACGTCCCCTACTTCCGCCCCCACAATCCGCCATCTTGATGGTGCCTTCATGGGTCACGAAGGTGGGCGTAATAGAGCCCCTTAATGGTGATTAAGGGGGCACACTTTGAAAGGAGCGGTTAACTCCTGCTGACGTGGGCCAGCGGTTGCGTCTGCTTCGGTCTGAGGCCTGCCTGGCATGGAGTCTTCGTGGGGGCCTCATTGCTCGGCCCGTTCTCCCCGGGGCCGTAAGCTTGCGACACGGGCTTAGGCCGTTCGGTTTTGGCCCATCTTGGGAGGGTTGTATCAATTGCCCCCAACGCTCGGGCCGTTCAGATTTTGATGGTTCGGTCCGAGGGATGTGATTGTGTGGACTTGAAATGTGCAGCAGTCGAGGCAATGTCATTGAATGAAAGCCATCATAGCGCTGCCGTCTTTGGAAATATTCTTGCCCCTAGGAGCGGAGTTCGAAGCGTCGTGCCTCGCGAGATGTCGACGCGTGTGCACAGGTGGACGGCTCGTGATGGGGCGAAGGACTTTGGGGGAGCGGTACAAAGGGACGTGGTCGTCTTACGAGTGAAGGTTCTGCTCTTCCCATGATGTCCTCTTCTTCCCCATCCCTCGCGTTTGCCCCCGACTTTCTCTACTTTGCATTATGTCATCCTCCTCCGGAGTCCTGGTGATAATGGTGCGCTCCTCGCTCCACTGTTGGTTGTTTGCATCCATATGTTCAAGCAGGTCAATTGCTTCATCTGCTGATTTGTCGAGAAGGGCACCTTGTGCGGCGGCATCAATTATCATCTTCGTACTGGGCTGCAGCCTGCTATAGAAGCTTTGGACTAGATCCCATGATGGGATCCCATGGTGTGGGAACTGATGCTGAAGGTCCTTGAACCTTTCCCAGGCTTTGTAGAGTGACTCTTGCGGTAGTTGCTTAAAGTTGGAGATAACTCCTCTGATCCTCACCGTTTTTTATGGTGGGTAAAATTTGTCTACGAAAGCAAGCGCCAATTGTTCCCACGAAGTGAAGTGGTTAGACGGGTGGGCCCACAACCAATATGAAGCCTTATCCCCCAAAGTGAAGGGAAAGAGCCTTAGCTTTATTGCTTATTCGCTCACATCCTTGGTTTTAAACGTATCACACTTTGCCAGAAAAGTGTCAATGTGATGGTTTGGTTTCTCGTGCAGATTCCCATGGAAGGGATCCTGCTACATCAGATTTATGAGCCCGGTCTTTATCTCAAATATACTTGCCGCTAGTTGCGGCCTCAGAATGGAAGAATTGTTCCCGTAGCTTGGTTTCATGTTGTCCCGGATGGACCCAGTGCGAGGCAGAGTGGCGGTATTTTCTGTCATCGAATCAAAGGGGGTCTGACCCCTAGTCGAGGCTCTGAGAGTTCTTGCTGTCTTCTCGATTTCAGGATCAAATAGTAGTTCTTTATTAGTAGTTTTGAAGCGAGTAATCATGTACAAAACAACTCAGACAATACAATGAGTAGCAAGATGATAATAAAAAAGGGAATAAAAGGATGGAAAGATAGGAAATGATAAGAGTTGCTAGCCGGTTCTTTGAAATAAAAAATAAAATGAATAACACCGTAACTGTCCCCGGCAACGGCGCCAAAAACTTGACGCACCTAGAACTTACACCTAAAATCTATCTGGCGGTGTCACGGTCGCCAGGCACGATATGGTTCCTAGATGTCGATTCTGGGTTCTATTCGCAAGCGAACGGTGTCAAATTATAGTATAAAAGGTTGTCGAATCCTACATGGACAGTGACAGTGTATTGAGGTCTCAGATTATTTCTAGATCTCAAAATGACATAGTAGTCGGTTTAGAAAGGTTGGTTGTGATGGTGTTGATTCAATATAAGAAGAGACTAGGGCTTTAGGGATCACTGCTAGGATCGTTGGACGTCGACATTAGGCTAGGGGTTTTTACGTTGCGTTGTGTTTATGGGATTGGTCTCTCAGCTCGTACCACTCTCGTGGATTAGAGCTTCGAGATACTTCGGTGGCTCTTATTGATGCAATGGCGGTAGCCGTCAATCTAGCAATATAGTTTGTCGGAAGATCCCCTCAAGGTACGAGCCTTGCATGGTCACGAGCTTTGGTTGGATCCACTAACTCCCTAATTAAATTCTAAGGATACTCCTTAAGCTAATCAATTCCACCGACCGTGGGCATGATCTCAGTGCGAGCTCTCCTAGGGATTTGGATGGATCAACCAAAGTACTCCCCTTTTATTCCCAACACAACCTAAAAATCCCAGATCTACATCTTTTTCCTAAGATCTTAGGGCTAACCCATTAGCCCTAGATATAACTACTCACACATGGCAAATAGAACAAATAAAGATGCAATTTTTACCTTGGAAAACATCATAGCAATTAAAAAAGTAAAAGATGAGAATTTTACGTACCAGAATCAAGAGAGAACAATAGCCAATAAGAAATAAGCGAGATCCAATAGATTCCAAAGTGCAAGAGACAATAAAAATCCAATTTTTAGCAATGACGGCACAACGGAAACCCTAGATCTAAAAACACTAATTAAATCTATCTTCTACTAAAAATAATTCAAAAAGATCCATAAGACATCAGGAAAATTGTCTTAAATACATAGAGGGTGGGCCCTGCAAGAAAATCTGAAAGTTTGGAAGTTTGGGGCCCACATGTCGCTGACCGAGGTGCCTGCTCGGTTGAGTAGGCACCTTAGCTGCTGCTTGCTAGAAAAAGGGATCTGGGCTACTCGGTCGAGTAGTCTGCCTACTCGGTCGAGTCGTCTGCCTACTCGGTCGAGTCGTCAGTAGGTTGGAACTCCCCTTCCCAAATTGTCACTATGCCTACTCGGGTCGAGTAGAACGTGCTCGGTCGAGTAGGATGCTGGTGGGAGGAAGCTCGAAACTGGATCGACTTGGGTCGAGTCGTCACTCTGATCGGTCGAGTAGAACGTGCATGTTTTCCTGCTGGATGCGCATGTCAGCTCAACCGAGTAGCTGGTGCTACTCGGGTCGAGTCGCCTGGGAAAACTGCATGGGTTTGGGCTTTGGCTCCTTTCTCTTGCTCGCGTCTCCTCCTCTCCTCCCATATGCTTCCAAACCTCGACGAACTGCTGTAGAGCCTCACCAACGGTGTCATGGACGTTCTAGATGTGTCCATGTCCCAAAATGGCTCCAAATGGCTCCAAAATCCCTGAAAATCCACAAAGATATACGAAACTCGAATATAGAGTTAGAAGCACAGTATCGTATGAAAATGCAGGATTTGGATGCGGATATGACATGAAATGCAATGAAATGATGCTATGAAGAGGTGGAAAATCTGGACACATCAGCCAGCTAGGGGTGCTACCCCAGGCTTACAGTCGATCGAAGGACCAACCCGCTGGTGGGGCTGCCCCTAGCCTTACGGTCGATCGAGTGTTCGGCTTGCCAAGGCATTGCCAAGAGGTTCCGACAGATGGCACCAAATGTTTCAGGGTGTTTTCTCACCACGAAATGGTTGACATGGCGGCTGGAGGTTAATGCGCTCGTGGGGATCACGTGCGGCCTCCAGGAGCGGAGTCCGGCTCGTTCGGCTTCGGCAAAGAGCATGCAGGTCCACGCGTCGGCGTGCCGAAGGGAATTCTTGGCAGGGCGACGACCTCCTTTGGGGTGTTGACGAACAGACTCGGAAGCAAGTGCGTTCGATTGCGGTCTAGCTGGGTGCCGAAGGGTAGCCTCGACGCGGCTGGATATGCTTGACCTGAATAGATGAGAAAGCTCGTCAGGTAGGTCGGAACCTGGTTCCGACCAAGTCCCTTCCGATGCTTAAGTCAGAACGGATCTGATGGAAGCTCGGTGGCATCGGTATGGCTTAACGGGAGACCGATACACGAGTCCTCGGGCTAAGCTATGGAGGAGGAATATTAGGTGAAAGACAAGGTCATATGAGAGGAATACCTTAGTGATTTTGGGTAACTAGGAAGTGATCCCTTTGTACGTTGTACGTCGAGTCTCTTTATAGGAGCCTTCCCTGACCACGCCTCCTCAACGTCCCTTCCTTCCACCCCCACGATCCGCCATCTTGATGGCGCCTTCATGGATCACGAAGGTGGGTGTAATGGGGCCCCTTAATGGTGATTAAGGGGGCGCGCTTTGAGGGGAACGGTTAACTCCTGTTGACGTGGGCCAGTGGTTGCGTCTGCTTCGGTCTGAGGCCGGCTTGGCTCTGAGTCTTCGTGGGGCCTCATTGCTCGGCCCGTTCTCCCCGGGGCTATGGGCTTGTGACACAAGCTTAAGCCGTTCAGTTTTGGCCCATCTTGGGAGTGTTGTATCAAAACCATTGTTTAATGGAAATATTACAAGAAAATGAAGAGATTTGTACTACCCACACATATGAAGTTGTAGTATAAATAGAGATTCTCTATCTCACTTGTACATATCTCAATATATTTTCTATATCAATAATATGCTCTCTACTTCTCTTCTATCTATTCTTGTTCTTGTTAGTTTCTTATTACAATTTATTAAATCCATTTTTGGCTCAACAGTGAGTATGGGCCGATGAGGACGCTTTCGTTGAATTGACCCTTCGTCTGTTGAAAAGTTGGACCGTTGAGAGGGGAACTTCGGGTCAAAGTGAGCTAGGATCAGACTCCACAAGTGGATGTTGGCCTAGCTTCGAGGTATCGCAATTATCCTGCATCACAAAAAGATCGTTAGGGGGTCGGGGTTGTGGCCCGACTGATTCCCCTTCGATGCGCAGGTTAGTTTCTAGTGGTGGAAACATAAAAGGGGAAAAATCAGAGAAGAAAAATGAAGGAATATTGTTGTATGATACTTAACCTTTGATTGTGATCTGGCCCCCTTTTTCCCTTGTCCTCCATGGAGTTTTTTTATATCTCCTCCATATTTGTAACTTCCCTCCTCATTAAGGGCCATTCTCCCCATAACTCACTCATGATTTAGCCCTTTATTGCTCATTTAGTGGCTATTGAGTTGGTCCACCATGGAGTGTAACCGTCACCATTATTATAGCCATTTAATTACTTAATTCATGGCTATTGAAATGAGCTATCATGAAGTTTTCATCTTCCTTTATAGAAGGCACTTTATGAGGGAAATGTGGGTTTGACTTTGTAAAGATTTAACTTCCTTGACAGGCCTCGGGGCTATTGGGCCGAGGCGTACCATTCTTAGTGGGTCTTGCTCTTCAGGTAGAATTCATCTATTTGCCAAATTGGCTGAGCCCATGTATTTAATAATGGCCGACATCGCCCGAGTTCAATCGCCATAATGGTTGAGGTCGAGCGATGTGTTAAGGAAGAATAAACTTGAGTCGATCAGTCGGGTTGGATTGCAAGGAAGTTAACCTCACGACTTTTAGCTGGTAGGCGAGGGATGTGTCCCCTTAGATTACAAGATTAGACCGCATTTGTATAGTTGGACCCAATCGCTCAGCTTGATTGTCATGTAAGGAATAAGAATGCATTCGTACACTCATTCGTCGGGAAGCAAGGTAATGGCCTCTTCGACTTGCGGTCGACGAAAAATGTCGTTTAGTGGCAAGGGGACGGTCACTCGGCTTGCAGCTATCGACAAGGGTATCGTTCAGTGGCGAGGGGTATGACCCATTCGACTTACAGCTGACGATGTGAATGTCATCCAGTGTCATTCATTGGTTAGGGGTTGGTCCCTCGGCTTACGGTCGACGATGAGAATTTGTCATTCGGTTGAGAGGAGTGGCCCTTTCGGCTTACGGCCGACGACGAGGATTTTCGTTCGGTTGCAAGGGGGTGGCCCCTTTAACTTATGTCCGATGACAAAGTTGGGTCGTTCAGTGGCGAGGGGTTGGCCCCTCGGCTTACAGATGACGACGAATGTCTTTCAGTGGTGAGGGGTTGGCCCCTCGGCTTACGGCTGACGATGAATGTCGTTCAGTGGCGAGGAGTTGGCCCCTCAGCTTACGACTGATGACGAATGTCGTTCAGTGACAATGGGTTTTCCCTCGGCTTATGGCTGACAATGAATGTCGTTTAGTGGCAAGGGGTTGGCCCCTTGGCTTACGGCTGACGACGAAGGTGAGTTGTTTAGTTGCGAGGATGTGTCCCCTTTGGCTTACATTAGATGACGAATGTCACTCAGTGGCGAGGGGTTGGCCCCTCGACTTATAGCTGATGACGAATGTCATTTAGTGGCGAGGGGTTGGCCCCCCGGCTTACGGTTGACGATGAATGTGGGTTTTTCAGTTGCAAGGGTGTGTTCCCAGTGACTTACGGCTGACAACGAATGTTGTTCAGTGGCGATGGGTTGGCCCCTCGTCTTACGGCTGACGAAAAATGTCGTACAGTAGCAAGGGGTTGGCCCCTCGGTTTATGGCTGACAACAAAGATTGTCGTTCGATTGCGAGGGGTGTCCCCTTGGCTTACGGTCGACGACAAGGATTGTCGTTCGATTGCTAGGGATGTGGCCCCTTCGGCTTATGGCCAACGACGAGTATTGTCGTTCGGTCGGGGGGCCCTTCGGCTAACGACAGATGACGAGGATTATGGTTTGGTCAAGAGGGGGTGGCCCCATCAGCTTACGACCAACGGCAGGATTGTCGTTCGGTTGCGAGGGTGTGGCCCCTTCGGCTTATGTCCGAAAACGAAGATTGTCGTTCGGTTACAAGGGGGTGGCCCCTTTGGCTTACAACCGATGACGAGGATTGTCGTTCGGTGGCGAGGGGGTGACCACTTGGCTTATGGCTGACGACGTTGAGAGTCGTTTTTCCTTGAATGTATTGCTTGCTTGGCTCGTGAAGGAATGGCACCCGGTCGTATAGCCAAGTTTCTTGCAAGGGTTGTAATTTTTATCTTCAAGCGGGTAGCAAGGTCAGTCCACGAGGGAATGGCCCTGGTCGTAAATCCGAATGGCTCGCTATGCATCTCGAGCTGACTTGTGAGCATGCACACTTTAATATGGCTAATCAAATGCCTTCTGAGGGTGCACTTGATTAATAATTGCATCATTGCCATTGATTGCTCCATGTTTATTTCCACCTGAAAACACTTCACAAACACATCAAAAATATTCACGAAGGTTTGTTATCAACAAACAAGAAATCAACGATCGTTGTATCCAACGATACGTTGTATCCAACAGTTGTTGCACCAAATGTGGTATTAATCTAGTAATCAGTCAGTGTAAGAAGATCATGAAAAGTTAAATTTTACTTTAAAACTACATTTTAGGCATGAGAATAGCAAGATAAACTGACTGCTTATCGTCAAAATTTACTGCATATCCTAAAATTCCACGTTTCCACAACAATAGACCATTTTATTTACTGCCACATTGTCAACTATTTTCTTAAATAATTGGACTTATTAATATGCATTCAATTGGGAAAGCAAAATTTTATCACCATAACCACTTTAACTTGCAATGCTCATTTAATAAATACAATAATTAATCAAAAACGCACACACAAAATGAGTGGAATGAAGCATACACCTGACTAATTCATGACAGTACACCTCCTTGTTGCTATACAAACTATGCACGATGAGGTTCATAAGGAGACTAACATATTCATCCCGCAAAAACATATAATTATGATAAATTTATCTCTGAAAAAGGAAAAACAAACATGAATTTAACAAAAGTTATGTTTTTTCAATCATTTATACCTCTGCTTGGTACTCATGTTTTTCAACCAGAGGATCTGAGGAGTCGATAGCTGCAGCAAGCGAATCGAAGCGATTGCTGATAACTATTCTACTCATTATCTTCGAATTTGCCACACGATTAGCACTGGGCGAAGTTAACAACGAGAACCATCCTTTAAATAACTTTTGAGGTTGGTTCGGTTCAGAATCAAATCAAACAAATGAATGAAGAAGAATGAAGAATAGAAAATGAAAAGAAAAGAAAGGTGTGTCTTTTACTGACCGAGGAGAATTGGAGAACGATTGTAATGGGGAAGAGGAGATTGAAAGATCTAGGCATTGCGTGGATTGAGCGACGAATGAGAGAGATCGTATCAAAGCTTTGAACATCTTTTTGTTCTTCCTTCAGATTTTTCTTGCGTTTTTTTGGAAATTGGAGTGTTTTGAATTCTAACGGCGCAAGGGGTTTTAGGGCTAAAGCCTGAATCTCCTTCATCATGATCCTGAAGCTTCAGGAGGCAGGAAACGTACCCAGTGGTTTATATCACCCAAGAGGATAGATCGTCGTTTAGGGTTTTGTGGAGCTGGAGGAGAAGGTGCCAGTACTGTGGAGCTGGAACTACAGGAAAAAGAAGCTCGGTGACCCACGTGTCTATTTATTTTGGGTTATCTGATTGTATAACCCCCAAGTTTTATTTCTCCCTAGTTTTGTTTTCCCACCAAAATTTAAGTTTTGAGTTTTCTAATTTGAGTTATCAAAGTTTTAAGTTTTCCAACAAAAATTTCCCCCAAAATATAGCTTTATCCTATCTCCTAGTCATCATCATATTCATCAGCCCAACGTGTGATTGGGACAAAGGCTGCCACGTAGGACAAAATTCAAAAAAGGTTGTCATTTGTATTATATATATATATCTATGGGGCAAATGTGCCTGCGCACGTGCGTAGGCAGAGATACAAGCGAACACCCCCTCTGTTCGGGGTTTCCAAGTATTTTTTTGAATTTTTTTTGCAGTAGGTAGATATACTTGTTATGAAGCTCCCCACAAAATTTCAGGTCAATCCAACATCGTTTGAGCCTCCATTCATCGATTTCAAAAACGTTGCGCAAAACTGTCCAGAACTCTGGACAGTTTTGCGCAACATTTTTGAAATCGATGAACGGAGGCACCGTCATCGATTTCAAAAACGTTGCACAAAACTGTCCAGAGTTAACGTTGCGCAAAACTATCCAGAACTCTGGACAGTTTTGCGCAAAGTTTTTGAAATCGATGAATGGAGGCTCAAACGGTGTTGGATTGACCTGAAATTTTGTGGGGAGCTTCATAACAAGTATATCTAGCTACTGCAAAAAAAATTCACAAAAATACTTAAAAACACCGAACAGAGGGGGCGTGCGCATGTAATTCTACCTGCGCACGTTCTTAGGTACATTTTTGCTATATATATCTATTATACATTTGACAGTGTTTTTTGAATTCTAGGTCTGACTAGGACAAGCTGACTAGGACAAACAGGTTGATAGAAAGACGGCTTGGATTTAATCTTGAAGGAATGAATGGTTGAGATGAGGTTTTGTGAAAAGTTTTGGAGGGAAAAACATTTCTAGGGAAATGAAAGTTTATGATGAAAGAAACTTTAGGGGGAATGAAAGTTTCTGTGGAAATGAAACTTTATTGGGAATGAAAGTTTCTTGTGAATAGCAGAGTGCACGCAATTAATGCATTTGGGAAAAACATAAACTTGCACTTAATGCTGCAGATCGAATGATATCTCCCTCAGGGCACACCGTCTCTTCGACTCATTTCGATGCCTGCGCCGAAGGCGCCCGCTAAAATTTTTACGCTTATTTGTTGTTCCGCGCCTAAAGCGCCCGCGCCGATTTTTTTACGCTAATTTGTTGTTTTGTGTCGAATGCGCCCGCACCGATTTTGTTGTTCCGCACTGAAGGCACCCGTGCCGCTAAATATTTTTATGCTAATTTGTTGTCCCGCACAATTTTGGTTGTGGAAATAATTTTTTGGGAAATAAAGATTTCGCGGGAGAAAATCTTAAATGAACCGTGCCCGCGGGCATGGGTTATGACTAGTATATGTATATGTGTGTATATATATATACACTAGCAAATAACCCGTGCACACGTGCACGTGGACTGGGAAAAATGGTCGAAAGGGGGGAAGAATAAAAAGTGTGGGTGTGTGTGGGGGGAGGGTCCAGGGGTAAAAATGTAAAAACCGGGGTTGTATGTGCAAAATTCCCCACATCCTTTCTTATCCCTTAAACATCTCATCTCTTATCCAATTTATCTTGTCCAAATTCTCTTATTCAATTTCTCTTGATAACATCCCTATTTTATAGAATAGATATGTATGCATGTATGTATATGTATGTATGTATATGTATATATGTATATGTATACTCTTGTCCAAATTCTCTTATCCAAATTCTCTTGTCCAATTTCTCTTGATACCATCACTATTTTATAGAATAGATGTATGTATATGTATATATGTATATGTATGTAAGTATGTATATATGTATGTATATATTGTATGTATATACTCTTGTCCAAATTCTCTTATCCAATTTCTCTTGTCCAATTTCTCTTATCTAATTTCTCTTGATAACATCCCTATTTTATAGAATTGATGTATGTATATGTATGTATGTATATGTATGTATGTATGTATATACTCTTGTCCAAATTCTCTTATCCAATTTCTCTTGTCCAATTTTTCTTATCCAATTTCTCTTGATAACATCCATTTTTTATAAAATAGATGTATATTATGTATATGTATATATGTATATGTATGGATGTATATGTATATATTTATGTATATATATGTATGTATATACTCTTGTCCAAATTCTCTTATCCAACTTCTCTTGTCTAATTTCTCTTATCCAATTTCTCTTGATAACATCCCTATTTTATAGAATAGATGTATGTATATGTATGTATGTATATGTATGTATATATATGTATATGTATATATATAGAGAATAATCGCTATCATACGCCATATAAGGCCTTGCCTCATATTCCCTCTCACATAAAGCAACTAAGTACAACCAAGTACAAGCCCATGTGAGCTTGTACTTGATTGCTTAATGTGAGAGGGAATATGAGGCAAGGCCTCATATGGCGTATGATACCCATTAATCCCCACACACACCCACACACACACACACCCACACACACACACACACACACACACACACATACACACACAGTCTTGTCCAAACTCTCTTATCCAATTTCTCTTGTCCAATTTCGCTTATCCAATTTCTCTTGACAACATTCCTATTTTAAAGAATAGATGTATGTATATGTATGTATGTATATGTATGTATGCATATATATATATATATATATATATATATATATATATATATATATATATATATATATATATATACACACTAGTCATTACCGTGCCCATAGGGCACGGTTTATTTAATGGCTGAGTTTTTCTCCACCACAAATTTCAAGTTCCCCAAAATTTCAAGTTTTCCCACAAAATTTCAAGCTTCCCCCCAAATTTAACTTTTCCCCCAAAATTTAAGTCCCCCCAAAATTTTCATTACCACCTAGGACAAACTTACCACGTAGGACAAAGCTTTGTCCTAGTAGGATAAGATTCAAAATCTTCAAAGAACTGGAAAAAAATGGTCGGAAGGGGTGAGAATAAAAAGTGTGGGTGGGTGTGTGGGGAGGGTCCATGGGCAAAAATACAAAAACCGGGGTTGTAAGTGCAAAATTCCCCACCTCCTATTTTATCCCTCAAAATCTCATCTCTTATATTTTCTCTTATCCAATTTCCCTGTTTTATATAATAGATATCCAAATTCTCTTATCCAATTTCTCATGTCCAAATTCTCTTATCAATTTCTCTTGATAACATCCGTCTTTTATATAATAGATATCTCTTATCCAATTTCTCCTATCCAATATCTCTTATCCAATTTCTCTTGATAACATCTCTCGTTTGTAATATAGATATCTCTTATCCAATTTCTCTTGATAACATCACTCTTATCCAATTTCTATTTTCTAATATCTCTTATTCAATGTCTCTCGATAACATCCCTCTTTTATAATATAGATATCTCTTATCCAATTTATCTTGTCAAATATCTCTTATCCAATTTCTCTTGATAACATCCCTCTTTTATAATATAGATATCTCTTATCCAATTTCTCATGTCCAATATCTCCAATTTCTCTTGATAACATCCCTCTTTTATAGTATAGATATCTCTTATCTAATTTCTCTTGTCCAATATCTCTTATCCAATTTCTCTTGATAACATCCATCTTTTAAAATATAGATATCTCTTATCCAATTTCTCTTGATAA
The DNA here is from genome assembly GCA_030789695.1 of Scilla litardierei. Classification (NCBI taxonomy): domain Eukaryota; kingdom Viridiplantae; phylum Streptophyta; class Magnoliopsida; order Asparagales; family Asparagaceae; genus Scilla; species Scilla litardierei. The sequence continues at coordinate 344,863,733 of CM061142.1, read as the reverse complement.
CGTCTCTCTTTTATAATATAGATATCGCTTAGCCAATTTCTCTTGTCCAATATCTCTTATCCAATTTCTCTTGATAACATCCCTCTTTTATAATATAGATATATATATATGTATGTATGTATGTATGTATATGTATGTATATACTCTTGTCCAAATTCTCTTATCCAAATTCTCTTGTCCAATTTCTCTTATCCAGTTTCTCTGGATAACATCCCTATTTTGTAGAATAGATGTATATGTATGTATGTATGTATGTATGTATGTATGTATATGTATGTATATGTAAAAAAAACTTAATGTGCAAAATTCACGTTGAGGTAAGAACACGCGATCAGGGTGACCCATTGCGGCGGCCCCTTACGGATGAAGGGCGACCCATTGCGGCGTCGGAGGGGCATCATGCAATGGGAAAAGGAAATCGACCACCACTAACAGCGGGTGAAGGGAACAGGACGGCCTTCATCTGTCCTGCAGTCGAACCCAACCTGGCGGTTGCCCATGTCAGGTCCAAGCAAAGTTCGGCCTTCATCCATCCTTCAGGCGAGGATTCCGGTATGGGGAGAGCGAAATCCACGGCGGATTGCAACATCAATAGTAACCCTAGTGATGGAAGGAAGACGGTTACTAGGCGGAATAGATGAAAGGGTAGTACCAGGCATCAATTCCTGGGTCATGATCGAGGTAGAGTACTTGGGGGTAAAGACGGGATGAAGCATCCTCGTTTCCCTTCTACAAGCGGGCGACGTTGGATGCCTAAACATCATGCTCATGTCACTGGGGTGAAGAATTCTGTCAAAGAGAATGCCCATTAGGTATTTGACAAAAATCCTGTGTGGCCTAAAGTGGCTATAAGTATTAATGCCAATGCTTCCAAGCTCTCTTGGTCCGACATTTGTGCCAACAGGAGATCCTATGATGCGTCGCTGGGCATGACATTCATCACACCGGCTATTAGGAAGGATGGGTTGACTATAATGAGGGTCCATGATGCTCTCATGGCATAGGGTGCGGATCTTTGGAAGAACACCCTAGTAGGTTACGTCTTGGGAGATGTCCCGTATTATGGGCAGATTCGGGCGGGGGTTGACCGCCTCTGGAAGCTTAAGAAGAATGTCCATATCTATAACCGTGACAATGGCTTTTCTACTTCAGATTTGATGGCGAGGATGAGTGTGAAAATTTTTTACATGGAGGTCCGTGGTTGTTTGATGGGAGACTAGTAGTCCTCCAACGATGAAGCACTACCCTACGCCATGACCAGGATATTTTTGACGACTGTTTCAGTGTGGGTTCAGTTTTACAGAGTGCCTGTTAATATGTGGACCCTTAATATCTTGAATGTCATTGCATCCGTTGTGGGTAGGCCTTTGTGCCTGTATAGGGCTACGGCCAGACTGGAAAGACTCACCTATGCCAAATGTTTGATTGAGGTGGATGCCAAGGAGCCTCTTCCTCGCTTGGTGGTGGTTGTACTCGATGATGGCTCGGAGATGAGCTTGGACGTCAAATATGAGGGGGAACCGCCTCGTTGTGGCTATTGCATATGCTTTGGGCACTCGAAATCTCACTGTCCGTCTTAATTATCCCAGGGTACTTCAAGTGATAATATTTCGGAGGATCCCCTACTAGCTAATGTGAGGGATTCTGTGATGGAGGCTGTTTTTGATGCATGCTATGGAGTGTAGTGCCCTGTATAGCTACTGCACATGTACTAGAGGGGGGGTGAATAGTACTTTTAAATAATAGGGAGAGTTATTCCTAATTATCGTGCAATTAACAAACAACAATGCGGAATAACAATGATCAACAAGAATAAATGCAAACGCAAACAAATGGTTTAATGGGTTCGGATCCACCCAAGTCTCCCCGACTTGTTCCCGGTGATCCTACGTCCCAACCACCCGGATCCCCTCCGGATACTTGAGTTAGAAACCCTAACTCAAGATTTCCAATATGCCCACTTGCGAAAACCTCGCAAGCGCAAACTAACTACAAACGATATCCGTGAATCCCACAACCCGTGATCACGCAAACTCTCACAACCGAGAGTATACAATTCAAATAACGAATGTAAATGAAATGAAATACTTACCAACAAAATACCAATGCCTTGAGTATTCTTACCAAATTAGGGCAAGGGGGATTTTGATGGAGGAAGATGGCACCAAACCCTAGCTTCAAGAAGATGACCAGCAATGGAAGCCTAGGGTGGAGATGGTGACCTAGAATCAAGCTTCTAGCTTGAATGGCTCGCAATGGAGAGAATCTCTCTTGAGGATTTAGGGCTCAAGAACTTGAGGGAGAGATTCTTGTGAGAAGAGAGAGCTTGGAAATAGAGTTGATTGCTCTTCTCTTTTGATCTGAAAATATCTCTAATATATTGCTTAACCCCTTCAAGAAATGAATCAGGATTCTATTTATAGGGGCAAGGGAAAACGAGTTCAAAAAGATCCCAACGGCTCTATTCTGAACCAGATTAGTCGGTCAAGGAAGGATCACTGACCGACTAGTTCATCAACTAGTCGGTCGGTGATATAACGTAGACCGACTAACGGTTGAACAACCAAAAGGTCGAAGTACAGGAGATGACAACTAGTCGGTCTAAGAAGACTTGCCGACCGACTAGTTTCACAACTAGTCGGTCGGTGAATGATCTTTGACCGACTAACAGTCGAAATAGAGTATGTTGACTACAAGATGAATTAGTCGGTTCAAGAACAAATGCTGACCGACTAGTTTCTCAACTAGTCGGTCGACAAACGTTCTTTGACCGACTAACTCGAAACAGTAACTCAGGCTGTTCAGAGGCAAGCTCAACTAGTCGGTTTAAGAAGGATTCCTAACCGACTAGATCGTCATCTAGTCGGTCGATGACTCTTCTTTGACCGACTAATTGACCAACATGGAATGAGCTGAAATGAGCAAGGCATTCTAGTCGGTTCAAGAGGGATTGTCGACCGACTAGATCATCATCTAGTCGGTTGGTTGTTCTTCTTGAACCAACTAACATGCACTAGAAGCCGAGGGAAGAAGCGATAGGCTTCGGGAAAGTTTCTAATGGCTTCTATGATAATCCTAGCTCTAAGACATGAGCGAAATGAAGATTATATTGTAAGTCCTACTCAAGGCTTAACATTCTAAACTATGAGCTAGAAGACAATAAATAATACATGACGAACCGTCTTCAAATCTTCAATCTTCATTCCTCTTGACTTCAATATTGCTCCTTGAGCTTCAACGAAGCTTCAGGCACTCGATTATGCGTATTGAGAAGTCTTGAGACGTCGCTTTAGATGTACGTAGTATTTTGGCGACGATCTCCATAACTGCGCTCACAAAGTGTTAGTTCACGATATATTTATGTTTGCTCATCATCCAAAACCAAATCCGGGGAATCAATACTCAACATTCTCCCCCTTTTTGGTGATGACAAACCAACATAAATAATAAGCAATAATAATGATTCAATTGAAATTTAATTACTCCCCCTTCATTGATGACACGTTAGTTCCGTATTCAACAATAATCATATGCATCAAGCAGCGAAGGAAATATAAAGTATGAATCCCATTATTGACATATATGATTTAAATCCATTTTTATATCTTCACTCCCCCTGAATCTAACACATCAAATTAGATTCATGGTAAATTCCTTTGAATTATTAATTAGCCCATTGTCATTATTATATCTCTCCCCCTTTGGCATTAGAAAAAAGAGCGGGAGGAGATCAACGACAAAACCGATGGCTAAAAAATAACGCATGGGAGTCAAAGAATACGACCACGGTCCAAAAAACACCAATGTAAAATACCGAATTAAAGCAAAGCGTGCCCAATGAGACCAAAGTCGAAAATTGAGATACGAAATCATCAATCCATATGCGAAAATCGAAAAACGAAATCACCAAGCCATAGGCGAAAATCGAAAAACGAAATCATCAAACCATAGGCGAAAATCAAAATACGAAATCATCAAGACATAGGCAAAAATCGAAATCCGAAATCATCAAGCCATAGGTGAAAATCGAAATCCGAAATCATCAAAACTCAAATCAATTTTACGTATTGAGTTTTGGAACATACTCTCCAATATCAACATTCTTGGTTAATAAAGTGCATGGAAAACAATTCTATGTTTCCATAGAAAGGATTCTATTTAACCAAGATAATCGTCGGGCGACGAAATCAATATCAGAGACATAAAACCAATGGGAATACCAAATGTAGTATGCAAAAATGTTATGCCAAAAATAGATAGAACATCATAGAACTTATGGCATACACTAATCTAGCACACTAGGATTTAAATTGAAACAAAATGATACCAATCGTAATACAATCTACCAATGGATGCATTTAACACACTTGGATACCAATGTAGATCAAAAGTAAGAATATACTTACAACTTTAAGCTCCCCCTACATTGGTGCATCGATCAAGCACCATCAACTCCGTTTGAATGAAAGTTTTTGCAAATCGAGGAGTTGGTAGGGTTGGTATCCCAAAGCGGATTGAACCTTGAAAACTTCATTTTGGTATCCAAAAATCCTTTTGGATCCAATGGGTTAGACAACAAATTTGAAATACGAAATAAAAATTATTGTAACCCATAAATTAATATAATCAAAATCAATTTGATAAACACATGCCTTGGTACCCATAACATGATCATAAACTCATGGTACCAAGCATTGAAGGGTTAAAGGAACTAACCCTTCGGAAACCAAGTCCAAGAGGAACTTGACTTCCCAACATAATAATCATTCAAAATAACATCATTAATATATGATTTCACATAAACATTCATAGCATCATCGCTAGTGTTCTTGGGACCCCAAATAGTGTACATTTTGGGAATCCTCTTCCTAGTGGTTGCATGCACAAAAGTTTGATTTCTATGTGGTGCATGTGGCCTAGGAGCATGGGATCTAGCAATAGTATGATGATGTGTGTATGCATGAGGATGATTATGAGAGTAGGAATGCACATGTGGATGAGATGTTTGAACATAAGCATTAGGATGTGCATGAGCATGATTACGTGCATGTGGGTGTCTCATATGAGTGTTTGCACGTGCTCGTGGGTGCGGAGCATAAAAATCATCATTAATATGAACCGGTGGAGTAGGGTGTGTGTTCCTACGTGGCATAGCATGTGAGTACAAAAATGCATGACCCCTCTTTGGAGGTCCACCCAAAGTGGGTTTTTTCCAATCGGGGGTGTGTACGAAGTGGAAGCACTATTGGTAGGAGAACTACCAATGGGGTGTTTGCTCCCACTCGTTGAGGCGTCGGAAGTAGGCCTAACAAAGGTTGTAGACAATTTGGATGAGTCTCCCATCTTATACCCCAAGCCAATGTGGTGTTTGGCCGGAAGTAAGTCATTTAGGATATTATCCAAATGGCCCTTACCTTTATTGAAATCATTGATACGGCCTAACGTGCACTCATACTTCTCTTTGAGAGAATGCATCGAAGCCTCCAAAGTGGATACTTGCGATGTGAGTGCATAAACACGAGATTTGAGATTCTTATTCTCAATACTCAAGGTTGAGTTTTGAGAAGTCAAATCCGCCATCTTGTGTTCATCCGATTTCTCAAAATGAACCTGCTCAAGTTGAGATTTGAGGTTCTTCACCTCATTTCTCAACAAGCCATTATGAGTAAGCAAACTTACTTTCTCATTGGCGAGTGTCTCAACAATGGTGTCATTGTTGGTGACGGTAGACTTAGGAGAGGTTTGGAGGCTAACAAGTTCATCTTTGGTCTTATTATATCTATCTACTAGTTTAGTAAATTTAGACCAAATTTCTTGGTTAGCTAACCTCATTTCTTCTATAGTAGGTTCTCCGCCTTCATCCTCGCTACCATCCTCGCTTTCATCCTCGCTATCATCGAAGGAGGACTTTTGACCTTTTGCCTCATCATTAGCCATGAAGCAAACTTTTGCTTTCTCCACTCTTCCATCATCCGACTCTCCACTTGAGGAATCCTCTTCGGAGTCGGTGAATGTGCCAACAAGCCCTTTCTTGTGCTTTCTCGACTTGTCGTACTTAGATGCCTTCCCCTTCTCCTTGTGTTTGTAGAGAGGACAATCCGGTTTGATGTGTCCTGGCTTGTTGCAGTTATAACACACGGGAGTAGAAGCATTAGTCGAAATAACTTTAGATTTACTCAAAAATTTACCTTTTCGGAAGAATCGATTGAACTTCCTTGCCATACGGGCAATGGATTCCATGTCCAATTCGTCTTCTGATTCTTCATCATCGGTAGATGGAGCGGCCTTGAATGCAATCACCTTTTTCTTTGGCTCGTCTTGCTTCAAGTACGCCTTCATCTTTTCCCTCATCCGGATCTTACTATCCTTGCGTACCTCATAAGACAACAAGGTACCCATTAGTTGTACGACAGTATATTTATTCATGTCATTACCTTCCTCGATGGCGAAGGTACGATTTTCCCAACATGATGGAAGACCGTCGATAATCTTTGAGCATTTCTCCTTTTGGGTGTAGGTTTTCCCAAGAGCTTCCAAGTCGTTGGATATATCCACGAAGCGAGCATAGTACTCCTTCATGGTTTCACCCTGCTCCATATGAAACAACTCAAATTCTTTGTTAGCAACGACGAGTTTAGAGTCTTTTACCGTACTCGATCCTTCGTGCAAAATGAGGAGTTGGTTCCATATTTGATATGCACTCTTACATGTGCATATCTTGTTGAAGTCCTCGGGCTCCAACGCACAATTCAAGGCATTCATTGCCTTGGCATTGGCTACTTCCGCGGCGGCATCCGCGGGAGTCCACTTCGCGAAATCTTCTTCGGAAGGCTCGACATACTCCGTCATGGTAGCTCTCCATAGTGAAGCGCTCCGGAGGAAAATTTGCATCCGGCATTTCCAGTACCCCTAGTTGGTACCGTTGAAGTGTGGAGGCCTGATGGAGGATAGTCCTTCCATAACAGAAGAAGCTCCATCGCGGTTCTTGATGACGTTGTAGTCGTTGTTCGTCATAGCTCTCAGCTTTGGCTATGTGTAGCTTTGAACTTGGCTCTGATACCAATTGTAGTGCCCTGTATAGCTACTGCACATGTACTAGAGGGGGGGTGAATAGTACTTTTAAATAATAGGGAGAGTTATTCCTAATTATCGTGCAATTAACAAACAACAATGCGGAATAACAACGATCAACAAGAATAAATGCAAACGCAAACAAATGGTTTAATGGGTTCGGATCCACCCAAGTCTCCCCGACTTGTTCCCAGTGATCCTACGTCCCAACCACCCGGATCCCCTCCGGATACTTGAGTTAGAAACCCTAACTCAAGATTTCCAATATGCCCACTTGCGAAAACCTCGCAAGCGCAAACTAACTACAAACGATGTCCGTGAATCCCACAACCCGTGATCACGCAAACTCTCACAACCGAGAGTATACAATTCAAATAACGAATGTAAATGAAATGAAATACTTACCAACAAAATACCAATGCCTTGAGTATTCTTACCAAATTAGGGCAAGGGGGATTTTGATGGAGGAAGATGGCACCAAACCCTAGCTTCAAGAAGATGACCAGCAATGGAAGCCTAGGGTGGAGATGGTGACCTAGAATCAAGCTTCTAGCTTGAATGGCTCGCAATGGAGAGAATCTCTCTTGAGGATTTAGGGCTCAAGAACTTGAGGGAGAGATTCTTGTGAGAAGAGAGAGCTTGGAAATAGAGTTGATTGCTCTTCTCTTTTGATCTGAAAATATCTCTAATATATTGCTTAACCCCTTCAAGAAATGAATCAGGATTCTATTTATAGGGGCAAGGAAAAACGAGTTCAAAAAGATCCCAACGGCTCTATTCTGAACCAGATTAGTCGGTCAAGGAAGGATCACTGACCGACTAGTTCATCAACTAGTCGGTCGGTGATATAACGTAGACCGACTAACGGTTGAACAGCCAAAAGGTCAAAGTACAGGAGATGACAACTAGTCGGTCTAAGAAGACTTGCCGACCGACTAGTTTCACAACTAGTCGGTCGGTGAATGATCTTTGACCGACTAACAGTCGAAATAGAGTATGTTGACTACAAGATGAATTAGTCAGTTTAAGAACAAATGCTGACCGACTAGTTTCTCAACTAGTCGGTCGACAAACGTTCTTTGACCGACTAACTCGAAACAGTAACTCAGGCTGTTCAGAGGCAAGCTCAACTAGTCGGTTTAAGAAGGATTCCTAACCGACTAGATCGTCATCTAGTCGGTCGGTGACTCTTCTTTGACCGACTAATTGACCAACAGGGAATGAGCTGAAATGAGCAAGGCATTCTAGTCGGTTCAAGAGGGATTGTTGACCGACTAGATCGTCATCTAGTCGGTTGGTTGTTCTTCTTGAACCAACTAACATGCACTAGAAGCCGAGGGAAGAAGCGATAGGCTTCGGGAAAGTTTCTAATGGCTTCTATGATAATCCTAGCTCTAAGACATGAGCGAAATGAAGATTATATTGTAAGTCCTACTCAAGGCTTAACATTCTAAACTATGAAGCTAGAAGACAATAAATAATACATGACGAACCGTCTTCAAAGCTTCAATCTTCATTCCTCTTGACTTCAATATTGCTCCTTGAGCTTCAACGAAGCTTCAGGCACTCGATCATGCGTATTGAGAAGTCTTGAGACGTCGCTTTAGATGTACGTAGTATTTTGGCGACGATCTCCATAACTGCGCTCACAAAGTGTTAGTTCACGATATATTTATGTTTGCTCATCAACCAAAACCAAATCCGGGGAATCAATACTCAACATGGAGCACCTGTAGGAAGAACGATGAATAATGCGGCTGTCTTAGAGCCCCCTTCAATCCAATCTCTTGCTCGTAAGGGGAAAGCTAAGGTGAGTTTTTCGGACCACTTGCACGATCATATAGAATCATCAAGTGTTGGGGGAAGCCTTTGATGAACGCGGCATCGTCAGTTCCTCCTGTCATTGATGTCCCTGCCTTGGGCAAGTCGGGCGAATTGGGTGCTTCTCTATTAAATGCACCGGTTCATGTGACTTTTGCGGCAGAGCAACCGGCCATTAATTGTATAGAAGAGCTCCCAGGTTCAAAGGTTATTACATCTCCAGTTAAGGTCCATATATACAAGCCCAGCAATTTGCCCAGCATTTCCAGGTCCGAATCTTCAATTTTCCCTGAGGTTCTAAATACTACCTATGCTATTCAATCTGAAGTGAGCATGAGTTCAAGCTCTTGTGGAGCCGGCAGTGATATTCCAAACACTGTTGCAGATGATTCAACGCCTAATGATTTTGCTGAAGACATACCGCAACATTTCCAGCAGTGTGCTATAAAATCTGTGGATGCCGGCCAAGTTCTCCTTGACCCTGATATATCAGAGGATCTTCTGACGGCGCCTAATCCGATTTGGGAGTGCGAGCAATTGAGTCTTAAGGAGGCGGCTTCTGCTTCCAAGGGGAATAATGTTCATAAAAATCAGGATACTTTGACTCCAATCAGGCGAAGCACACGTCTTGACAGGGGCGGCGCACAACCATCCACCAATCTTTAGATGACTGTGCTCATCTGGAATACTAGGGGGCTTAACTCCTCGATTAGGAGGAGTGATCTAAAGCAGATGATACGTAAACATTGCCCGTCTATCGCTTGTTTATTAGAGACTAAAGTGGAGTTGACCATGCCTCGAGAATCTCTAAGTGCTTCCCACACTCCTGGGTAAGGATTGATAATCGTCTTCAACATTCTGGTGGCCACATCGTCATCGTATTTGATCCCTCCACTTGGACATTTACCACGCATTCCTCTTCATCCCAACACATCTCTGTCATTTTCACTAACTTGGCGGGGTTTAAAGTTGCAATGTCAATCGTTTATGCTTCCAATCTCTCTACTGCTCGGCATCAGCTTTGGGAATGCCTTGTCCGTGATGCCTCCACTCTTAATGCCTTGCCTTGGCTAGTAGGCGGTGATTTCAACTGTGTCCGTCATTCATTTAAGAAGCTAGGCGGTAGACCCATTGATTCTGTTTCATCTGATGCCTTCAACCCTTTCCTTCATCAGTGCTGCCTTCTTGAAATGAAGACTGTTGGCCAGCGTATTAGCTGGAACAATAAATGCTTGGGTGCAGTACGTATTGCTGCCATGTTGGATAGAACCTTATGCAATGCTGAGTGGATCCATATTTTGCCTAATTCTTATACTTATTATCTAAATGTTGGGAATAGTGATCACTATCCCATGCAGGTCCATCTTCATCCTAAGGTAATCTCGTACCCTAAGCCTTTTAATTTTTTTAATTCTTGGTGTTTGTATCCGGGATTTAGAGAGCTCCTACTATCTGCCTGGAATCAATACACTCCAAAAGATACTCCTATGTTTAGGCTGGTGCAAAAGCTTAAAGCTCTCAAGCTTAAGCTTAAACCTTGGGCTGCTATTATGCGCAGTCAGAGTGCAGGCTACCGTGATGAGCTAAATCTAATACAAGCAAATCCACAATTATTGTATGATATCCACTTACAAAAACAAGAACAGGATGCAATTTTTAAATTAGCCCAGGCATTGGATATTAAGGAATCAGATATGAGACAGAAAGCCGTCAGAACTGGCTTAAATTGGGGGATAAGAACACGAAATTTTTCTACACTGCTATGAAATCTAGACACTGCTACAATAATCTTAACCATCTTATTTCTACTGATGGGAAGCCTAATTCTAGTACTGATATTCTAAGGCAGGAAGCTCCATTATTTTATAGTTCCTTATATCATCAGGATGATTATTGGAACATTTTTCCAAAGCTTACTCCGAAACGTAAGCTCACTCCCATAGGCTCTTCTTGGATGGATAGAAATGTTTTTGCAAATGAAATTAAAGCAGCTCTTTTTCAATTAGGGAAGGATAAAGCTCCTGGGCCAGACAGTTATAATGCATATTTTTTCAGCATAATTGGGATATCATTGGCCATGATTTTACTTCTTTCGTCGCTTCCTTTTTCAAAACAGGAGCTTTGTTGCATCAAATCAATCACACCTTCTTAACTCTAATTCACAAGAACTCCAATGCTTCCAATCTTGGTGATTACAGGCCAATCGCCTGCTGTAATGTCTTGTATAAAGTGAATAGTAAGATTCTATGTCTCAGATTAAAGAAGGTTGTTAGTGGGTTTATCTCCTAAAATCAATCGGCTTTTATCGAGGGACGGCTCCTTGCAGATTGCCCCCTCATTGCACATGAGCAGATCCGTGATTTCAGCAATCCTATGGGGGCCAGAGCGTGTATCAAACTGGGTCTTCGCAAGGCCTTCGACATTGTTAACATGGAGTTTATAATATGCATGCTTCATCAGATGGGATTTTGCCCCAGATTCATGACATGGATTCATGCATGTATTTCTTCCCCAAATTTTTCAGTCCTGGTTGATGGTTCGCCTACATGACATTTCTCATCCAATAGGTGTTTGAGGCAAGGTGATCCCTTATCCCCATATCTGTTTGTCATTGTTATGGAAGCTTTCACTCTTTTGATGGCCAGGGCAGAAGCCTCCTGAGATACACATCCCCTTCGTCGGTCAGGGGCTATCTCTCACCTCCTCTTTGCCGATGATCTCCTGGTTTTCTGTAGAGGGAGCCCACATTCTCTGAATGGGTTACATGAGCTGCTAAGTCATTTCAGATTTCTCACAGGGTTGCAAATGAACTGGGATAAGAGTTCAACAATCTTTATTAAGGGGGCTCGTAATGCGCATTCCCTTGTCGGTATTCTTGGGGTTAAATTAGTCTCGTCTCTGGCTATCTATCTGGGCCTTTCACTTATCTTCCAATTACCCTAAAGCTTCATTGTTTGCTAGGCTGATTGACAAATGTAAGTAAAGATTACAGGGCTGGTCTTCCACTCTTCTATCCATCTCAGGAAGGATAGAATTGGTACGAACTGTAATCCACGGTATGGTAGCATTCTGGATCCAAGTTTACCGCATCCCATTTTCAGTTATCAGAGCTATTAATGCTACTTGCATGACATGTATTTGGGGCAATTTCCACTTTTGGTCTTGGAAATACATGTGTGCTCCAAAGGAAGAAGGTGGGGTGAGGCTTAGACTCCTTACTGATTTAAATGATGCCGCTGGTATTAGATTAACTTGGAAATTTCTTTCTACTGAGAGCCCCTAGGCTAGGTTCATGCGACACAGTTAGAAACGCACTGAAGGGTTATTTTGCACCAAGGCCAAACCCTACTAGTCTGGTACTTGGAAATTCCTTCTCCGTTGTCATGGTAAGTCCCAGAGACTAATTAGACGCATTATGGGTGATGGCAAATCAACTTCCTTCTGGCATGATAACCGGTTACCTCGTGGTCCCTTATCACAGTTATATGAAGTGCCAAATGGCAATGAAAATAAACTTGTAAGGGATTATTGGACTGGTACGGCCTGGGTGGATGATCCGGCTATTGATGCTATTCAGCCACTACTATCTTCGATCCAAGTGGGAGAAGGGAATGATTCTTGGGAATGGCTTGGTAGCTCCTCTTGTACCTTTCAGGCTGCTTGGGAGGGTCTCGTAACAGGTCTAATCTTTTTCCCTATTACAATGTTGTTTGGTTCAGTAATCATATGCCCAAAATGGCTATCACCCTTCTTCGTGCATTCCACGGCAAATTGCTCACTATGGATATTCTTCTTAAATGGGGTGTTACATCTACTGAAGATTGCATCCTTTGTGAAGATGGCACGGTTGAGAGTATGGAGCATCTATTTTTTGTATGTCCGTATACTCGTTATATTCTTTGCAGGAGCTTGCTTAAATTGGGCTTTACTACTGCTGCTCCTCTGTCTCTTGCTGCGGTGGGGGATTTATTTCTTGCTTCATACAATAAGAAAGACCTATTAGGTACTCTTGCCAAAATGGGTCTCGCTTCCATGGTCTGGCATATATGGAAGGAGCGCAACAAGAGAATTTTTGAAGGAAAATTTAGGGATAAAATAAGTCTATTTGAGGATATTGCATCTGATGTTCTCATTTCTCTACGTGACATCGAATGGAATCGGACTTCATTAAATTCCCCTTTTTTAATTGGGGATTTCAGGTTCCGTGACATGATGATTATGATATTGTATTTACTTTTTGCCTCACTGGCATTTACTAATCTGGGTTAAGAATGTAGCGGGTGATAACGCTTGTGTCCTCTCCCCCTCTTCTTTTTTCCAGTTGGTAATTACTGGTGGTGGAGTTTTGTACTTCTTTTTTCCTTGTATATATATAGATCAACGCTTACTCGCAAAAAAAATGTATGTATATGTATATATGTATGTATATATATGTATGTATATACTCTTGTCCAATTTCTCTTGTCTAATTTCTCTTGATAACATCCCTATTTTATAGAATAGATGTATGTATATGTATGTATGAATGTGTATGTATGTATGTATATGTATGTATGTATATGTATATATGTATGTATATATATGTATGTAAATACTCTTGTCCAATTTCTCTTATCCAATTTCTCTTGATAACATCCCTATTTTATAGAATAGATGTATATACTCTTGTCCAATTTCTCTTATCCAATTTCTCTTGATAACATCCCTATTTTACAGAATAGATGTGTGTGTATATATATAAATAAAGTATTTGGGTCCAAAACACTGGCGAGGATGGCGGCACACCCCTTCCTTTCCCTCCTCCTCCATTTTTAGGAGGCACGTGAATCTAGAACAAACTAATTTCATTTTGAAGTTAACTCAATGCACAAAAAAATATACTAATGTACTTAGGATTAAATAATAATCCAAGCTAACGACAATTTAAATGACAATGGTCAATACGTAGACTCAGAGCCCTAGCCACCAATAAGAGAGGCGAAAATGATGAAATCTTAGCCAACTTAGACCCTCGGAACATCGAATCATGCGAGATTTGTGTTAACATGAGAAACAAATTTAAAATTAGGCAAAATAGTAGGGAGGAGGTGGGTAGGGTGAGGGGTAGGTAAGCAGATGGAGGGAGTCAGGAGGGGGAGGGGAGGGGCAAGGAGGGTGAGGCGAGGGTGGGCCAAGGAGGGAGGGGAGGGGAGGGGGAGGGGGAGGGATGGGGATGGTAAGGTGAGGTGGACAAGCAGGGATGGGAGGCAGAGGGTATGGTGAGGGGGATAATGAAGGTGGGGATAATGAAGGGAAGGGGTTAGGGTAGGGCTCAGCATTGTGTTAAGTATTGGACTTCTCCCTACATTGTGTTGATGTTGAGCAAACATAAATATATACTTGTGACTAATCCTCTATTTGCAGTTAATCCATTGCCTAAGAATATCATGAAGATCAATTAGCAATAGATGTCCCTCAAGGATCAATCAAAGCATGAAAACTGGATTGGATGATCAAAGATGGTGAATGAAGTGAAGGGTTTTGGCAGACCCTCAGAGCTCAGACCTGTGCCCGTCCTAAGTCGGACGGACCATAGAGGCATAAAGCACAGCAGAAAAATAAGCAAGCTAGCTAAACATTTTAGCTAGGCCTTAAGAGAGCCAGAACCTAGCCCGATCTATGCCAACTTGGGGTGGATTTGACCACCCTAAGAGGGATCTATCCTACTAGGACGAAATTAAATTACACTAAAAATTACGTAGAGAACATACCTGGAATCTCAAACCTGGGGCAGGCAAGATGTACTACACTGGCTTCTAACGCTCCTCATAGCCGAATCGCCTTGACTCGATCCACCCAAGCTGCCTTGCACCTTCAAATCGATCCGCCCGAGTCGACACTCCCCTCCAAGCCAATCACTTGCGGTAGAAGGTTTCACTTGAGCAGACCCGCGTCTTAGACGTCTGGATCCGAATCCAAAACCCCCTTCGTAGTCTTGGTAGGACTCGTCGGGAGAATAGAAAGAAGAGAGGAAGAATAGTTTAAGTCGTAGATCGAGCTTGCTCAAAATTCGGAGCTACTCGATCGAAGACTTGGTGCGTTGTTCAACGAAGAGAGTGCACCCCTATTTATATAGGGATTTGGCACCTCTCTTTTCGTTGCGAGCAATGTGGGACAAAGATTAAAGAAGAGGGATTTAATTTGGCTAATTGAAGTTTAGTAAGCCTTTCACAAAGGCTAACTTCAACGAATTAAATCTCTTCATCTAATAAACTTTAGACACCAAGCAAGCTATTATTTCGAAGGTCTTCAAATGGTGAACGCGTAGGAACGAATGGTGACGAATTCCGAATTCATTTGACCCCTCAAACAATTGCCCAAAGATGGGCAAAAAGTCAATTTTCATAGCCGTCACAAGGGTTTCAAAAAACCCTAATTAACTTAAGTTGGAGGCGCGCCCGCTAAGCTTAGCGAGTGGACCCGCTTGCCTAAGTGGTGAAGGGTTTTCAGGGACCCTTAGGGCACAAAAACTCTAGTCCCGTCCTAAGTCGGACGGAACATAGACAGAAATGCAGCGGAAAATTTTTTACGTTAATCTAATTAACATGCAACCCTAAGGAACCAGACCCTATTAGCCAGGATCTCTGCCAACTTGGGGTGGATCTGACCACACCAAGAGGGATCTGGCTACTGTGAATAATTAAATGAAAACTTAAACACATACCCGGAATCTCAGCCCTGGGGCAGGCGAGATGTTCCGCGCCGTCTTCCGAGCTGCTCCCGTCCCACGCCGAGCCGCTCCCCGCACCGCTCCCCGCACCGCTCCGCATCCCGAGGCGATCAATCCCCGTGTCGCCGAGCCACCCACCGCCAAAGAAAGTTTCACGCGAGTGAAACCTCTGCCTAGATTTCGGATCCAGAATCCGAACTCCTTTGCGGCTTTGCCAGAGCCCGCAGGAGTAAGGCAGAAATTTATAGGGAGAGGAGAAATATTTATTTAAGCCTAGATCCGAGCGTGCTCCAACATTTACGAGAGCCGCTCGGATCTAGAGCTTGGGACGAGTTTAGAGGAAGGCGGCAGACCCCTATTTATATAGGCGGCTGACCCCTCCCCTCTACTCAATTTCCGATGTGGGATTAAAATTAGAGTCAATTAAATCAAGTTAGTTTGCACTTCACAAAGTGCAAACTTCCGTGAATTTTAACTCACTCACCGTTGAGCTTCAAGATTGATACAACCTATCAATACGACGAGCGTTCAACGGTGAACACATAGGAAAAAACCGTTCGTCAATCGGAGTTCGTTTGACCCTCCAATTGAGTGTCCAAAGATCAGCCCAAACATTGTATTTCACAAATACATACAGCCGTCAAAAATCAAAAAGCGCACGGAACCCTAGGTTCAGTGGGGGGCCCACCGCGCGCGCCAGAAAAAACACGCCTGGCGCGTGCAGCTGCACGCGCCTCTCAGAGGCGCGTGAAGCGCCTCGGGCTTCCGCCCGCGTCTGCTGACGCGGGCCCCGCTGACGCATGTGTCAGCGGGCCAGGCCCGGGCCCCACCCTTTTTCTGTTGGTTTAATCAGCCTAAAGGGGCTAATTGGCTTGGTTTATTTTTGGGCTTCTATTTAAACACTTTAAATAGATTTATTGGACTCGTTTGGACTCCGTTTTTGATGCGGTTCGAATCTGCGTTTAGAGCGGGCCAAACCCGTCTTATCGGTAAACTTTTCCTTACATTTATTTTATTAAATATTGTTTTAAACAATTTAAAACACATTTAATCTCTTTTGCATCAAATACAAATTAGTCCCTATCTAAGCTTAAATTATCATTTGCATCAAATACAAATGATCTGAGGGCATATATCCCTACATCTCCCACTTGCACTCAGGATCATTTATTCCGAATGCTGGAGATTATTGCAAACATCTTTTGCAATATTTTATCCCTTGCATCAAATGCAAATTATTCTCCCTAACTAATTTCTACCCATTACTAGACGAAGATCGCACTCTATGTGAGACCCTACAGCCTGACCCTTACAACAGGTTGGGCTCGAAGCCCTATACGGCAGTGACAACGAGCAGTGGTTGCCGTCCCTGCTTCAGGAATCATCATTATGTGGTTAACTCATTGACATGAGTATTGTCGGGACCACCCTGACTGTTTCCGTGATGAATTCCGCAGTTATAGTCTTTTCGTCTAAACTATGTCGTGTAGATCAAGTCTAGGGTACGGTCAAACTGTCAACCCCAATAACTTGACTCTGGTTAGTTTCTATCGATCTTTTAGTCAAAAAAATATTGGACTTCTTCCAACATACTCTGGCCAGAGTTTTTACTAAAGACCGAACTAACCCTACGACACTAACTCCCATTGACCGGGAGAGACGAATCCTCTCTTGGTCATTACTCTCCTCATACGCTTCAAGTGTCACCCAATCAAAGACCTTTCGACAGGGCTTGCCTCGAAGCTAGGTCATTTGATCTAAGTGGCACCGTTCACGCACAGGTTCGTCAAAATGACCTCAAGTCAAAAGACCAACTAGCCTATCATCACACAGAGTCATCATTGACAGATTGGTCAATATAACCATATGATAACTCTTGTGGATCGTTTAGTGAACTCATTCTCTAATGAGCACCTGTGTCTCGTCAATGACTTTGCCAAGTCAAGCGATCATGAGATCATCGCCACCGCTATACGGTGAAGACTAAGACACAGTGGTCTATCCGATGTTTCGATATCCTAGTCTCGAAACATCTACGACCACGAACCCTTTTTAGACTTATGCTACAGACGGTCAAACATTTCTCCATGATCGAGATACTCATCTCGATACCTGTTTGACCTTGCATAAAGTCATAGGACTTTACCTAAGTTAATGTCTAATGTTAACAACATTATAAAATAACTTAGATAAATTATTACCAAACAGCTTACTGTTATTTCGAACAAGATGTTTGTGTTATTCACACATGAAGATAGATAGCCTCGAGGGTATCATCTCTCAACATCTCCCACTTGCACTCAGGCCCATTTATCTCGGTATCTCATACCATTTTTACACATAAGTTTTCCCGACTTCATGTGGTAGAGCCTTCATGAGTGGATCTGCTAAAACTGTCTACACTATAGACTTAAGGGTTTCTATGTTCATATTAGACCAACCATTTGAATCTCATTCAAATAATTCATTTGGTCTGTCGGAATCCATAATATTTTTATTTACTTGGATCTTATCCAGTTCATCGTACCTTACGATGATTAGTTATTGGTCATTTCAATTTGCTCATATCTATTTCTGACAAAGTATCAGACTCTTTTGATCACTTAGTCAAAAATATATGTTCCATCTCTTTGATGCCTCGCATGTAATTTATACGCTCCCACTGACCTTGAAAACTTTCTGGTTAATTCATATAAGTTGGTCCGTCTAAATCATATTTAGAAGGGTTATTTAGTACTGACCCCCTGTGTTTTCTCGGAAATTAGTAGTACCCCCCTATGTTTTCAATAATTAGTAAGACCCCCCTCCGCAATTAGTATCACCCCCCCTAGGGTTTCTCAAAAATTAGTATTACCCCCCTATGGCAGGGGGGTCTTACTAATTATTGAAACCATAGGGGGGTACTACTAATTTCCGAGAAAACACAGGGGGTCAGTACTAAATAACCCTATTTAGAAAAACGAACTTATAAGTGAATGTTCCAATTTTCATGGTCAACTCTGAGCGTTTTACATCGAGCTTGGTCCGAGTAGATCTGTGCACATCTACTGGCGAGACAGTTTCAACATAATCCATTTTATAGGAATTAGGATGAAAACTGTTCTCGACCAACATGATTGCACTTCACTATTTTCCTTTCTGCACCAATCTTTCAACTTAAAGATTTACTTGCAGAAAGTGAGGAAACATTTTCCTTGTGCACGTAAACTAAATTCCAAAATTTATTTACGCACACGGACCTATTCTGATTGCATCAAGTTTTTAAATCGGAGTTACTTCTCCGAATTTCATCCCGGAAGTTGACTAAGTCATCATCAGTTATGATGTCTAACTCGACTCTTCGTCTTACGAGATTCGAGTAATTATACAACTTCTTAATGATTGATTTTATGAATATCTTATTGATAATTTCCTCACAGAACATTATCAAAACCTAGGCATTACTATCTGGGACTTAACCCAGAAGGAGGACTAAACTCAGAGTCACTTTCAATGGATCACACCAAGTCTAACTAATTGTGATTCATACCTTTTAACACACGGATGTGTTTATCGGACTTGACCTGAGAGAAAATCACATTTTCTTTTAATTACGCAAGATTTAATGTAGCTAAGTATTTGACCATTCGATCTAATCGAATCAGTTTAAATACTTTAGTCATTTCGTTCTTTATTTTACCAGACTTGTGTTTCATCAAGAACACGTGTCTTAATAAAATATACGAATAACTTAATTTGGTTAATCTAGACTCAGGTACATCAGTATGTACCAGACTGAGTTCGACAACTCATTCTCCCACTGTCTTACAGATGGGTTTCGGCCATTTTATCTAAGAGGATAAGACTCACAAGTGTCCGTAGACTTCATAATACGAGAGATCAGACCCCTCTTTATGTGACTTCTGAAGCTTAGTCTCTTGATACGGCCTAGTCTATTTTGCCAAATAAGTTTGCTACTATCTTGTGTATTTATATTTTAACATTTAATATATATATTATCTTTATACATATTTACTCATTGCTACAAAAGCAATGTGACAACATTCGTCAAAATGTGTTAAACTTCTGTATAACAATAATCATGAAATCGTGACATCAGAGTATGTCACATTTTTATTTCCTCCTACTTATGCCTTTACTAATGATAAATTAAACTATTTAACTCGATTGACTTTCCGGTGTGCCTTCTTCCTTTTCTAAATCACATTTAGATATTTAAATGGCCCAACATAAATGAATAGCTATGCATGCGACTCATGTATCCAAACGCTTGAGAGTTTTAATCTTGAGTGTAGCTCAAGAAGTTGCTTGTCTCAAGATCCGGTTGGGATACATAGTCTTGCACCACTTATGCACTCGTATTCGACTCAAACGGTTTGATCGAATTCTCGAACTTCACGGATCAGAATTGTTTGTCCATACAACCTTGTGGGTAGCTCGACAAGTTGTAGGGAGAAACATACTTCGAACATCCTATATGTTCAAGCTGCCTCATATAGAGATGAGTGACATATTGCGTGAATTTATTTGTTGGACCCAGAACTTATGAAATCATATTTCTTAAGTTTGTTCTTTAGAAGGTCATTTTAATGTCAACGAGAGTATAGTTTAATCTTATCAATTAGAATTTAACTTGATATTCAATTAATCAACCTATTTGACCAATTAACTAATTCCATTTAAAAAATTTTATTTTGATTCCTTCGGTAAACATAGTCTTGCCCTAGTTTAGCATATGTTCAATATTAAATATAGGTAGAATGGCTTTTATCTATCTATATCCTCCCACTATTTTTACGATCGTTTCAAAGCTTAATAACGAACGATTTAATCGAATTAAAAAATTTAAAAATTAGTGAAAGAGGGATCCAATCATCCTGAACCTCACAACCTTGAGGAGACTCAACAAGTTGATTGGTTTCATGATTGGTAGACTAACTCTTAGTCAATCACATCACATGTGACTCCCTATCGTTTTTACCCACAGTCACTTATGATCTTGAGGAGACTCAACAAATCATAAAGACTGGTCTAGTCAGACCCTTGATTTCGTGTCCAGATTTGACTTAGATCGATGCTCGAGGAGACCCGACGTATCGATTTGGGTCAAGTCTAGACTACATCACATGTATGTTGGAGTTTGTTCCTTAAAGATAAACAAGTCATAGCTTGAGGAGACTCAACAACTATAATTGTCTTCTTTGAGTTACCAAGCTCCAAAATCAAGGAGGGATACGGATTAATCTTTGATAAGATTTATAACGCATTGACTAGATATAGTCCAGGGTGTCATACAATCATGATTCGCGACATTGCGGTCCAGCGGAACACAGCCAGGGAATTGACTATGCCAGGATCACTACCCATTAGACTAGTAAGGGTTGATCCAGAACTCTTAGCCAAGCACATTGACTGGATCATGGTCCATTGAATGAAGCTTGTCATTTTTGTATGCGTGCCATAGACTAAACAGGTTTTATTAACAACTAATTAATCTTATCAACTAGTTGCATCCTTAAATTCAAAATT
Organism: Scilla litardierei; assembly: GCA_030789695.1. Taxonomy (NCBI): domain Eukaryota; kingdom Viridiplantae; phylum Streptophyta; class Magnoliopsida; order Asparagales; family Asparagaceae; genus Scilla; species Scilla litardierei. The sequence continues at coordinate 344,842,603 of CM061142.1, read as the reverse complement.
TTAGGATTTGTTTAATAACTTTTATTAAGTCCTTATCAACTATAAGGTTCACGTGCTATCCTAATCTTTATTAGGATTTTAATAAATTATTAACCAACGCTAAAAGCGAAGTCCTTTAATGATTTAATAATAACAATTAAAATAAAAATTCATTAAAAGGACTACCCTAATCATGAATTAGGTCTTGAAGCATTGTTAATGTTTTATTAAAACATAGCATGTCATTAAAATTCAATTAATAAATTTTAATCATTACTTAATGGCTAACCTAGAGGGCTGTCTTGTGTTATCAAATAGGGACAAGATGACATAGCCATTAAAATAATGTTACACTAATTTTATCGCATAAAAAGGTGTACAAATATTTAACAATTTAAATAGACTAAAGTTTTTCGCATAAACAGTTTTAGCATGCATTCTTAAATTTAACATTTAAATTTAAAATATGATTTTAAAACATTTATTTCATCTCATAAAGTAAAAGCTTGTTTTAAAATCATAACATTTGCATGCTCCTTTAAAATATTTATCACATAAAAATTTTAAACTTTTAAAATCAGTTTTAAAAAATATCTTATAAATTTAAAACATCATTTAAAAAATTCCATGCTTAAAATTTATCACATAAAATTTTAAACAACCTTTTAAACTTATCGCATAAAGTTTTAAAGCTTTAAAACAATTTTAAAATTTATCACATAAATTTAAAATTGCATTTTAAAACTTTCATGTTTAAAATTTATCATATAAAAATTTTAAACATTTAAAAATAATTTAAATTTATCGCATAAATTTAAAGAAAACATTTTTTTTAAAAAAAAATTAAATTAAATTTATCGCATAAATTTAAAGAAAACATTTTTCTGTAAAAGCATTCAAATAATGAATTCGCAGTCCTAGATCAGCATACAGAGATGGCTCTGATACCAATGAAGGGTTTTCAGGGACCCTTAGGGCACAAAAACTCTAGTCCCGTCCAAAGTAGGACGGAACATAGACAGAAATGCAGCGGAAAAATTTTTACGTTAATCTAATTAACATGCAACCCTAAGGAACCAGACCCTATTAGCCAGGATCTCTGCCAACTTGGGGTGGATCTGACCACCCCAAGAGGGATCTGGCTACTGCGAATAATTAAATGAAAACTTAAACACATACCCGGAATCTCAGCCCTGGGGCAGGCGAGATGTTCCGCGCCGTCTTCCGAGCTGCTCCTGTCCCACGCCGAGCCGCTCCCCGCACTGCTCCCCGCATCGCTCCCCGCACCGCTCCGCATCCCGAGGCGATCAATCCCCGTGTCGCCGAGCCACCCACCGCCGAAGAAAGTTTCACGCGAGTGAAACCTCCGCCTAGATTTCGGATCCAGAATCCGAACTCCTTTGCGACTTTGCCAGAGCCCGCAGGAGTAAGGCAGAAATTTATAGGGAGAGGAGAAATATTTATTGAAGCCTAGATCTGAGCGTGCTCCAACATTTACGAGAGCCGCTCAGATCTAGAGCTTGGGACGAGTTTAGAGGAAGTGGGCAGACCCCTATTTATATAGGCGGCTGACCCCTCCCCTCTACTCAATTTCTGATGTGGGACTAAAATTAGAGTCAATTAAATCAAGTTAGTTTGCACTTCACAAAGTGCAAACTTCCGTGAATTTTAACTCACTCACCGTTGAGCTTCAAGATTGATACAACCTATCAATACGACGAGCGTTCAACGGTGAACGCATAGGAAAAAACCGTTCGTCAATCGGAGTTCGTTTGACCCTCCAATTGAGTGTCCAAAGATCAACCCAAACATTGTATTTCACAAATACATACAGCCGTCAAAAATCAAAAAGCGCACGGAACCCTAGGTTCAGTGGGGGGGCCCACCGCGCGCGCCAGAAAAAACACGCCTGGCGCGTGCAGCTGCACGCGCCTCAGGCGCGGGCGCGCTGCACGCGCCTCAGTGAGGCGCGTGCGCTGCACGCGCCTCACAGAGGCGCGTGCAGCGCCTCGGGCTTCCGCCCGCGTCTGCTGACGCGGGCCCCGCTGACGATTGTGTCAGCGGGCCAGGCCCGGGCCCCACCCTTTTTATGTTGGTTTAATCAGCCTAAAGGGGCTAATTGGCTTGGTTTATTTTTGGGCTTCTATTTAAACACTTTAAATAGATTTATTGGACTCGTTTGGACTCCGTTTTTGATGCGGTTCGAATCTGCGTTTAGAGCGGGCCGAACCCGTCTTACCGGTAAACTTTTCCTTACATTTATTTTATTAAATATTGTTTTAAACAATTTAAAACACATTTAATCTCTTTTGCATCAAATGCAAATTAGTCCCTATCTAAGCTTAAATTATCATTTGCATCAAATACAAATGATCTGAGGGCATATATCCCTGCAAGTGGGTCTAACCCACTCTTGCCTTTGAATGATTTTACATTTTCGGGCTCGTTTGAGCTCCGTTTTGGATGCAGTTTGAACCTGTATTTAGACCGGGACGATCCCGTCAACCAGGTAACACTTTCCAATGCTTTTGTTCCTACAAATATTATCGTAACCAATTTGCGAGCTTAGGAGTGGCCCGATCAGCCACTCTAGCCAGAAGGCGGAATCTCTGTGCACGAGGTGCTTACTTTACTTGTCTTGTACTAGTGAGTGTTACTTGTAAAACTTGTCATCCATGCCATGTTTAAATGCCATGCTCGTACTTTACTTTACTTTACTTTACTTTACCTTACTTGTTGCACTCATACTTTAACTGCCATGTCATTGCATTCATGCTAGAACTGCTAGGTTGCTTTACTTGTACCTACTTTCAGTTTCCTTGCACAAGTCTATTGTAGACTTGCTGACATGTGCCCCTTGCTCTTTTGGGTGTCACATGTTAGACCCTGAGCCAGAGACCGTTGCTGAGTACGTGATATTTTGCTGACACTGAGCCTGAGTCCATGTCTGCCCAGGAGGAGTTTGTGGACATCGGTGACCTTTCTTGGTGACTTTGCTGAGTTTCTTTTGTTTTAGGTTTTGTTGTTAGTTGTCGGTGCGTGGCACCTTTGTTTTGTACGTTGTACTTTTGTTGGCCATGTGTGGGCCTTTAGACTCTCTTTTATTTCAGCCTGGTGGCTTGTCTGTGATGTTGAAACTTATTTTATGGATATTCTGAGATATCTCTTTTGTCTCATTTCATTATTATTATCTTTGTTTCGTTCGCGTTGCAAGGACCTGCAGTTTTAAATTTGATTGACGCTTATCGGACTTGCAGCTTTGCAGCTTCAAGTCTGAGCGGACCTTCTCACGCTTCGCCTCCATATTTTTGGGAAGCGGGGCGTGACACGTAGGTTACGGGGGGTCCGAGGGTGGCGAATCGACAGTCATAGGCGAAGGGCCAGAGGGAGTGATCGGAATCCGTGTTCTTGCCATAATCGAAGCAAGACACGACCCGCAGGAGATCGAATCTAAGAAATCCTAAACAAACCCTAGAAATCTTAGAAACCTAAACCCTAGCCGAGATGAGGAGAAACCCTAACTCTAAACACATGAAATGAACCCTAGAACTAGGGGAGAGAGAGAGAGAGAGAGAGAGAGAGAGAGAGAGAGAGAGAGAGAGATCACCTAGGAGGAGAGGGCGACGGTCGGCGACGTCAGGGATGGCCGGAAACAGGCCGGACACGACGGAGAGGGAGGAGGGAAGACGAAGGGTCGGGGGTTTTGTCGAGTTGGAGAGTGAGAGAGACCGACTAAAAAAGAGAATAGTCAGTCGGGGCTGTGTTTTAATCGACTGGAATTCGAAAAGACGAAACAGTCCCCGTCACAACTAGTCGGTCACAGTTCAAGCACTGACCGACTAGATCACGATCTAGTCGATCGGTCAATGAGCTTGAACCGACTAGTTGTAAACAGTAACTGAAGGTAAATTTCCTGACAAGATTTAGTCGGTCTAAGCTCATTCACTGACCGACTAGAACTGAATCTAGTCGGTCGGCCAATGAACTTGGACCGACTAAGAGAGTTCAAAAATTGAAAAACTTTGAATTTGATTTCTCTCCTAATCACACTTGGACGAAACATCAAAATACTCTCATTAATCATTATACTACCCCCATTAAACATCGAAAATCTGAAATTTGATGATTACGCACAAATCGAGCGAAAATTCCGAAAATTCAACAAAAATCCAGAAAATTTCAATTAATCTAGCATGAGCAAATATCAAGAATTGAATAGCATGCAAGATTATTGAAAACATATGAATCCTAAATCTCGGATTCATCCATAATCCCCAATGCTCGACGCAACCGCACAAAGTAGTCCTCCTTTAGGGGTTTCGTGAAAATATCGGCGATTTGCTTCTGGGTTTCAACGTACACTAATATGATGTCCTTTTTAGCAACATGATCATCAAAGAAATGGTGTCGGACATCTATGTGTTTCAAACGGGAATGGTGTACTGGGTTCTTGGAAAGACATATTGCACTTTGGTTGTCAACCATGATAGGGCAAGTATCACAGTTTATACCAAAGTCTTTAAGTGTGTTTCTCATCCAAAGAACTTGAGCACACGCGGCACCGGTGTCAATGTATTCCGCCTCGGTGGTTGAAAGTGATACAGAATTTTGCTTCTTGAAAAACCAAGAGACAAGAGAATTTCCTATAAAATGGCAAGTGCCACTAGTACTTTTCCTGTCGGATTTGCATCCCGCATAATCGGCATCACTATATGAGATTACCTCATATGTGCTAGATTTTGGATAAAGTAATCCAAAATCAAGTGTGTAACTTAGATAACGGAAAATACGCTTTACCGCTACTAAGTGAGACTCCTTAGGTTGAGACTGATAATGAGCACATACGCATACTGAAAACATAATATCGGGCCTACTTGCGGTAAGATAAAGTAAACTACCAAGCATACCTCGATATAGACGAATGTCTACATCTTTACCGCCCGTATCCTTATCAAGATGCGTAGTCGTGCTCATTGGAGTCTTTTTCCCAGAGGCATTCTCCATTCCAAATCGCTAAAGCAACTCCACCGTATACTTCGTTTGGTGGATGAAGATTGCATCGTCCATTTGGCGAATTTGGAGACCTAAGAAATATTTGAGCTCACCAATGTGGCTCATCTCAAATTGATCCTTCATCACATTAGAAAACTCTTCGCAAAGAGCAAAGTTAGTAGCACCGAAAATGATATCATCAACATAGATTTGAACTAAAATTATATCATTATTCGAATACTTAACAAATAATGTGGAATCAACTTCTCCCATTTTAAAACCTAAATCCAAAAGAAAATTCTTTAGATGGTCATACCAAGCTCGAGGAGCTTGTCTCAAACCGTAAAGAGCTTTCTTAAGTTTAAAAACATGATTTGGAAATTTTTCATTTATAAAACCCGGAGGTTGAGAAACATAAACTTCCTCAACAACATCTCCGTTTAAAAATGCACTTTTTACATCCATTTGAAATAATTTAAAATCCTTATGGCATGCAAAAGATATTAGTAATCTAATTGATTCTAATCTAGCTACCGGAGCAAAGGATTCTTCGAAATCGATACCTTCCTCTTGCCGATAGCCTTGAGCTACTAACCGAGCTTTGTTTCGGACGACGACTTGGTTTTCGTCGGTGTTGTTCTTGAAGATCCACTTTGTCCCTATGACGGTGTGGTTCTTCGATGGCAATGGAACAAGCTCCCAAACCTCATTCCTCTTGAATTGAATGAGTTCCTCCTCCATGGCTAAGATCCAAGCGCTATCTTCGCATGCTTCATTAACATTCTTTGGCTCTATCGAGGAGGCAAAGGTACAATGAGCGAAGTAGTTCACTTGCGATCTCGTCTTGACACTATCATGGATATTTCCAATGACTTGCTCATGAGGATGGTCATGAACGGTATGAAGCCGTTTGGGAATACCTTGATCACAAGAAACATTCTCAACAACTTCATTAGTCGGGTTAGTATCAATAGAATCAATAGAATTAATAGAATTAGAATTACCAATTGAATCACATAAGACATCCATAGAGTCATCATCATTAGTAATTCTCGTTGGAACAAATCCTTCATTAAATGAAACATGAAGTGATTCCTCGATCGTTGAGGTTCGTTTGTTGTATATCCGGTAGGCTTTGCTACGTGAGGAATACCCAACAAAAATCCCATCATCGGATCTTGGATCGAATTTGTCCAAACTACCATACGTGTTCTTAATAAAACATTTTGAACCAAAAACACGAAAATGTTTAAATTGAGGCAACCTATCAAACAACAATTCATAACAAGTTTGTTTAGTGCCGGGCCTCAAAAGTATTCTATTAAACACATAGCAAGCGATGTGTACCACTTCCACCCAAAATTGATGGCCAAGTTGGCTATCATCAAGCATGGTGCGAGCACACTCCACTAGCGTCCTATTCTTTCTCTCAACAACACCATTTTGAGGATGTGCGCGAGGGAATGAAAAGGTGTGTGTAATACCAACTTCATCACAAAATGTCTCAAAAGACTCATTCTCAAATTCACCTCCATGATCACTACGAATAGTGACAATGGTGGTTCCTAAGAGATTTTGTACTTTCTTAACAAAAATTGTGAAGTTTTCAAAAGCTTCATTTTTATTACATAATGAAAATACCCAAGTAAACCTATAAAAGTCATCAACGATGACAAGTCCATATCTAGCATTACCTAATGAAGCAACTCTAGTTGGCCCAAATAAATCTAGATGTAAAAGCTCTAGTGGCCGCTTAGAAGAAATGCTTTTCTTAGGTTTAAATGAAGATTTTGGAAGCTTGCCTCGTTGACACGAGTCACAAAAGCTTTTCTTTTGAAAGACAAGCTTAGGAAAGCCTCTAATAGAATTTAACTTGGAAAGCTTCAATAGTGTTCCAAAGTTCACATGACCAAAATGTTGATGCCATAAGTGTTGTTCACTTGTGTTGGCAATGAGACATTGTTCATGTGATCTTGGAAGATCTAGGATATATATATCCTTATGGCGTGTGCCGGAAAACAATAATTCATTATTATCTTTTCTTAAAATATGGCACATTCCTTTCGCAAAGCTAACTTTGTAACCTTTGTCACAAAGTTGGCTTTTTGAAATAAGATTGTGGTTTAATCCTTTAACAAGGTAAACATCACATATAATGGGTTTAGAAGGATTACCAACTTTACCAACACCTATGATGGTTCCGCTCTCGTTGCCTCCAAATACGACGCGGTTCCCATTTGCGATGGGCACCACTTCGGAGAGCAATTGAGCGTCACCCGTCATGTGTTTTGAACACCCGCTATCGAGTATCCAATTCCCCTTGGAGCTAAATTTAAATTTGTTGCTCCGTTTCTTTTTCTTTTCCTTGAGTACCTAAAGATAGAAAATTTCATATCATGGTACCCAAGGTCATTGGGTCCAAAAGATTAGACCTTTGGAAGCCAAGTCCAATTGGACTTAGACTTCCCCACATAATTTCTACTATGCACAACATCTGAAAAATAAGCATTCATGTAAACTTTTTTTTCATCCATGCTTGTGTCCTTTGGGCTCCAAATTGTGAATATTTTGGGAGCCCTCATCCTATTGGGTGCATGCATGCGTTGTTGGTTTCTACGTGATGCATGACGTGGATAGGCATAAGGAACATGATGGAATGGTGCATTATGAGAATTATTCATACGATGATGTGGGTGTACATATGCATGTGGAGGAACACGTGCGTGAGGGTGTCTCACATGGTGTGCACGTGCCCGTGGACGTGTAGCATAGAAATCATCATATGTGTGTGCCGGTGGAGTAGGACGTGTGTTCCTACGTGGCATAGTATTGGTGTACATATAAGCATGACCCTTCTTTGGAGGTCCACCCAAAGTGGGTTTCTTTCCGAAAGAGGGTGTGGATGAGGTGGAAGCACCATTGGTAGATGAACTACTAATAGAGTGTTTTCTACCACTCGTTGAGTCACCAGAAGTTGGCCTAACAAAAGTAGTGGCCGATTTGGATGAACTTCCCATCGTATACCCCAAGCCAATGTGATGATTGGCCGGAAGTAAGTCACTTAGGATTTTATCCAAATGGTCCTTACCCTTATTGAATTTATTAATTCGGCCTAATGTGTTCTCATATTTCTCGGTGAGAGAATGCATAGAAGCATCCAAAGTGGATACTTGCGATGTGAGCACACAAACACGAGATTTAAGATTCTCATTCTCAATACTCAAGGTCGAGTTTTGAGAAGTCAAATCCGCTATCTTGTGTTCCTCTGGATCCTCAATGCTAACATGTTCAAGTTGAGTCTTGAGATTAACAATATCATTCTTCAACCCTTCAACAACGGTGTCGTTGTTGGTGATGATAGTTTTAGGCGAGGTTTGAATGCTAGCTAAGTCATCTTTTACTTTAGTATAACTATTTACTAATTTAGTATACTTAGACCACAATTGCGAATTAGCATTCCTAAGGTCATCCATAGTTACCTCATCGCCTTCGTTGTCGCTATCATCGGAAGAGGAAGATCCTTGATCATGCTCCTCTCTTGCCATGAAGCACATGTGTGCTTGCTCCACTTGCTCATCATCCGACTCTCCGCTAGATGAATCATCGGAGTCGGTGAATGTCCCGACAAGCCCCTTTTTGTTCCCTTTCTTGTACTTCTTGGACTTGTCATACTTCGGCGCCTTCCACTTCTCCTTTTGCTTGTTTAGAGGACACTCCGCTTTCATGTGTCCTGGCTTGTTGCATTTAAAGCACAAAGAAGAGGAGGCGTTTGAAGAATTGAACTTTGACTTGTTTTTGAAGTTACCTTTCCGGAAGAACCGGTTGAACTTCTTGTCCATGAGAGCCATGGACTCCAAGTCCAACTCGTTTTCCGAGTTCTCATCATCAGTTGATGTGGAAGTAGATGGAGCGGCCTTGAAAGCAATAGCTTTCTTCTTTGGCTCTTCTTGTTGTAGGTAAGACTTCATCTTTTCCTGCAACTTCAACTTGCTATCCTTGTGTACCTCATAAGACATCAAGGTACCCATTAGTTGAACAACGGTATACTTGTTCATAACGTCACCTTCCTCGATGGCGAAGGTACGATTTTCCCAACTCGAAGGAAGTCCTTCGATAAGCTTCGAACATTTCTCCTTTTGGGTGTAAGTTTTGCCGAGAGCCTCTAACTCGCTTATGATGTCGACAAAACGAGCATAATACTCCTTCATCTTCTCACCCTGTTGCATATGAAACATCCCGTAATCTTTATTAACTACAACGAGTTTAGAGTCTCTTACCCTACTCGTCCCTTCATGTAATATGAGGAGGGAGTTCCATATTTGATATGCACTCTTACATGTGTATATCTTGTTGAAATCCTCGGGCTCCAAAGCACATTGCATGGCGTTCATTGCCTTGACATTGCTTACCTCCGCGGCGACCTCCGCGGGAGTCCATTTCTCGAAATCTTCTTCGGTGGGCTCGACATATTCCTTCATCGTGGTCCTCTATAGTGAAGCACTCCGGAGGAAAGTTTCCATCCGGTATTTCCAGTACCCGTAGTTGGTACCGTTGAAGAATGGAGGCCTCGTTGAGGAATGTCCTTCCATTATCGAAAACGCTCCTTCACGGTTCTTGAAGGTGCTATAGTCGGAAGGTGGACGAATGGTCTTGTTGTCGTTGGCAGACATAGCTATAGACTTGGCTCCGATACCAAATGTAATGCCCTGCTAAGCTACTGCACAAGTACTAGAGGGGTGTGAATTGTACTTTAAAATAATTAAGAGGCTAATTCCTAATTACTTGCAAACTCTACCAAACAATGCGGAAAAGTAAATGTTAGACAACAAAGAAACAATCGCAAACAACGATATTACTGGGTTCGGATCCACCCAAGTCTCCCCGACTTGTTCCCGGTGATCCTACGTCCCAAACACCCGGATCCCCTCCGGATACTTGAGTTAGAAACCCTAACTCAAGATTTCCACTATGAAATACTTGTGAAGAACCTTCACCAAGTCAAATCATACACAAAGTAATTTGTGACTTCCACAACCCGGAATCACAATCGCAACTCTCACAATCGAGAAATAAACACTTACAAAATGAAAGTAAATGAAATAGAATAACTTACCATAAAATACCTATGCCTTGAGTATACTTACGAATTAGGGCAAGGATGAATTTGAGGAAGAAGAAGGCACCAAACCCTAGCTCCAAGATGTAGATCAGCGATGGAGAGCTATGGGGTTGTTGGTGACCTAGGATCAAGCACTTGGCTTGGAAGGCTTCACACTCAATGAATCTCTCTTTGGAAGTAAGAGTGAGGAGAGATTATTGAATGGAATGAAAGAGCTTTGAATGAGCTTGGAATGATTTCTCTTGATCTCTAAACTTGCAATAATATCAGCCTTGAGTGCAATGAATGCAGCTCATCAAGTATATATAGGATAGAGGAGAGAGAGAAAGAAATTCGAGTCATTAAATGCTCCAACGGCTCTTTTCTGAACCAAACTAGTCGGTCAAAGAACAACCACCGACCGACTAGTTTATCAACTAGTCGATCGGTCATTTAACGTAGACCGACTAATGGAAGAACAGCCAAAAGGTCGAAGCACAGACAAAAGGAACTAGTCGGTCCAAGAAGAGTAGCTGACCGACTAGTTTCACAACTAGTCGGTCGGTTACTCAACAGAGACCGACTAAGAGATAAAACTGAAGTCTGAGCACAAATTAATTTAGTCGGTCCAAGAACAAATGTTGACCGACTAGTTCATCAACTAGTCGGTCGTCAAATGTGCATAGACCGACTAACGATAAACAGTAAGTTAGGTGAAAATTGGCATGTACAGTAAAGCTCAACTAGTCGGTCCAAGAAGGAAAGTTGACCGACTAGTTTATCAACTAGTCGGTCGATCAATGAACACAGACCGACTAATTATAAACAGTAGCTCAGGCTCAAATTTGCATGTACAGGGAAAGCTCAACTAGTCGGTCACAGAAGCATCACTGACCGACTAGTTCACAAACTAGTCGGTCGGTGAGTCAACTTAGACCGACTAACTGTAAACAGTAAAGAGCTTGGAATTGACTGACTGAAACTAGTCGGTGCAAGAAGCTTTGCCGACCGACTAGATCACCATCTAGTCGGTCAGTTCTTCTTCTTGAACCAACTAACATGCACAAGAAGTCGTGAATCGAAGCGCGAAGCTTCGGGAAAGTTTGTATGGACTTCTACTAAGATCCTAGAGCTAAGATAGGAGCGTTATGAAGATTTAAACCGTAAGACCTATTCAAGGCTTAACATTCTACGAAAAAAGCTTAAATACAATAAATAAAACTTGACGATACCGTCTTCAAAAGCTTCAATCGAATCTTCATGACTTCTAAAATGGTCCATAAGCTTCAACGAAGCTGTAGGCATACGAACACGTGCTTTGAGAAGTCTTGAGACGTCGTAATTGATATTCATATGAATTTGGCGACGATCTCCATAACTGCGCTCACAAGGTGTTAGTTCACGATATATTTATGTTTGTTCATCATCCAAAACCAAATTCGGGGAGTCCAATATCCAACAAAGAGTTTAGAGAATCTCAGTTTGTGTAGCAACAGTTGTCTCTGTCAATCAGCGCAGGTCAGATCGCATCTGACAGGAAGTCGTCGCCAACGTCACGTCCTCGCCTCTGGAAGTTGCTGCCTAGATGATTTCCCCCTTAAGAACTTGTGGCCTTGATGCTCGTTGTCTTCTATTGTTGCGCAATGTGTTGAGGACCACTTTGAAGTCTTGAGCAATATGTAGAAGCTCTCTCCAATGGAACTTGCAGCCAAGGCTTGAAGACTTCAAGTATGTTGCGACCTTGATGTTTGCTTGGGTTATAGAGTTGTGCAAGGAGATGTGGAGAGTAACTTGGAGAAGTAGGTTGCGGCCAAGGGCTTGGAGGAGATGAAGAACTTTGGCTTAGAAGATGTTGAAATAGATGAAGCTATTCAGAATACAACTCATGCTAAAATAAATACCACTGATTTGATACAGAGATTAAAATCAAAAGAAATATGGATATGTTGTAGAGCACTGATGTCACATCCCTCTCCCCGGGATATGCAGGGAGGCAGGGTACATGACGAGAACTAAAGACGTATCTGCAGGTCCACTATGCATTGCTGGGAATAGTACATGTAGTATTCAACAAGCAGCCAACCAACAAACACAGAACGAACAAAGTCACAGATAAATACTGAAAGCCAAACACTAAACAATTTCAGACAAAAATATTAAGAAGGTGATTTATAGTGAATTATTTGGTGAAGTCTGCCAAATCTGTTTTCCAGACAGATTTCAGAGTCTGTCTTGATGCTGATTTTGGGCCTATTACAGTCAGAATTTCAAAATATAGGTACTCTGATGAAGTTGGAGGAAAACTTGTTAGCTTTCCAACGAGACTAAAATCATACAATTCCAGTGTGTGTGCAGGTAATAAGCTTCGTTTTGCTAAACTATGTACATGTTGACAGAATTGCAGACATGTTGTAAAGAATGAATTTTTAACATAACTTTCAGTTCGAATTGGAAAAGGTTGTGAACATGAAAGTTGCTCATAACTACGAGATGCACATCATATAAAATTTCCAAAGCATTCCTAATAGCCAATTAAATCCAGAACTTAATCAAAGTTTCAGCTTTAATCAAGAGATGCAATTATTCAACCAAGATGAGATTTTTACTTCTACAAATAACAATCAAATAGCATACCCGTGGAAATTGGATTCCTACATCTCTTAAAAAGATGTGAGCTTCTCTCCTCCTTCCCCTCCTTCCCCTTTCCTTGATTTCCCTTGCTTCCTTCTCCTTCTCTTCCTCCTTCTCTTTTCTTCTCTCTTCTTTCTTTCTTCATTTCTTTTTGTTTTGTTTTTTGTTGCATGGCTGAATTCAGCCTCCCTAGGGGAAAACGAGAGAGGGGGAAATAATGGAGTGAAAAAGAAAAAGAAATGAAAGGAAGAACGTAGAAGAATAGAGAATGAAGGGAATTAATTAAAGATAGATATTTTTATAAAGGCCCATCGTTAATTACAAGTTTGCCATCCCATGCCATCCTACTACACACACATAAACTTAATTACAAGTTTTCCCTTCTATGCACACGCCTCACTAATTTACAAAAATACCACTAACCACAACCCTCTTCACACTAGCCTTTTTACATCACACATTTCCTATTACACATAAAAGGTAATAATACTTAAGAAATAATAATGATCATAATACATAATAATACTACTACTAATACCATTACCATACTACATTACTATATATCTCGGCACTACTATATCTACTACATTACTGTATGCACTACACTTCAAAAGGAACCAATATCACCAAATTCCGACACATATCATTACACCATTCGAGATGCAGCCATAGACATACTATAACACATCCATATAGCTAGACATACACCACAATAGTCATCCATAGGCAACCAATGTAGTAGTTACTATACACACTACAAAACTTCTATACACACCACAGACATATCCAATCATACATACACTATAGAGTAAACAAAAACACACTATGTATCATGCAAATATATAGGCCCTAGTGTACATGGCACTATGGGTCATTAAAACTGAGTTGTGATCGTCCTGGCGCAAACGGTTCGTCGATGCGAGCTCTGTAGAGAAAGTTATGCACTTTTTAGCGTCAGCCATCGAGCTCCTTGCAAAGTTGCGGCCGAGGGATGTTCTCTAAGTTTTTTGGCCGAAATTTTTGGTTGTCTCTCTCTCAAAATCTTTCTCTTGGAGTATGGGTTTATATAGGAGATGATGGGATAAGAATAAATCTCTTAGGAAATGAAGTTTGAATATGAATGGCTATGGAGTACAATTTGTGTAGTTATAGGATTTGAATTAGATATCATTTAATTACCTTTGCTTTGCATGAGATTCTCCATATCTCTCCATCTTTGACCAAGTCTCCAATTTGTATGGCATTAGGATTTGAATGTCGCACCAATTGATTTGAATGAATTCAAATATGGATTTGAATTTATTTGATCCTTATCTTCACATCTGTGACTTAGTTCAATTGTTGTAGCCATATTCTCCATCTTTGACTTAGTCTACTTGAAGTGTGTATAGCAATTCCTCCATCACTTTTGGCTAGTCTCTCTTTGAGTATTTGCGAGAGTACCATTCCTGAAAACACTTAGTACACACATTAAATCGTTCACACACATTTGTTCTCATCAAACACGAAGTCATCGATCGTTGTATCCAACTATACGTTGTATCCAACAATGTTTTCATTGAAACTCAGCTTAAATGACATGTAATCAACTCATGGGTGTCTGGAGATTGACTAAGTGAATAGCTTATGCTCTCAAAGAGTTTTAAAAACAATTTTAAAAACTTTTGTTCCGTAAATCATTTTGTGTGTATGTGTGCAATAAGACTTGGCTTTAACATATTCCTAGAAAGACCAATTCACACACTAGACTTAAATGAAGACTACTTGAAGCCGATCAGATGTTGATGTAGATGCACGCTTCACTTTGAATTTGAGCTCCGCTATCATTAGGCTTGAGCACATTCCATGAGCTTCATCTTTGAGCTTCACTTGTGCTAGACTTGGAGCTATCAAATGTGTCTCCATCCTCTGAGGGTGGTTGAGCTTTTTTGGAGTATGCGTAACGCTATTGATCGCACAACCTACACACTTTAGATGGTGTTTATAAGTACACTAACATCATTTGGTGTGCTCATCATCAAAACTACTTAGGGGTGGGATTCGATTTCCCATCAGTCACGTCATTTTGTAGAGTCCCTACTTTACATAGATCCTTGGAAAATAGTAGGACCATCATCAATCATGATGTCCACTAGTTTTCCTAATGGTTGAGTATAGCATTGATGTTTGATTCTATCTCTTGATCCTTTTAGTTTATATCTGGAACTCCTTCCAGTTCTATCACATTACCCACTATCATTTCACAAAGAGATACCTTCTCTAATAAGCTGACACACTGAGTAACAAAACTCTTTTGTTCCATAAATTAAAAGAAAATATCCTTAGAAAAAACTTTGGATATCTTACAAACTAAATACATCAAGTCTCATGCATCAACCCCAAATCTTAACAATCTTTAGATTTGGTCCTCTCCCATATCTCATATGGAAAGTTAAGCATATAACCATAACCAACATATGTACTACCTTCTCTAGGGCATAGCCCTTGAAGGAAAGAGACAACTCAGCATCACACATCACGGATCTCATCTTTTTTAATAGGGTGTGATTTGTTTTCCTTGACATTGAAAGAATGAGTAACCTGAGTGGGAATCATATTCTCTTGTAATTATGCAAGGAATTTCAGACATGAGTGTTATACTCTTCGATCTCATCGAAGAATCATAACACTACTTCATGCACTCTACTTTCATAAAGTAGGAGTGTCCACTTTCTTGCTCATGTATACATTGGACTACATACATCACCATGTATAAGTCCTTAGATTTCCCTACTAACTCTTTTCCCTTTGTCCTACAAAGGTGTATTAGCCATTAAGCCTATGAGACAAGATTTGCAAGTTGCACCTGATTCATAATCACAAAGGATTCACAATCCTTTCTTTTTCCACCATTAATCTTTCTTGCTTTTATGGCTTTGACTACAATCTCACAAAAGATTTTATTTATACTTGGAGTTTTTTTATTCATCTCATGAATATTTAATGTGATTCATGCATTCAAAACATATACGCTTTTATTTAACGTATCGAAATAATTTTATGAAAAATGTTCACAACATTCTTCCAACATGTATTTTCTTGGTCCATAAAAATACACATTCAAACACATATTTAGTACAAAAATAAATAGCGTAATATCTATCGCCACAAGACAATACTTGGTGAGAGTGTACTTTATGGAAATCGTAGCAACTCTTGCTCCAATTGCCAATTAGAATTATCATCCCACAGACTCCCACTCTTCTATTAATTCTCATCTCATGTAATATCTACATATATAAGAATTAACGTTGATATCAAATACCCAAATTAGAATTAGAGAGTTTGTTCCAAATCATTAATACACACTATAGATAAGGCATGGTATGCCCCTTCTATCCAAGAGTTCCAAGTTATCCTAACAATTTCTCTTTCAGTGCACAAAAACATACATCTTTGGCAATTATTCATCCTCCTCTTTCCTTCAAAAAGGAACTCTCTACCCAGATCAACACTTTGATGAGCTCTGGAAACCAGTTTGTTTCACATTGACATTCAATATGAACTGAGAGAAGACGATATCATGAATAAGAATTATATCTCCATATAAATTATTATCTGACCTCAACAATTCCAACTCCTCTATGAATCCAATTCATCTTGAGGATATACTCTATAGATCATATCTATATTGTTGGAATTCTTAGTTAGTGCATTAATGTGGTTACAAATACGATGCATGTTTACTCGCCATATGTCAATGCATACTAAAATTTTATCAACCAATTACAATAATAATGGCAGGTGGGTGTGATCAAAATAAAGGATAAATTCAAGACAGACATGATGTTGAATAATAACATAAAAGAGTTATTAGGATGCTATAGATGTTCATGAATAATTAAATTGGTTTTTATCTAATTATTTCTCCAACTATTTAAGAAAATATCTTCAACCCAAAAGATAGACAAAAATTATCATACAATTTCTTAGTGGGAATTGAGATCCAACTATCTTGAGTTCGATAACCTTAACCATTGCCAACAAGTTATCACACTGCAAAGATTGTAGACAAACTCATTTGTCAATTGCAACACCTTGTAACTCTCAATATGGTTTTTGCCCCTATCCCTTTATGACATTGACCTTTGCCAATATGCCATAAAGTCTTGTCTAGTCATTCCCATACATTTCATATTCATCCGGATGTGATTAAGGTGCCCTTGACCTTCTCCAACAATGCCCATCCTCATATCATTCGAATCCATCTCGTGGTAGCAAAGATGTATCACTTGAATTGGAACGATGTGCCTTGACCTTCGCCAATAACCACACGACAAATTACAAAGTAATCTACATTCTTGGAAATGATGGATAATCCTTAAAATGATTTAGAACGTAATAGACTTGATATAGTTGGAAACACTAAATCATATTGATTTAATTGGATCAAATCTAATAGCTATTAATAAGTCTTTCCAACTTTCTTGGGTTGAGATCTATTAATTAATCAAATTAATTAGATTTTGTGCAAAATATGATACATAAGCAAACAATTTGCAAACGATCCATATTTCGACATCATTTAATCGCATTAAATGATTGCATAATAATTACTTATGTGAAAGTAAAAATAATCTAATAAAATTGCTTAATTATTATTTGGACCATGTGGCAATATCATATACCGTTAGGTTAGATAACTAACGACAGAGCGAATGCAGGATCCTTATAATTATTTAGCCAATAATCATATTATAAAGCTAAATACGCAATTTAAGCAAGCGAATAATTTTGCGAGCAATCCTTGCGACAACACATTACTTCAAATAAATCATGATCATATCATGAAATAAATAGATCTAAGAATTTTATCTTATAAAATTATTCCAAGATTTATTTTCCATGAAACCAATTTGTTATCATACAACACATATCATGAAAATAAAATCTTAAATTCAAAATTGATTTTACGGATCTTTAAAATCATAACATACATGCAATATCATATATTACTTATTAAATGCAAATCTCTAATGTTTGGAGTGAAGATAATCAAATTATATTCGTCCTAGTGCACAAGATCAACACTTGATCTTTGCAACACATTAGAAAATATTTACGCATGCATCTCAAGATCAAATACAACCTTTGCATTAATAATTAAAAAACAGAAATTTAAAAAAGCACAAATAGGGAAAAAAAATCACACTAGAAATTGTTGCAGTAGTCGACTAGACGGCATACGCTAGTGGACTAATCCACAATCTCCAAGTTACGTAAATCAGTTGATGGTGAGCTAGTCGATTAGTTCTACAAGGCTACTTAACTAGTTCCCGGATTAGTCGACTAGGGGTTACCCATAGTCGACTAATATAGTGTTTTGACTGATTTATGCCATCTCGGTTTTGTGATGATAAAATTCTAGCATTAATATCCTTGCGCGAACATATTAACGCATGTCACAACAATTGATTTTTGATGAATAAAATTATGATTTTGATCAATTTTAAATCTTCAAATATAGCATAATTTAACGATTTGCAGCATGGCTCTTATACCACTATAAGAAAATATGCTAGGAATGCTAAACTATTTAGCATGCAGCGAAAGACTAAAAATCAAATTGTTCTACAAGCATATCATAGCCAACATCTACTACAAGAAATTAATGCTAATAAAAATTCATGCCTTTGCGAGAATAAACTTAGCAATATCCACGGATCCAAAAACATTTCTGGCGAAGACCATGCGTCGCTACTCCATCCTACATGGTACAGTAGAAGTCGAACATCGGTTATAATCTTGTCACGATCCATGAGTTCCTGCCAAGCCCGAATTCCAATCCCAATCAACGTGGCTAGAGATTAAGAGGAGGAGAAGGAACTACTTCGAGACAACACAACCATTGCGTCAAGAGCACATATATGGAACCATGTGCATGCATGAGACCTTTGTAAGCCATGCATGCATGGAGAAAATCCATGCATGGGCATGTGCGTGTTGTTGCCAAGGAAAGAAGTGTGAATGCAACAATTGCATGCAAAACTCCATCCCATTGGCTAATAATCAAGCATGGTGCGTGAGTGCGTCTTTCTGATTTGGAGACTTCCATGCCACAATTGCATGTCCACTAATGAAAATAAAGTTAAGTAGAAATTCATGCTTGCAACAATTGCATGATCTTTTGCTAATAATCCATAGGGCCACATAATCTATCTCCCTGAGATATATATTGCGATTGGTGTACTATTTTTCTCTTTCTCTAATCAACCCACATGACATCGCTTACATAGAGAGAGAAGAGGAATTGTACTTGAAACCTAATATCCAATTATGTTACAAGAAGAAGAAGACATATGGAATAGGTTTTCTAATCCAACTAGGACTCTTCATTTGAATCCAATTCAAATCCAAAAACAAAGGTAGATTAGTCAAACCAAAACTCCTATGAATCTTCTATTAATACTTTAAGAATTCATATTGAAGTCATACATTATAAGTTCGGGTCGGCTTTGGACCCAATAATTGAATCAAACTAGCATCCAACCATTGAACCAACACCGTTTTTGAACATGGGCAAATTAGTCGACTAGTGCTTATGCACAAGTCGACAAAATGCCCACTTAATCACCTATATTGACAACGTACTAGTCGACTAGTAAACTCTAAGTTTGTTTTTTCTGTAGGTTGGTTAGTCGATTACTGAAGCATCATTAGTCGACTAATCACATATAACAGGTTTGGTTTAGAGTTAATGTATTCTCCTTTTGCTTGGATCATTTGTAGATCTTTACAAATCTTACCAACATGTACTTATAACTCCTTGTGACGCATATTCTCTCTCTAATAAGCTTGATCACAACACTTATGATCGGTTCCATACATCACATGTACGTGAAGCTCATCCTTTCATTTCTCGTGAGAGGTCGTCACCTATATATGACTCTAATAGCCCGATTTTAACGAGCATGATCATGTCGTGTTCTAGGTACGGCAGAACTGCTAGCCACACATGCTGTCACCATCGTTTGGAATTATCATTGTTTGGTTAACATGTAGACTAGAATCTCTTAGAACCAAACCTAGGCCTTACCATTACAGATTTCGTGCAGTCTGATCCTAGTCATCACTATGTTACTGAGGTGTTAGGATACGGTTTCCTGTCAAATCCCACTACACCATATGTCCAGAGCGAAATGCGTCCCATAGTATTCGAGATTGGATACAACTTGTTATCATAACAAGTTTATCCTTCTCCCTTGGCCAAAGACTTAATTATAGTTCATATTCAGGTCTATGCAACGCTAACCTCCCATACCGGAGGAGACGAATCCTCCATCTTGATGGCCATTCCCTTCGCACGCTTCCAACTGTAAACAGTGAGTACCTACGTATTGGGTGTAATACCGATCTTCAGTACAAGCCAAAGTATATCATTCCATGCTTAATGTCCTTTAGCACATCTCATGTAATGAGAACTATGCAGCACCTACTGCCACCGTGAGCTTGTTGTTTGATAGTCAGAGTATGAATACAGTGCAGAAGCTTCTCAGCTAGTCGTTCTGTGAACTTGTTCTCCAACAAGGACATGTGCGTGTCTCATGATGTCCCCACATTGAGCAACTATGAGACTAGCCACTATCATCTAATAATTGAACTCAACATACATTGGTTTATTCGAAACCCTGATATCACATTTTCGATATTCCAATGTCCAAAACCATTTTGGGAGATACCATTAGGCCTCATTATCTGATCTCATCATGATCCAAATGTATGTCATACACATCCCTAAGGACGTTATCCAATGTAATCAGATTGTAACCTCGAGGGTGCACACTCAAATGCACAAGGATTACTCCGATAAGGAGAACCAAATAGCTTACTATCATTTTAAATGAGAAGTCTCAATTCCCTAATTGATGTAAGGACACATATTCCACAACACAAAGAACAAAAGGCTATATGCTCAAGTATCGAAGGCCAAAATTTTTTAAGATCATTGGGTATACTGACTCTGATTTTTGCTAAATGCTAAGATAGTATGAAATCTACGTCCAGTTATGTTTATCTTCTAGTTGGAGATGTCATCTTCTAGAAGAGTGCTAGACAGTATCTTATATAGCATATTCTACAATGACTGTAGAGTTCATAGCATGTTATGGGCATCCAATCATGGAGTACGGCTGTGAAGATTTGTCACGAGGTATAAATAATCGATGGTGTTAAAAGATCACTTAGGTTATTTTGTGACGATAAGTAAGCATTTTTATATTCTAAAAATAACAAGAGCTTTACGATGTCAATACATATTGACATCAAGTTCTTAGATGTGAAAGAAAGAGTTCGGAGTGAATAGTTGTCTATAGAGCACCAGAACAAACTACATGATTGCGGATCTGCTTACTAAAGGAGTGCCTCCAAAGCATTTCATGAGCATATTGTTTGTATGGTTGTCATATCAACTGAGAATATTCAGGTTTAGTGGGAGTTTGTTCTTCTGGGTGCTCGTATGATACATACATTTTTCAGTTATTTTAGTTTATGGACCTTTGTGGTTATTTTCTGCAGAAATAAAGTTTGTGTTTATTTACACTTTGATTTTGGTATAGTTTGATCTCATTAAGATTTAAGGGTAGACAAGTTGAAAATAGGCATATTAAAATCATATTACATGAAATTTTTATGCTACACATCCACATCAAGATACATATCATTCAGTTGTATCGACATACTTGACCATTGATGTGTCGAATTATGACATTTGTAACAAAGGCCGCTTTGATCCTATGTTGTTATGATTGATGGACCGGATTGGGTTATAGTTACATTTCAATAATGACAGTAATGTTGAGGTCATTCGGTTATTTTTGCAAAGCATGATTATAAGGTTTTATAAATAGCCCAAGTGGGAGATTGTTGGATCATTAATCTAACATTGGGCTTATAAGTAAAATAGTTATGTATTGCATGATGTCAAATAAAGTTAAGCCCAATTAAAAGTGATCTGTTTTGTTATTGGTTATTTGGATTTTAATGTATGTAATAGTGTGTGCCTTTAATGTGTAGACTTAAAGAGTAATTTTTAATTTTATGATGAGATAATTTAGGAATACCAAAGATAACAGGGTTGTTATCTATATATAATGATTATGGTCCCCGGATCTCATCAACGGAGGTTTCTATTCTATTCTGAAATCTCGTCGTCAAATAGAGAGAGAGAGAGAGAGAGAGAGAGAGAGAGAGAGATTCTCTCAAAGATTCATGTTAATCTAAAAGGCCAACCACATGGATCAATGGGATTAATCATCAAGGATTCAGGTAGGATTTTGCATATATTTTTTTCCATTAAATTCTCAATGATTTAATATGAATTTCTTGTTTATTTTTAAGGATGGTTTTCGCCGAAGAAATCAATTTATCCCCAACAAAAACACTTCTATAAAATATGCATTATAAAATGAGATTAATAGGCTCAAGTGGAATCGCACGAATTTCTTCAAATGCAATCGAAGTAGCGTTTTCTTCTTAGGCAGAGTGAGAGAAAGCACATGGGCAGTGTGTTTATTTTTTCAATTCTGTCCAAGTAAGTAGATGCCAAGTAAGGCCCTGTTTGGATTGACGAAAAATGAAAGAAAGGTAGAGAAAACTGAAGAGAAATTCGTTTCTTTGTGTTTGGTTGGAATTAAAAAAAGATAAAATTTTTCCATCCACTTTTCTCTCCTTACACCAAAGGAAAACAAGGAAAATTCATGAGGTGATGCTGGAGATCATCGCTCGAGATCGTCGCTCACTCGATCGCTCTTCTTTCAATCTCCCTCTCCAGCCTGTAACACAATGATCTCCTCCTCCTAGTTGATTCATCGATCTCCAGCCTCACTTGGTGATCTGCATTCGTTGATCTCCATCCTTGCACTTTGATCTCAACTACTCAATTGATTGGTTCCCAAAAGTTCAGGAAAAAGAATTATGGTAGGCTCCCAGTGTTGCGTAAACCCACCAGAGTTAAGTTTCGCTTGTGGCGGCGACGGCTCCGTCGTCGAGAGCTTTCAGTGACACGATAGCTACGTCACCGGCTCTGTTGATTCTGAGAGAAATAGAGAACGAAAAGATATTTTGTTGTTGGGGATTCCAGATATGGCTGAGAGTATTTTTTTTGATGCTGAATAAGAGAAACTCCATCCTCTTATATAGGGGCCACCACCATATCTTCCATCCCTTAACCGCCCCAGAGTTTGCTCAACCGCCCACGATTTCCTCAACGGCCATGTGAGACTTGGTCTCTCGGTTGAGGAAAATCCTCAACCGAGTATCGGGTCGGTTACAAGCAGATTTGGCCATATCAGGCCATAACCAACTTACATCTCCCACTTGGCCTGAAATGGCCAAGTGCATTCTGGGCATACCCTCACTATCCGTGAGATATAACTCATGATGTAATTTTACATACTCCCACTATCCGTGAGATATGCACATTTTATTTACCGAGTAAAATCATTGTATATGATTGTCTCCTTTCATTATTCATGGAAGTTTTCTGGACTTAAATATTTCTAAGTCCCATCAAACCAACATGTTTGATGAATGTTCCTACTGGAATACCCTTCGTCAAGGGATTATCAATCATATCACTTGTTGGAATGTAAGTCACATTGACTTCTTTCTTTTCCATCATATCATGTATGTAATGATATTGTATTTCAATATGTCTTCCTTTGGAACTGTTTGCACCACTATGGATCAAGCTGATGGCTGCTTGATTATCACAGTGCATCTCAATTGGTCCATCCACCAAATTGAGATCCAAGTCCAATAGGAACCGTCTGATCCAGACCGCATGAGTAGCTGCCATACTACATGCTATATAATCAGCTTCTTGTGTGTATCTCGCTACACACCCCTGTTTCTTGCTACCCCAAGAAACAGCTGCACCACCAAAGATGAACACATGTCCTGCAGTTGACTTCCTGTCATCTTTGTCCCCTCTGAAATCTGCATCGGAATAACCAAGAACCTCAAGCGAATCTGCTTGATAAACTAACTTGTGGTGCACCGTACCCTTTATATATTTCATAATCCTCTTTACAGCTTCCCAATGAGCTGGACCAGGATTACTTTGATATCTACTAACCAGACTAACTGGATACGCCAAGTCTGGTCTATTACACAGCATTGCATACATCAAACTTCCAATAGCCTGAGCATATGGAACATTCAGCCGACTTTGTCCCTCTCCAGGACATTGTTCTTTACTTAACGGCTTTCCCATAACCAATGGTGTAGGGGCCGCATTGGAATTGTACATTCCAAATCTCCTCAATATTGTATGCAAATACTTTTCTTGGTTTAAACTTAACATTCTAGACTTCCGATATCTAAGGATTTGTATTCCAAGAACATAGGATGCATCACCCATGTCCTTCATCTCAAATTCACTACAAAGTGCTGATTTGATTCCTTTCAACACTTCAATGTCATTTCCAGCGAGCAAAATATCATCCACATACATGGATAATATCGTAAAACTGCTCCCACTTTTCAAGACATACACACAGTTATCCAATTTGTTTGCAACGAAACCAAGTTGGATAATAGTGTTGTGAAATTTGAGATACCACTGTCTAGATGATTGTTTTAAACCATACAAAGATTTCTTCAATTTATAAACTTTGTCTTCTTGTCCCTCAACCTGAAATCCCTCAGGTTGATCCATATATATAACTTCCTTCAACTCTCCGTTGAGGAATGCAGTCTTGACATCCATTTGGTAGAGTTCCAAGTCAAGATGTGCACCAATTGCTAAGATTATCCGAATGGATGCAAACTTAGCCACCGGAGAATAAGTCTCCTGATAATCAATCCATGCTATCTGAGTAAATCCCTTTGCAACTAACCGGGCCTTGAATATATCAATAGACCCATCAACCCGATATTTCTTCTTTAACACCCACTTACATCCTATGGACTTCCTCTCTTCTGGTAAGTCGCATAGCTCCCATACATTGTTTCTCTCAATTGAGTCAAGCTCCCTTTTCATGGCCTCAAGCCATTGATCTGACTCAGATGATTTCATTGCATCTGTATAATTCAAGGGATCAGCTTGCTCATCTATATCAATATCCACAGAGAAACAAGATGGTTCACATGAATATAGATAATAATCATCCATCCATGCGGGTTTTGTTCTGGGTCTTTTGTTGCCACTAAGGGTTGCAGGCTGGACAGGTTCAGCTGGTTGATTTGCCATATGTATATTCTCATTTACAGGTTCATCTTCCATAGCTGGATGATGTACATCATCCACTATATCTAAGTCATCATTCGGAACATCATCTAAGTCCAACAAGGGTGGCACATTTTCTTGGACTTGTTCCTTTTCTTCTAGATTCTCTAGAAAAGTAGCATCTCTACTTTCAATGACTCCTTTATTTTCATGCAAGAACTATATCCCTAAGACTTTTCAGAATATCCTTTGAATACACATCTTACGGTTTTGAGATCCAGCTTATCTCTAACCTGATACGGAATGAGAACATGTGCCACGCAACCCCATTTTCTCAAATGATTTAAATTGGGTTTACGTCCATTCCATATCTCATACGGTGTTGTCTCGACTGATTTTGTGGGAATTCTGTTCAGAACATAATTTGCAGTCAATATGGCTTATCCCCAAAAATCCTTGGAGAGACCAGAATGCGATAGCATACATCTCACTGCATTCATTAATGTTCTATTCTTCCTTTCAGCCACACCATTCTGTTGTGGCGTATAAGGCATAGTAGTATGCTTCTTTATACCGTACAGAATACAGTATTCCTCAAATTCCTTTGAGTTGAATTCCCCACCTCTATCAGTTCTTAACACTTTTATGTTCCTTCCAAGTTTTCTTTCAACTTCTGCCTTGTATCTTTTAAAACTTTCAAAAGCTTCCGACTTTCTGCTTAAAAGAAACACAAAGGTGTACTTGGAATAATCATCTATAAATGTTATGAAATATTCCTTATTCCCTCGTGTCTTTATGCTCAAGGGCCCACAAATGTCAAAATGAACTAATTCCAACAATTCATTTGCCCTTTGACCTTCCGAGAATGATTTCCTGGTCATCTTCTCAGTTAAACAATGTTCACAGGGTAATGTCCTTACACCTGTCAGTTCCGGTAATAAATCCATTTTGATTATCTGGTCCATCTTATTGTTACCCGGATGACCTAATCTCATATGCCAAAGATCATAATCAGACAAAAGACACACGGAATAATTCAAATCACCATCTTTATTACCAATATCAGATTTTACAACGGAAAGACAGAATAAATCGTGACCGGGCACAAACTTGCCCATTGCAAACACTTTCTTGTCTTTCCCAATAGAGACCATATTGTTGTAAAATCTCACTTCAAGACCCTTCTTCAGCAAAGCCGGAACAGAGACCAGATTACGTCTTATGCCAGGTGCATAAAACACATCTTTGAGGACCATGATGCTGTCCCCAAGATCCAATCTGTATGAACCAATACCTTCTACATCCAGATAGGTATTGTTCCCCATGTATATCCTCTGGTCTCCCTTCTTCAGTTCCTGGAAGTCAACTATTCCTTCCTTCGTCTTTGCTATATGTCGGGTTGCACCCGAGTCGATCCACCAGACTTCAGCGTCTTTTGTTGTAGCGTTGCATTCAGTGATGCCAATGAACTCCCGCTTTCCGGATCCTCCTTGTTCTGAGCGCTTTGAGTTGCCCTTATTCCTTGCCTGAGGACAGTTGGCCTTAAAGTGACCATACTTCCTGCAAATGTAGCAAGATCCAGGAGGTCCTTTCTTCCCGCGAGCTGATGGTTGGCCGGATCCCTTGAAGGAGGGCTTCATAGGTCCAAGACACTAGTTCCATTGTGCCTTCCGGTATTGAGCAGCATTCGCCTCTTCCTCCTGCACAAGGTTGACGTCCGAGCCCTTCCTCCTAGCCAGTAGGTCTTGTTCCATTGCTAGCTGAGCTGGCAAGTCAGTTACACGCTTAACGGTTCCATTTAGCCTAAGCGTAGTGGCAGCCATATCAAGCGACGATGGCAGACTATTCAGAATAGTTGCCACCTGAAGCTTCTCAGGAATTTCAGTTCCTGCAGTAGCTAGGTCCTTAGCCATGACAATCATTTTATTCACATGTTCGGTGACATTGTCACCTTCCTGCATACAGCATGAATTATACCTATGCAGCAGGAGTTGTATGTTCACGTCAGATGTGATATCATACTTCTCCTTAATAGACTGCCACATATCCTTGGCAGTACTACAGTTTTCGAACACCTTTATTAGGCTATCGTCCATGAACATAAGTATGAGACTCATAGCCTTCTTGTCATTAATTTTCCACTGTTCTAGCTCTCTCTTCTGGGCATCTGTTGGATTCTCAGGGAGAGCAGGAGCAGTGGTCTCAATGACACTATCTAAATTGTCATGTATAAGTCCATATCTAATTTTCCGGTGCCACATGTCATAGTTGGAACCGTTTAGTCGTTCTATCTTGGCCAGCTCAGATGCAATCAATTTTCTTGCCATTGTTCGTTACTGTTTGAATAAGGTTTGGTTCAGGTATAAGATGCCAATAATATGTGGTCAAACAACTAAAATTAATATCTAATATCCTAGCCTAAAAAATCCAATTTTATTTTTTAATGAGAGTGACAAATTTTAATTAGGATATATGTGTGCAGAAAATAAACTAATGTGAGTAACAAAAGCTAAATCCCTTTTTTTAATTAATGGGTGATCAAATTTTATTATTAGGTTTAAGTTTTGGGGTCAGATAAAGAAAAAATAATAGCAGAAATTAAATAAATTAAAAGTAGGAACCTGATTTGTGTGGGAAAACACGTCGATATCAGTTGCTGACTACTTTGCGCCTTGAAAACCGCAACGGCTGTGGTGCTAACGAACGTCCTTCGTAATGCTCGAAAAGTTTGTTCTCCTCGGTAGAAGAGTGAAGAAAATGTGAACAGCGACTTGTGCAGCAGCGATGCCTCGGGAGAAAGATGGAACAGCACCTCTGACCGTCGGGAAAAAGCACTATTGAGGATTTGCCACACTAGTGGAAGACTTCAGGAAGACGTGGATCGGCAAAAGTGTCTTCTCCACTCGTGCGTTGATGTTCAAGGTCACAGAGGAAGATGCCGCAAGATTGATGGATGATGTAGTGCCTTGATTCTTGAAAAAACTAAGAAAAATAGATGGTGATGTGTGGAGAAAATCAAATGTGGAGAAGAAAAAAAATGTCTAAATCAAAAAAAATACTGAAAGGAAGAATTGGGTTTCTAAGTTCGGTGGAAGCCAGCAACAACAACAGGATGAGGTTTATCCTATTGATTTAATTAATGTAGAATCCAAGTGGGGTGCGGTAATCAAGGGGGAATTGATTCGTAGCTTGGTGAAGGAGTGGGTTGTGAGATCTGTTTGAACAGAAAAAAAATTAAGTGATGAACGAAAAAAAAATCAAACCGATAAAAGAAAAAGTCGATGATCCTCAGTGAGCGTGGGACGTCAAGAAGAGGTGGCGATCGGGAATGGAAGAGACCACACTGGGATCGATTTGACGCACTCGGATCGATTTGAACAGCTCCGATACCAATGAGAGAAATAGAGAACGAAAAGATATTTTGTTGTTGGGGATTCCAGATATGGTTGAGAGTATTTTTTTGATGCTGAATAAGAGAAACTACATCCTCTTATATAGGGGCCACCGCCATATCTTCCATCCCTCAACCGCCCCAGATTTTGCTCAACCGCCCACGATTTCCTCAACGGCCATGTGAGACTTGGTCTCTCGGTTGAGGAAAATCCTCAACCGAGTATCGGGTCGGTTACACGCAGATTTGGCCATATCAGGCCATAACCAACTTACAGATTCCATGCTCGATGTCCTCATCATCTTGGATGTTTTCGGTACTAATCACACCAACCCATTTAATTT
This sequence comes from Scilla litardierei, assembly GCA_030789695.1. NCBI lineage: Eukaryota > Viridiplantae > Streptophyta > Magnoliopsida > Asparagales > Asparagaceae > Scilla > Scilla litardierei. The sequence goes on along the minus strand of CM061142.1, from coordinate 344,813,963 downwards.
TTGACATAAATATGGCCTTTTCAAAAGAATTTATGTCATGGTTTTTATATGGCCTTTTTAAAAGAATTTATGTCATGGTGTTTCCCAGGGGGATTTGAAGTAGCAAATTTGATGTATGCCCAACTCTTTGCATCCTCAAACTCAAATTTATCACGCAGAGATAAATGGATTTTTATGGAAATCATGGTTTAAGTACTGGATCAACGATGTGTTACATTTGGTTTTAATCACAAAAATGTATCCTTGTTGTTAAAATGTACCAAACATAAGAAATCTCCTTTTGTTATAAACTTGGCGGCTATGGAGACCATAGCCCTATATTTATAGTGGTAGGGTTACATAATGGGTGGATACCCACTAACGGGTAGGCCCACCAAGAAGCCCATTTATAACACTTCCCCTTATCCATCCATTGTTGTAAGCCATGGTGAACGCTTCAGGGTTCATGAAGCTTATTTGATCATGGGGTTGGAGATACTTCTGGATCTCTAAGTTTAAGAGTGCTTGCCTCATTAAAACCTTTGCCAAGGAAAACCCAGTGGGAAAAACCAGTGGCTAAGGGAAAAGAGTACAAGTCTCTGTAACTTCCCCTGATCGATGGATAACATCAGTGGTGGATACTTCTGGATCCAGAGTTAATGTGGCTGCCTCGTTAAAACCTTTGACTGTGGAAAACCCAGTGGGAAAAACCAACAGCCAAGGAAAAAGAGTACAGCACTACGTTAACTCCCCCGGATAAGTACAAGCTTCAGGCTTGTACATCTCTCAGCTGTCTCATCCCAATTCCTAGTACAAGTTTTCTAAAGGTACTGCGAGGCAAAGCTTTAGTGAATAGGTCAGCCAGGTTGTTGCAGGACTGGATCTGCTGGATGTCGATCTGGTTGTCCACTTGCTATTCATGCGTCCAGAAGAGCTTGGGGGAAATGTGCTTCGTCCTGTCACCTTTGATGTAGCCACCTCGTAGTTGAGCGATGCAGGCAGCATTGTCTTCGTACATGGTGGTAGGCCCAAGATCTCCCGTCTTCAGGCCGGTGGTCTTGAGGATGTGGTTGATGACTGATCGAAGCCAGAAGCATTCTCTGCTAGCTTCGTGGATCGCGATGAGCTCGGAGTGGTTGGATGAGGTCGCTGTGGATGTCTGCTTCATGGATCTCCATGAGATGGCCGTCCCACCGTATGTGAATACGAAACCGGTCTGGGACTTTGCGGTATGTGGGTCGGACCTGTATCCCGCATCTGCGTAACCGACCAGGTCGGTGGATACACCTTTCTTGAAGTATAGTCCCATGTCTACAGACCCTTGGAGGTAGCGCAGAAGTTGTTTCACTCCGTTCCAGTGGCACTTTGAGGGCGCTGAACTGTATCTGGCTAGTAGATTTACTGCGAACGCTATATCGGGATGCGTGCAGTTTGCCAGGTATAGGAGTGCTCCAATTGCACTTAAGTAGGGTACTTCAGGACCCAGTGTTTTCTCCGCCTCTTCCAGCGGTCGGAAGGGGTCTGTTTCAACATCCAATGATCTGACGACCATTGGTGTGCTAAGCGGGTGACATTTGTCCATAAGAAATTTTTTCAGCACTTTCTTTGTATATGTCGATTGGTGCAACAGGATTCCTCCGCTTAAATGTTCAATTTGTAGTCCTAGGAAAAACTTCGTTTTGCCGAGGTCTTTCATCTCAAAAGTCTGTGTGAGACTTTTGGATATCTCATCTATCTCTGCAGGAGATCCGATGATGTTCAAGTCGTCTACGTAGACGGTGATAATTACGAATCCTGTTCCCTTTGCTCGTATGAAGATGCAAGGGCAGACTTCATTTGTTGTGAATCCTTGTTGCACTAGGAATTCACTCAGTCTGTTGTACCACATTCTACCTGACTGTTTGAGACCATACAGTGATCTCTGGAGTTTGACGGAATAGACGTCCCGAGGTCTTTCTGTCATTTTTGTCGGTAGTTTGTATCCGTCTGGGATTTTCATATAGATGTCCTTATCTATATTTCCGTATAGGTATGCAGTCACAACGTCCATGAGCTGCATATCCAGACCTTCCTTCGTGGATAGGCCGATGATGAAACGGAAAGTGATCGCGTCCATGACCGGGGAATAGGTATCGTCATAGTCTATTCCTGGTCGTTGGGAAAAACCTTGTGCAACAAGGCGCGCTTTATAGCGCACGATCTCATTATTCTCGTTTCTTTTTCTCACGTATACCCATTTATATCCCACAGGTTTAACACCTTTTGGTGTTAGGACTACAGGTCCAAAAACTTTGCGCTTCGAGAGTGAGTCCAGCTCTACTCCTAGTGCCTCGTTCCACTTTGGCCAATCCTCTCTGCGTTTACATTCTGCTAGAGAGCATGGATCGGTCTCATCGTCGTATTCAGTGACGTGAGTGGCAATAATGAGCGCGAAGTTATCATCGATGATTGTGCTTTTTCTGTCCAGTACCTCCCCGGTACGTACATAGTTTAATGAAATTTCTCCTATATTTTCCTCTTCAGGGGTTGTTAGGAGTGGAGAGGTAGCTGGGCTGAGCTCAGCATCCTGTGGTGGTATCGTTATTGTTGCTCCAGGATTTTTCCTCTTTCGAGGATTCTTATCTTTGGAGCCTGGGGGTCGTCCTCTTTTTTGTTGAGGTACGGCCGCTTCTGCTGCAGGTGGATTGCATCCATCTTTGGGTATGTCAATCCTAGCTGGCGTATTTGCAGCAAGGACGTGTGATCTGACAATCTTCTGGTTGTCAGTGAATTTATCCGGTAAAATGTGAACTGTGTTCTGAATTTGAAGGATCTTCAGGATCTCTTCTTCACATTGATTTGTGCGCGGATCAAAATGGGATAAAGTCTTTGTGTCCCATGTAATGGTCTTTGAAGCTTCTGGCTTCTGTGTGTTAATGCCTAGTTTTGGAAAGATGCTTTCATCAAACTCACAATCTTCTAGACGTGCTTTAAAGGCATCCCCTGTAAGGGGTTCGAGGTATCTAATGATCGATGGTGAGTCGAACCCAATATAGATACCAAGACGCCGTTGAGGACCCATCTTGGTTCTCTGCGGTGGTGCTATGGGGACATAGACAGCACATCCGAATATCCTCAAGTGAGAGATATTGGGCGGGTTCCCATATGCAAGTTGCATCGGAGAATAAGATTGACTACCTGACGGTCGTAATCTTATCAGCGATGCAGCGTGCAGTATGGCATGTCCCCATGCACATACCGGCAACTGGCATTGCATTAACAATGGTCTAGCGATCCATTGTAGTCTCTTTATGAGAGATTCGGCTAACCCGTTCTGGGTGTGAACATGAGCTACATGATGTTCAACTTCTATGCCGGTTGCTTGGCAGTAGTCTAGGAAGACTTGTGAGGTGAATTCCACAGCATTGTCCAGACGCAATTTCTTGATCAGGTTGTCTGGGAAATGTGCCCGCAATTTTATAATTTGTGCAAGTAGCTTTGCAAAGGCTACGTTGCGGGTGGACAAGAGGCACACATACGACCATTTTGAAGATGCGTCGATTAGTACCATGTAGTACCGAAATGGTCCACTTGCGGGGTGAATAGGCCCGCAAATGTCACCATGTATTCTCTCTAGGAAGCTTGGAGACTCAGAGTCCACCTTCAGGGTGGATGGTCTTGTAATCAATTTCCCTTTGTAACAAGGGGGACAAGGATTTTACCCTTCTGAAGTAGCGTCAGGCTTTTCAGATTAATTCCACGGGATTGGGATAAGATGCGACGCATCATATTCCTTCCAGGGTGTCCTAGTCTATCGTGCCAGAGTTTGAATTCTGGTTGATTTTGGCACTTCTGGTGCTCCAATGTGTTTGCTTCCATTGCTCTGATCCTTGTGTGGTAGAGACCCGACGGGAGTCCCTACAAACGTTCGACGGTGTTTTTAGCACCGTTTTTATGAAACGTTACATCAAGGTATTCAATGTTTCCTTTGCTCACCATTTCTAGGTGGTATCCGTTTAAGCGGATATCTTTAAAGCTTAACAGGTTCCTATGCGAGCTAGGGGAGAGAAGGGCATCTTTTATAAGTAGTTTTGTACTATTGGGGAGCATAAAATGTGCTTCCCCTGATCCTTCAATGATACTTGATGGACCGGAAATCGTATTTACGGTGCCATCGTATTTATTAATGCTTTGAAAAAAGCAGATGTCTTGGAGGATCGTGTGCGTAGAGGCACTGTCCACTAGGCATTTAAAGTCCATCTATTTTAAAAGAAAAATGTCGCAGTATAAGGCAAAAACACAAAGGAATATACTACGAAATTATGTTGATGTCTGAAAAGTACTTAAACATGCCAGAGATAAGCAGATAAATTGTTTCTCAAAAGGAAAAAACTACAATGCATATAAAGTAGATAAATGTCCTCAGTCGAGCAGGTCATCGTTGGAGAAGTCCTCAGCGATGAACCTGATTGGTGCCAGGTTTTCTTGAACCGCCAGGTTTGTCTCAGCTTGCTTCTGGCTTGCTTTGTACAACTCCTGAAGGTGGCGTGGAGTACGACAATTTCTGGACCAGTGTCCAGTCATGCCACACCTGTGGCATTTATCTTCCCAGTCCTTTCTGGTGGCAGAAGTCTGGCCGTCGTCTTTTCTTTTCCACACATTTTTCTTCTTTCCCTCTTGGTTGTTTCTTGGAGGGGGTCCTCGAGCCTGCTTCTTCATGGTCTTGCCCTTCTGGGGTTTGCCTTTGAAGTTGCCCCTTTTCTTCTGGAAGGAGCTGTGGTGCGCTTCAGGCGCAGGAGCAGTGCCGGTAGGGCGTGAGTTGTGGGTGGCCAGAAGGAGGTCATGATTCTGCTCTGCCATCAGAAGGCATGAGAGAAGCTCAGAGTATTTTGTGAACTTTCGTTCACGATACTGTTGCATCAGTATGACATCCTTCTCATGGAAGGATGTATACGTCTTCTCTAACATGTGTTCCTCCGTCACCTTTTCACCACACAACTTCAGGCGTGAGGTGATGCTAAAGAGTGCCGAGTTGTACTCGGCAATAGACTTGAAGTCTTGGAGACGGAGGTTCTCCCATTCATATCGCGCTCGAGGTAGGATAACATCCCTTTGATGTTTATACCTGTCCTCGAGGGCGGTCCACAACTCATACGAGTCTTCCACCGTTAGGTACTCAGCCTTCAGGGTCCGATCGATATGGCGTCTGATATAGATAATTGCTTTCGCTTTATCTATATCAGAAACCTTATCGCCTAAGGCGATGTCGTGACTCAATCCCTGTGCTCGCAGATGGAATTTTATATCCAACTGCCAGCTTAAGTAATTCTTTCCTGAAGCATTCAAAACGTCGAAATCGACGCTCGCAATTTTGGCCATTTATCACTCTAGCATGTAAAAAGATAGCATTAATTAGATATTTTTGCAGAAAAATAAATAATCAAGCACATCAGACATAAATATTTGCTGCATGGATCGGCTAATCACCATAATTAATTACAGTCCATTACAGTCCCAAAAAGAAAGAAAGTACAACTCGGGAACCCCCGTGGGGCCCCTATTCTTCTAGAATAGTCCTTCATCTTCTTGAGGCGTCCGCCGGGCTTGTAATTTTACAGAATTATCCTCACTACATTTTTCTCTCAAAAAGAAAATAATGCATGAAAAGTAAAATGGTGATCACTAGCCGATCCAAAATCACAGCAAATATTAATCATACGTCGCATGCAGTTATAATGCAGCAGGCATCATCACAGGCAGTTTATACATCAGAGGCAATTTATTTATTCATCACAGGCAGTTTATAATGGAAAATGAAATCTACCGTTTAAAAATTATTGGACCACTAGGCAACGTCATGCACCGTTAGGTTAGTTGACTAACGGCAGAGCGGTCGCAGGATCTTCTTAATTTTTAAACGTTTTTTAAAGAAAATCATAAATCCCAATATAATTGTGATGAGTAAAAATTACATGCAATTTGGTCCAGATTATAACGAAAAAGAATCGCAATTAAATCTGAAAATTTTTTGAAAATTCGAAAAAAATTTCTGGGTCAGAAACCCTAGTTAGGGTTTTGGGGTACGCACGCCGGGCCCGTACCTGCTACTGGCGGGCGGGCCCGTTTGCCGCAGCAGGCGGCGGGGGGAGGGGGGGCGCCGCTGCAGGCGGCATGGGTCGCCCCCGCCTGCGGCGGCGGGGGGTTGCCCGCCGCTGCGGGCGGCGGGGATCGCCCCCGCCTGCGGCGGGGGGTGCCCCCGCCTGCGGCGGCGGGGGTTGCCCGCCGCTGCAGGCGGCGGGGGTTAACCGCCGCTGCAGGCGGCGGGGGTTGCCCCCACCGGCGGCGGCGGGGGGGGGGGGGGTTCCCACCGCCGCAGCGACGGCGGGAAGGCCCCGCCGCTGCCGGCGACGGGGGGGGCGTGGGTGAACCCTTTTTAGGGTTTGGGTGATTTTTGGAGAAAAAGAACGGGTAAAAATCCGATTTTTAGTGGGAAAACCAATTTTTTCTTCCAAAAATACGTTTTTTTTATTGAAAAGGGGTGATTTTTATCAAAAAAAACGATATATTTTTGATCGATTGATCCAAAAAATTGAATCATCACATATGCGCATATGCAAAATTTAGATCTAGGGAGAAAGTTACCTCTAGATCCTACCCGTCGGATCTAGCGACGTTCGGTGAAGGAAGCCCGTTCGCGTCGCGTCCGTCAGTCGCGTCCGTCCGTCGGCAGGGGTTCGGCTTAGCTTTGAGCGTGCTGATAACGTGTTGTAAACTTGGCGGCTATGGAGACCATAGCCCTATATTTATAGTGGTAGGGTTACATAATGGGTGGATACCCACTAACGGGTAGGCCCACCAAGAAGCCCGTTTATAACACCTTTTGTTTTGTTTTGTTTTTTTCAATTTTCTTCAAAAACCAAACAAAAAGCAGAAAATGTTGTGAATGAGGGAGGCCTTTGGCCTCCCCTCCTTCATTACCCATTCATTAGGCCCCCCCATTACTTAGAGTAATGGGGACCCTTGGTCTCATAGAGGCTTTTGGCCTCCCCACTATGAGATAAATAAATAGAGCACCATGGCTCTTAGCCATGGTTACTCATTCTTAGCAATGAAATGATCTCTCTCTCTCTCTCTCTCTTGAGTTTATTTTCATCCAACACGTTATCAGCACGTATTCTCCATTCTTGAGCAAAAATCTTCATCTAAATTCATTCCTACGCGCAAGGAATCTAACGTTGCTGCGGCGGTTCGTTGGAGCGTTGCGGCATCCTCAAAGCGTTCGGGAGCTTGGATTATTATTTCTACGGATCATCGTCGCGTTCTTCCCTAGATCATTGATCTAGAGGTAAAACCCTATAATCCTGTAGATAAAATTAGACTAAATAATTTTTACATTGTTTTAATATACAAGTAAAAAAAATTTTAGTCTAATAAAAGAAAAAAAAATAAAATTTATCCCTATTACAAAGTTTTTTCTCTGAAAAAAAATTTTTTCTTTTGCCATTAAAATTCTTCGGTGGGAAGAAGAACCGAAATGAAATCCTCCCCTCCCCCCTGACGGATGAGGGGGCCTTCCCACAACGCCGACCACGCTCCCCCCTGTAGAAGGGGGGGCTTTTCCGCGCCGCCGCCCCCCCCGCTGCAGGGGGGCGGCCCGAGGCCGATCCCCCCTGCAGCGGGGGGGGGGGGGGGGGGGCCTTTCCACGCCGCCGCCCCCCGCTGCAGGGGGGCGGCCCGAGGCCGACCCCCCTGCAGCGGGGGGGCCTTCCGCGCCGCCGCCCCCCGCTGCAGGGGGGCGGCCCGAGGCCGATCCCCCCTGCAGCTGGGGGGCCTTCCGCGCCGCTGCCCCCCGTTGCAGGGGGCCGGCCCGAGACCGAGGCCCGAGGCCGAGACCGAGGCCCGAGGCCCGAGGCCGAGGCCGAGACCGAGCCCGAGGCCCGAGGCCGAGGCTAATAGCTTATTTTTGGCCCGAAGCCATAATAATTGCGGCAAACAACTTTGCAGAACTGCGGAATGGGCCACAAGCGCTTATACTAAAAATAATTTTTGGCCCGAAGCCACAAAATTCTACACAAATTCGGCTTCTTCATAATTTTAAAGAAGAATTAAATTTGCAAATTGAAATTTATGAGAAAAACTTTGTAAAATCAATAATTACATTTATATGTTCCTCTATTTATTTAAACATCTCTCTTGCAAATTATTATGTATGGTTTACTAGAATTTTTTTAAAATATATAATCATCTCAGTGATCCTGAGACCGCTCTGCCGTTAGTTAACTAACCTAACGGTGTATGACGTTTCCACGTGCTCTACGAGATAATTATATTTTCTAGTTTACTTTTTCCATATTTTTTTGTGCTTAAGATATATGCGTGGTTGTTTAATTTATGCCTGTAGCATATAAACTGCGTGTATGTTTAAAATAAGTAAAAATGTGTCTTTCGGGATCGGCCATTGCATACCTATTTACATTTCCTGCACTTTTTCTTTTTTTTGAGAGAATTTGTAAGTGAGGAAATTGTATAAATAGCCAAGGCTCGGTGCAACAGCATAAGAAGACGGATGCAGAAATAGGGACCCACTGGGGTTTTCAAAGTTGTATTTTTCATTCTCTTTTCTTTGGACTGTAATCGGACTTTGGACTGTGTATTATTTTGGGTATCTGGCCGATCTCCGCATTTTTACTTATTTCTTTATGCATGGATTGTTGAATTTATTTTAATTCATGCTTATCTTTAAATTGCATAGATAAAATGGCTAAATTGGCAAGCGTCGATTTCGAGGTGCTCGATGCAGCTGGCAAGAATTACTTGAGCTGGCGAGTGGACCTGAAGTTCCACTTGCGCTCCATGGCGCTCCTGCACTCCATCCTGGCCCCCGCAGTGGCCCAATCATCGGCTCCCGCAGCATCCGATGCATCTGCTAGCAAAGCCCCAGAAGCGGCCCCTTCAGCTGGCAGTACCTCTACCACTGTCTCTGACATGGATAAGGCGAAAGCCATTATCTATATCAGACGACACATAGATCGGACCCTGAAGGCCGAATACTTGACGGTAGAGGACCCTCTGGAGTTATGGACAGCGTTAGAGGCACGCTACAGACATCAAATTGATGTCATACTCCCGCGTGCCAGCTATGAGTGGGAGAACCTCCGACTTCAGGACTACAAGTCCGTTGTTGAGTACAACTCAGCACTTCACAACATCACCTCACGCCTGAAGTTGTGTGGTGAAGAAGTCTCGGAGCACCGCATGTTGGAAAAGACATTTACCTCGTTTCACGAGAAAGATGCTATCCTCATGCAGCAGTATCGTGAACGCAATTTCACGAAGTTCTCTGACCTTCTCTCTTGCCTCCTGAGGGCAGAGCAGAATAGAGACCTTTTACTGGCCACTCATAACCAGCGCTCGGCAGGCTCAGCTCCTATTCCCGAAGCCCACAGTGTTCACCCCCCGAAGTGGAAGAACAAGAAGAGGGGCAGAAAGAACAATGGAAATGCCCATATGAAACCAGCCAATGCTCCTCCCCAAAACAAGAATAACAAAGGGAAGAAAAACTTCACTTGGAAGCGTAAGAACACTGATACAGTGTCAAATACAAAGAAGACATGGGAGGACAAATGTCATTGTTGTGGCATGACTGGACATTGGTCCAGAAACTGTCGCACACCTCGCCACTTCCAGGAACTGTATCAGGCGAGCCAGAAGCCTCCGCCTGAAACAAACATGGCAAATGTGGAAAATCCGATGAAGTTCACTTCCAAGGATTTCGAAAATGACGACCTGCTCGATTGAGCCTTATCTTTATCTATGCTTTTCAAAGAATAAATTGTAGCTTCATCTCTAGTATGCTTAATAAAGACGATCTTTTATTTTGAATGTATGAATTTTACATTTCCATCAATAAATTATCGTTTTTTTGCTTATATAGATGATGTATGAGTGCCTAGTGGACAGTGCCTCGACGCACACTATCCTTCGCGATGAATGCTATTTCAATAGCATAAGTAAATATGACGGTCCTGTCATTACAATTTCAGGACTGTCCAAAATAATCGAAGGATATGGTGATGCAATATTATTGCTCCCAAATAACACAAGACTAAAAATCAATAATGCACTATTTTCTCCAAGATCAAATAGAAATCTCATAAGCTTCAAGGACATCCGTTTAAACGGATATCACTTAGAAACTAGAGATGAAAATAAGGTTGAATACCTGTATGTCACTCTTCGTAAAGATGGCCAGAAGACCATCTGCGAAATATTTAAGGGACTCCCGTCGGGTCTCTACCAAACATACATTCAACCAGTTGAAGCCAATATGACTGAGCACCAGACGTGCCAGCCAATGCCACCATTTCAACTATGGCATAACAGACTTGGTCACCCTGGATCCATTCTGATGCGACGCATCTTATCTGAATCCCGCAGACATGATTTGAAGAACCAGAAGATTCTTCAGAAGGGTGAATTTCCTTGTCCCCCTTGTTTCAAGGGGAAACTAATAACGAGACCATCGCCCCTAAAAGTGGGTTTAGAGTCTCCTGGCTTCCTTGAGAGGATACATGGTGACATTTGCGGGCCTATTCACCCCGCAAGTGGCCCATTTCGGTACTTCATGGTACTAATAGATGCATCCACAAAATGGTCTTATGTGTGCCTCTTGTCCACCCGTAACCTAGCTTTTCCAAAGCTGTTGGCACAGATAATTAGGTTACGTGCTCATTTCCCCGATAACCATATCAAGAAACTACGTCTTGATAATGCGGGCGAATTCACATCTCAAGTCTTCGAAGACTATTGTCAGGCAACGGGTATAGAAGTTGAACATCCAGTAGCTCATGTTCACACCCAGAATGGATTAGCAGAGTCCCTTATAAAGAGACTCCAATGGATTGCACGTCCATTGCTTATGCAATCCCAATTGCCGGTGGATGCTTGGGGGCATGCTATTCTGCATGCCGCATCTCTTATCAGGATACGCCCCTCTGGAGGCAATACATTATCCACGATGCAACTAGCATACGGCTCAACTCCAGATATATCTCATTTGAGAATATTTGGTTGTGCGGTCTATGTTCCAATAGCACCACCTTAGAGGACCAAAATGGGTCCTCAACGTCGTCTAGGAATCTATATTGGATTTGATTCACCCTCGATTATTAGATACCTAGAACCCCTAACGGGGGACGCATTTAAGGCACGTCTTGCTGATTGTGAATTCGATGAGAAAACTTTTCCAAAGTTGGGCAAACATTCCAAGAAGCCTGAAGCTTCGGAGACCATTAATTGGGAAAATAAGTCTTTGTCCTTTTATGATCCGCGTACAGATCTGTGTGAAGATGAGATCCTGAAGATCCTTCACATCCAGAATACAGTACACCAATTGCCGGACAAATTCACGGACAGCCAGAAGATTGTCCGTTCACACGTCCCTGCTGCTAACACTCCAGCTAGGATTGACATCCCTATAAATGGATGCAATCCACCCGCAGCAGAAATGGCTGTACCTCAATTGAAAAGAGGACGGCCACCAAGACCAAAAGATAAAGTTCCTCAAAAGAGGAAGATTCCTGGTGAAAATAAGATTATCCCTCCACAGGATACTGAGCTCAGGACAGCTACCTCTCCCCTCTTAATTTCCACCGCAGAGGAAACTTTAGGAGAAACATCATTAAACTTTGTACGTACTGGGGAGGTACTGGACCGACATAGCACAGTCGTCGACGACGATTTTGCGTTCACTATTGCCGTTCACGTCGCTGAATACGACGATGACGTCGAACCACTTTCTCTAGCGGATTGTAAACGTAGAGATGATTGGCCAAAGTGGGACGAGGCGATAAGAGTAGAGCTGGACTCACTCTCGAAACGCAAAGTCTTTGGACCTGTAGTCCAAACACCAGTAGGTGTTAGACCTGTGGGATATAAGTGGGTTTTCATTAGAAAAAGAAATGAAGAAAATCTGATCGTCCGCTACAAGGCGCGTCTTGTAGCAAAGGGTTTTTCCCAGAGACCGGGTATCGATTATGAAGATACATACTCCCCGGTAATGGACGCTAATACATTCAGATTCTTAATAAGCCTATCATCTCTGGCAAGCCTAGAAATGCAGCTCATGGACGTTGTGACTGCATATCTTTATGGCGATTTAGATAAAAAGATCTATATGAAACTACCAGATGGGTTTAACTTACCCACAGAGATGAAAGAGATACCTCTGGACGTATTCTCTGTTAGACTACATAGATCCTTGTATGGACTAAAACAGTCGGACAAAATGTGGTATAACAGATTAAGTGATTTCCTTGCACAGCAAGGATTCACTAATAACGAAGTCTGCCCGTGCATCTTTATCAAAAGAACGGGAAAAGGATTCATCATCATAGCATTTTACGTTGATGACTTAAATCTCATAGGCTCTCCAGCAGAGATTAATGAGATATCTGCAATGCTAAAGCACACTTTTGAAATGAAAGACCTAGGCAGAACGAAGTATTGCCTTAGCTTGCAGATTGAACACCTACAAGGTGGAATCCTTCTACATCAATCCAATTATACCAGGAAGCTTTTAAATAAGTTCCAAATGGATAAATGTCTTCCTTTATGTACCCTTATGGTCGTGAGATCATTAGACGTACAAAAGGACCCCTTCCGGGCTCTGGAAGAGGGGGAGGAGATACTGGGTCCAGAAGTACCCTACCTAAGTGCCATTGGTGCACTTCTCTATCTGGCTAACTGCACGCGTCCCGATATAGCGTTTGCAGTCAATCTCCTAGCCAGACACAGTGCAGCGCCTACAAAGCGTCACTGGAATGGAGTAAAGCATCTTCTGCGATACCTCCAGCGTTCCGTAGACCTTGGACTTTACTACCAGAGAGGTGCCTCCTCCCAGTTACTTGGTTATGCCGATGCAGGCTATCTTTCAGATCCGCATACGGTAAAATCACAGACTGGTTTTGTCTTTACCTACGGAGGAACTGCTATCTCCTGGAGATCGGTAAAACAAACCACTACTGCTACATCTTCCAACCATGCAGAGCTCATCGCGATCCATGAAGCGAGCAGAGAATGTTTTTGGCTACGCTCCGTCGTCCAACACATCCTCCAATCCACTGGCCTGAAGACCGGTGATCTGGAACCTACTGCCCTATTCGAAGACAACGCCGCGTGCATTGCTCAGCTTCAGAAGGGCTACATCAAAGGCGACAGGACAAAGCACATTTCTCCCAAGTTTTTCTGGACGCACGAGCAGAAGAACGACAAGCAGATTGAAGTTTGACAGATCCAGTCATGCAACAACTTAGCTGATCTTTTTACTAAGGCATTGCCTAAATGTACTTTTGTAAAGCTTGTAAAGAACATTGGTATGCGACAGTTGAAAGACCTGCAAGCCTGAAGCTTGTACGGATCAGGGGGAGTAACCTGTGGGTTGCACTCTTTTTCCTTAAGCTGTTGGGTTTTCCCACTGGGTTTTCCACAGCTAAGGTTATAACGAGGCAAACACACTTACTCTGGATCCAGAAGCATCCACCCTTTGCCTCAGTAGCTGAGACCGAAGTGATGAATGTGTAAGGGGGAGTGTTGTGAATGAGGGAGGCCTTTGGCCTCCCCTCCTTCATTACCCATTCATTAGGCCCCCCATTACTTAGAGTAATGGGGACCCTTGGTCTCCTAGAGGCTTTTGGCCTCCCCACTATGAGATAAATAAATAGAGCACTATGGCTCTTAGCCATGGTTACTCATTCTTAGCAATGAAATGATCTCTCTCTCTCTCTCTTGAGTTTATTTTCATCCAACAGAAAATTGTTTCTCTTTCCTTTTCTTGTCTATTTCCTTTCCCGTTTATTTTTCTTTCTATCATTTTGCCTAAAACCACGTAACTGCGTCTGATTATAACTTTATACCTCCCACCAGCATATGATGTGGACCTGCTTATTCGATTATTAAAGGGTTCAAATATAGGTATAATGATTCCGAACCCGTATGACACACATCCATTTTAGTTATAGTATGTTAAATTTTTGAACGGGTGTGAACGTTAAATCTTTGGACGGCCACGGGATACACGTTTATAAAGTATGAACCCTATCGAATATGTCATTGCACCGGCCATTGAAGCCATGATGATGCTGTGCAGACACGTGGTGGCCAGGCCAGTCGGCCATTGGACCGAACCCTACCATGATATATTATTGGCTGGCTAGGGTTCTTCCACCCGCCACTACGAACGGTAATTAGGCCATGTATACTAGACAGCGTCGGCGTCGTCATGCTATAAATCAAAGCTAGGCAAATCTTTTATCAACACTCTTTTATATCCGCGGCACATGGGCAAATGCTGGATGCCCATTTCCAACCACCTGTTGCACTTTATGCAATGTTCTTGAACCAACCTTCAGCCTGTATATAAACATGTTAAAACATATATCACAGGTACAACTGTTTATGCCACAAAATCCTAGTATGTTGCCCTAATTATTTGATATTCTCTTCCATATAAAGAGCAAGTGGAGCATCAAATGTCGACAAGGGAAGAATCCCAACCCCTTAAACGAATGTTTGCACATGCAGGTCATCTGATTATCAACTAACAGATTATCAACTTTCTTCCAAAGAGGATAAGGTATAAATTATGCATGCCTCGTATAGCTTGAAATCACATCACTAGTAGAAAAAGGATCTTTGGCCACGGACTTTCAGCTACGGACGAATCCGTGGCCAATAGTTACCTATCGAGCTATACGATAGTTACCTTTCGGCCACGGATTAGTCCATGGCAGGTAGTCAGTGGCCAAAGAAAGAAATCGTCTACGGAATATTAGCCACAGACAAATCCTATCGGCCATGGATTCTGTTGAAAATAGTTGCTGAAGAAAACCGAAAGAAGATAGGAACGATGTTACCAAAATGAATGAGAAGGGGCTGAGTCACGGACTAGGTCGCTTTCTTTAAGACGTTTCGCGGCTCTGCCCAAATTTGTGCAATCAGTGGATAGCCTCGCCATCCCCAGGATAAAACAGCCCAGATGAACCTCTGTGATCGATCAAATCTGCACTGGAAGAGATCGAGGAAGAACAACACCAAAAAACACTGCTTGGGATCAAGGAAGAACAGAAAAAACTTTTTAAGGGGAAGAATTTTCGCAGGCAGAGGAAGAGATAGCAGAGGGAAATTTTCGCACACCAAATGTAAACCAAACGATGTCCTTTTATAATGAAAATTTGTAACGGAAAAGAATTAAACCGATTTAATTATAGATCTGGAATTAATGCGTGTTAATTTTAGACCTGGGATTAAATGCGGTAATAAAATCTGGATTAAAAAAACGTTTAGATTTGTAAACGTTTGAATTTGAAACGTTTTAAAACCGTTTGAAATTTGAAATCCTGTTTAAAATAATTATATATAAATAATAATTATTTTATCCAAAAATATAATCACCGCGCGCACGTCACGTCACGGCCGGCGGGCGGGCGGGCGGCGGCGGCGACGCGCGCGTGTTGAACCCAAGTTCAACTAAGTCCTCTCCCCTTCACAAAAGAGCCATACCCCAAGGGGCACACCCCTAAGGCACAACAAGCTCTTTATATACTCCTCCAAGTCTTTTTGCCCAACCAATGTGGGACTAAAGAAAAAGGAGGGAAAACCAAATGAGCCCAAATCCTTTTGAAAAATTCAATAGTTTCCAACAATCCCCCACTAGAATTTTTTTAAAAAAATAAAACAAAAGTATATTTCATCGAGCAGTATATAATATAAGACTTGTGCATAAATAACGGTGTCTATCGACTTGAACCTTTATATAGTGTTGATGATTTAGATTTAACTAGAGTAACTCGTAGTTTTGAACTCTATCTCTAACATCATCACACACACAACCTTATCACGGTGTTGTTCATAAGCCCGTGCTTTACGGCCTTGCATGTGTATCCCAGTATAGTGAATGCTCTAGATAATTTTGCCCAAAATTCCATAGGAAGCGGTCACACTTCCACATTCACATAGGTGATTCTATCAAGAGTACTCCTGTAACTAGGTACCCCACTCCACATAGAGTATAGAATTCATTAAGAGTTAATATAAACTCATCCTTTTTTTTCGCTTCAGGATATCATGCTCAATATGATTCTTCTGGAATAGGACTAATAATTATACTAGCATGATTCTCCACATATCACTTCATGATTTGTTATTACCCTTTGAACCTATTTCTCTGGATCTCCGGTCTATAGGTTGGGTTTCCCTCACAAGTGACTCATCATTCTAAGGGCATGAGTCCCATTCCTTTCGAGGTTTTAAAAACCTTTTCTCGAGCTAAGCCTTTCGTCAAAGGATCAGCTAAGTTATCATCAGTACGTACATGATCCACTCTCACAGCTCCAGAGTTCATATACTCTCTAATAGTGTTGTGCTTACGACGTATTTGTCGCCTTTTTCCGTTATAATAACGGTTCTGAATTTTTGCAATAACTGCAGTACTATCACAATGGATCAAGATAGCTGGTATCGGTCTATCCCATAACGGATGTTCTGATAACAGGTTTCTAAGACAACCTGCTTCTTCACTAGCTGAAGCTAGTGCAATCATCTCAGACTCCATGGTGGATTGAGCTAAGATAGTCTGTTTCTTGGATTTCCAAGATACAGCTCCACCAGCTATGCTAAAAATATAGCCACTAGTTACCTTGGAGTCATCTGAAAGGGTGTTCCAATCAGCATCGCTATATCCTTCAAGGACAGCGGGAAACTTCTGATAATGTAATCCGAGATTCATGGTCCTCTTAAGGTATCTCATGACTCTTTCAATAGCATACCAATGCTCAATACTAGGTCTGCTTGTAAACCTGCATAGTAATCCTACAACATAAGCTATATCAGGTCTAGTGCAATCAGCAGCATATCACAGACTGCCAATAATGCTCACATACTCAGTTTGTCTAACACCTTCGCCGGTGTTCTTGAACAATTTAACACTAGGATCATAAGGAGTACAAGCTGGTTTACGATTAAAATAATTATAATTCTTTAGAATCTTTTCAACGTAATGAGATTGATTCAAAGAAATTCCATGTTCAGACCTAGTTATTTTAATTCCAAGGATTACATTAGCTTCACCAATATCTTTCATGTCAAAGTTTGCACTTAACATGGTTTTAACTTTGTTCACAACATGAATGTTTGAACCAAATATCAGCATATCATCAACATAAAGACATATAATGGTGCAAATACCATTATCACATTTATAATATATGCATTTGTCACTTTCATTAACATTGAAACCATCAGAAATAACAAGGTTATCAAATTTTTCATGCCATTGCTTAGGTGCTTGTTTCAAACCATTAAGTGACTTATCTAATTTGCATACTTTATCTTCTTGACCTGGAACAACGAAACCTTCAGGTTGATCCATATAGATTTCTTCTTCTAATTCACCATTTAAAAAGGCTGTTTTAACATCCATTTGGTGTACTACTAAATTATGTATAGCAGCAATAGCTAATAGTACACGAATGGAAGTAATTCTAGATACAGGTGAAAAAGTATCAAAGAAATCTATGTTTTCTCATTGTCTAAATCCTTTGTCTACGAGACGAGCTTTATACTTATCAATAGTTCCATCAGGTTTTAACTTCTTCTTAAGTATCCACTTACATCCTATATATTTACATCCAGGAGGTAAGTCAACTAGATGCCAAGTTCTATTATACTCTAGAGAGTCCATCTCATCATTAATAGCCTCTTGCCATAAATTGGCATCCAAAGAGGATAAGGCCTCGGTAAGATTCCTAGGATCTTCTTCTAAGTTATAAGTGTAATAGTCAGGACCAAAGTCCTTAGCAACACGAGCCCTCTTACTCTTTCTAGAATCAATTTCTAATCCTTTATCAGACTCAGGAAGACTAATGTCTGGTATAGGACATGAACTAGAGCCCCCACTATTCTTAGATTTAAAAGGAAACTTATCTTCAAAGAAATCAGCATCATTAGATTCAATAATAACATGTTCTTTCAAATCATAAAATCTATATGCTTTGCTATTTACAGCATAACTAATGAAAACACATTCATAAGCTCTACTAGCAAGTTTTCTCCTTTTAGGATCAGGAATCCTAACATAAGATAAACATCCCCAAGTTTTAAGATAGGACAGATTTGGTTTTTTATTCTTAAAAACTTCATATGGAGAAATTTTACTTTTAGATTTAGGAATCCTGTTAAACACATAGCATGCAGTTAATAAAATTTCTCCCCACCAATGAGAAGCAGCTCCAGAGTTAAGCATAATAGCAACAACAGATTCAGCTAAAGTTCTATTTTTTTTGTTCAGCTTTACCATTCATTTCAGGAGAATAAGGAGCAGTCTTCTCATGAATAATACCATGTGAGTTATAAAATTCATTAAAAATTGTTGAGTCATATTCAGTTCCTCGATCACTACGTAATCTCTTTATCTTTTTATTACATTGATTTTCAATTTCAGTAACAAAAGATTTAAACATATCAAATGCATCACTTTTATTTTTCATTAGATATACAACAGTATAATCAGAACAATCATCAATAAAAGTTACAAAATATCTTTTTCCATTTCTAGTCAAGACACCATCAAATTCACATATGTCAGAATGAATTAAATCAAGTGGCTCTGATTCTCTTGAAACAGATTTATGTGGTGTCTTGGTTATGTTGGCTTGACTACAGAATTCACATTTCTCAAAATCATCCAAATACAATTTAGGAATAAGTTCTAAGTTACTCATATTTTTAATAAGGCGTTTGTTAACATGACAGAGTCTAGCATGCCAGATATTAAAAGAACACAACATATAAGCAGAAGCTGAACCTTTATTAATATCAATGTTCAACTTAAACATACCATCAGTGGCATACCCTTTCCCAAAAAAAAACATTGTTTTTAGCAATGGTATACATATCAGCACCTATAGTTTGAGTGAACCCAGCCTTGTTGAGAAGGTAGCCCGAAACCAGATTCTTCCTCATCTCTGGAGTATGCATGACCTCTTTAAGAGTTACAGTCTTTCCAGAGGTAAACTTCAAATCTACATCGCCTATACCAGCAACAATAGTGGAGTGGGAATCTCCCAACAGCACTTTCTTGTCCTTTGTTTCAGAATAGGACTTGAATTGTCCACGATCATAACAGACATGGCACGAAGCACCAGTGTCTATCCACCACCCTTCAGTACCTCCAATTGCATTGCTTCAGAAATCATTGCAATCAAATCCTCTTCGGTAAGGTTCACCTGCGGTGCTGGACGACGCTTATTCCGACAGTTCCGAGCCAAATGGCCAGGCTTGTTACAGTTATATCAAATAAACTGTACCGAATCATTCTTTGAAGGGGTTTTTGGTCCATTCTGAGTTCTAGGAACATTTTTGTTCTGGTTGAATCGATTTCGATTCTGATTCTTCATGAATTTACCTTTAGGTTTCAGAATAACAGATTTCTTACTGTTAGAAACAGCATTGATTTCTTCCTTTTTGTCTTGTTTACGGGCCTCCTCCTCAATCCGAAGACGAGTTATCAAACTTTCTAAGGAAAATTCCTTAATTTTGTGCCTAAGGGTATTTTAAAAATCTTTCCAAGCAGGGGGTAATTTGTCTATGAGTACAGTGACTTGAAATTGTTCATCTAGAGTCATACTGTCACGACCCGCTTCCCTAAAATGGAGGCGAGACGTGAAAAGGTCCGCACGGGAGTGGAGCTGTGAAGCCCCAAACCCGATAAGCGTCAATAATACATAAGCAGGTCCCTGTAACCACAACAGAATAACAATAATAACACAAGGAGAGACTGAAATAAAATCTCACATCTCATACATTGTCCAACAAGAAAAATAAGTTAAACATCCAGAAAAGCCACCAGGCTAAAAGAAAAGAGTCTAAAGGCCCAGAACAAGGCCAACAAGGAAACGACATAACAAAGTATAGGTGCTACGCACCGATAACAAAACAACTGTCTAACAAAAGTAAAACACAACGAAGACACTAGGACTGGTCCCCGGTGTCCACGTACTCCCCGTCAAACACAAGCTCGGGCTCGGCGTCAGCAAACACCTCGTCCTCAACAAGGTACTCAGGCTCAGGATCTAACATGTGTCACCCAAAAGAGTAAAGGGGCACATGTCAGCAAGTCTAAAAGACTTAGGCAAGGAAACTGAAAGTAAGGCAACTAGCAACCTAGCAGTTTAGTATGCATGACATGGCAGTTATAACATGAGTGCACAATTAAAACATGGCAAGACGATTTGTACAAGAGAACCATCATCGGGACAAGACAAGACAAGACAAGAGTAGCCACGCTACTATCAATCTCAATCAATTCACATCGTTGTAGGTGTTTACGCCCTTCGCTGAATGGTACAACATTCAGACCGATCGGCACTAAACACAATTCACATTTCACGGTTGTTTTGTAGATGTTTACGCCCTTCGCTGAATGGTACAACATTCAGACCGATCGGCACTAAACACTACCCCACCCCAAAGAGTTTACGCCTTACAACTGCAGTTGTTGATCAAACAGACCCCCAGTTGCCTGGCCGCTTAACCCTTACCCCATCCCGCACTAAACAAGCCACGGTCCCTGCACATGAGCCCAGCAAGTGAGCCAGGGTTGCCCCGCACGGGAGCTTGTTTCTTAGTTCACAATTCAATATATCGAGCGTTGGGGTTAGCAACTCATTATGCTCGCTTCTGGTCACGAGCCAGGAAACACAAGTATTGTAGCGATGCTACGCAATCACGAGATCACCAAAAGAATGCAATGACATGACATTTAATTTGCGTACCGTTAATGGAAAGTAAACATGACATGGTATTTGTGCAACATTCTATATGTGTTGGAACTAGCTTCGTTGTCAAGCTAGTTCTCCAATTTGCGCCTAGGCGAGTATCATTTCGTCGCCTAGCCTCTTTTACGCCTACAATAAGCAAATGGCCTAAAACATGGCCTAAACCCTAAGTGGCAAGTTTCACTTGCCTAGCACCGGGGATGGCGACTATTTCGTCACACGGATGCCAATCTACGGGGAAATCGCTGTTATGGGGGAAACAAACACCAAACCACATGAAATTTATTAGGGTTTCACAAAAATTATAAATAAGTTATGAAAACAACGGTAGATCGATTTCTTACCGAGAGGAGGCGGAAGAAACACTCCGGGGAACCCTAGGCTCAGATCTGGAGAAGATTGGAGAAGTTTGGGAGAATTAGGGTTTTGGGGGATTTGGGGATTTTGATGGGTTTTGGTGAGATTTTGGGGAAGATGAGAGGTAGATGGAGTGGATGGATGGTTTGGATGATGGATTTGGGGCTTGGAATGGAGGAATGAAGCTTGGAGGAAGATGGGGGCTGAAGGGGGAAGAATTTAGGGTTTTGGGTCGTGTTGGAGAAGATGATATCGTTTGGGTTGGGTATAAATAGGTTGAGCTGGCGGCTGCCCAGAAATTAGAGTTTTAACACTGGTTAGTCGGTCAAAGAGCAACCACTGACCGACTAGTTTGGCAACTAGTCGGTCGGTCGTCCAACGCAGACCGACTAAGTGCAAACAGTAACTCCTGAACGAAAATAGGATTCTAGAGTTAGTCGGTCCATGAACAAATACTGACCGACTAGTTTAGCATCTAGTCGGTCGATGAACGTTCTTAAACCGACTAAGAGTAAACAGTAACTCAACTAAAATTAAGATGATGTGTTAGTCGGTTAAAGAAGCATTGCTGACCGACTAGTTTGCAACCTAGTCGGTCAACCAATGTTCTTAGACCAACTAACGATAAACAGTAACTCCTGAGAAAATTTAGAAAGCCAACTAGTCGGTCCAAGAAGGATTGCCGACCGACTGGATCGTCATCTAGTCGGTCGGTGCCCCTTCTTATACCGGCTAATGAGCACAAAAAGTTCCGATACGGAGCGCGGGGCCCCGGGATCGATTCCTAAGACTCCTAGGCTTGATCTAATAGTTAGATACGACCGTTATGAAGTCCGTCACGAATGACTTACTTCGAAATCGACGATCCTAAGGAAGAAGCGAGAAAAATACGACGAATCGATCGAAAATGAAAGCTTCGGAGACGAAAACCACACAAGAGGAGAAAATCCACCAAAACATATATTATATAATATTAAATCCAGATACATGAAAAGCAGTCGTTACATCCTCCCCAACTTAAGAAAAATTCCGTCCTCGGAATTTCCAAATACTCACGAGTCCGGAAACAAAAGTGGGAAACGCTCTCGCATCTCATCCTCATTCTCCCAAGTAGACTCTCCAGGTGAGCCGTGTCGCCACATCACCCTCACAAGATTGACAATCTTGTTCCGAAGCGATTTCTGACGCCTGTCCAGAATCTGCACTGGATGCTGGTCATACGTCATATCGAGGCGAACGGTAATCTCCGAAAAATCTACCGCATGAGACGGATCGCTAATGTATCGACGAAGCTGCGATACATGGAAAACATTGTGAACTTCTTCCAAGGATGGCGGCAAGGCCAAGCGATAAGCTACCTCGCCAACCCTCTCCAAAACGTCAAACGGTCCAATGTATCGCGGGCTCAACTTCCCACGCTTCCCGAAACGAATCACACCACGATTCGGAGAAATCTTCAAGAACACATGGTCGCCCGGCTGAAACTCCAATGGACGACGTTTAGCATCCGCCCAATGCTTAAAACGGTCCTGAGCAATTCTCAACCTCTCCCGAATATTCCTGACGATATCCACGGCCTCCACGATCATCTCAGGTCCCAACAACTCCCGATCACCAACGTCATCCCAACTCAATGGCGATCGACATTTCCTCCCATAAAGAGCGGCGAAAGGCGCCATGCCAATACTCGCCTGGAAGCTGTTGTTGTAAGAGAACTCCACCAAATGTAGATGGTCCTCCCACGAACCCTTGAAATCCAAGCACGCCCTCAGCATGTCTTACAAAATCTGAATCGTCCTCTCGGACTGGCCATCCGTCTGCGGATGGTACGCCGTGCTGAAACTCAGACGCGTACCCAAGCTCTTCTGCAAACTCTGCCAGAACTGAGAAGTGAACCTCGTGTCTCTGTCAGACACGATACTCACGGGGACTCCATGAAGTCGCACAACCTCCTGCACGATTCACGTTACATCACTATCCAAACTAGGAAAGGAAAATAAAACGGAGAGTAAAAGAATTTTACCTCCATATATCTCCTTGCTAGCGCCTCAGTGGACTGTCCCACTCGGAACGGAATAAAGTGCGCAGATTTGGTCAATCGATCTACGATCACCCAAATCGCGTCATTCTGCTTCGGACTCCGAGGTAGTCCAGTCACGAAATCCATAGTGATGTGTTGCCATTTCCACTCCGGAATCGGAAGCGGTTGTAGCAACCCGGCCGTACGCTGATGCTCCGCCTTCACTTGCTGGCAAACCAAGCACTTGGCTACACTCCGAGCCACGCTCCTCTTCATACCATGCCACCAATAATTCAGATGAAGATCCTGGTACATCTTGGTGCCACCAGGATGCACAGAATACGGCGAACTGTGTGCCTCCACCATCAACTCCTCTCTGATATCCCCAGCTGGCACACACAACCTGGCTCCGAACCTCAGCGAGCCATCCTCATGAATCAAAAAGTCAGTCCGCAGACCGGCTTCCACCTGCTCCCGAATCCTCACCAGCTTCGGATCCTCAGCCTGGCCAGCCTTAATCCGATCCACGATCGTCGACTGTACCTGCATGTACATCAACGACGAAGCCTCTCCAGGAAGAACAATCTCCACACCAGACTCGCAAAAATCCTGCTGCAATCTCCACTGCGAGGTCAAAATCATCACCGCTGGAAGCCTACTCAAAGCATCCGGAACCACATTCACCTTGCCAGGGTGAAACTGCAAATCAATCTCATAATCCGCCATAAGCTCCAACCATCGACGCTGTCGCATGTTGAGCTCCTTCTGAGTGAAAATATACTTCAAGCTTTTGTGATCGGTGAAAATCTTCACTTTCTCACTCAGCAGGAAGTGCCTCCAAATCTTAAGAGCAAACACAACGGCAGCCAACTCCAAATCATGCGTCGGGTAATTCTTCTCATGAACCTTAAGCTGACGAGACGCATACGCCACAACGTGCCCGTGCTGATGCAAACACAACCGAGACCCTTGCCAGAAGCATCGCAAAAGATCTCAAACCACCGCTGCGTTCAGGCACGACAAGAATAGGGGCAGTCGTCAACCTCTCCTTCAGAATACCAAAAGCACTCTCACAATCACCCGACCAAACAAAAGCAACATCCTTCCGCGTCAACCTGGTCATCGGCTCAGCAATACGAGAAAAGTCCTTAATGAATCGCCGATAATAACCAGCAAGTCCAAGAAAACTCCGAATCTCAGACGCCGACGACGGAACAGGCCACTCCCTGATGGCCCGAATCTTCTCGGGATCCACTGAAATACCATCACCAGTCACCACATGCCCGAGAAAAGAAACTCTATCCAGCCAGAACTCGCACTTCGAAAACTTAGCATACAAGCGATGCTTCCTCAAGATCTCCAACACCGTCCTTAAGTGCGAGGCATGCTCTTCCTCCGACTTCGAATAGATCAGAATGTCGTCAATAAATATAACGAAAAACTTATCCAAAAATTCGTAGAAAATCAGGTTCATCAGATTCATGAAAACTGCGGGCGCGTTAGTTACACCGAAAGGCATAACCACAAACTCATAGTGTCCATACTTCGTCCTGAACGCTGTCTTCGGAACATCTCCCTTCTTAACCTTCAACTGATGGTAACCACTCCTCAAATCCAATTTTGAAAACACCCGCGAACCTCCAAGCTGATCAAAAATATCATCGATGCAAGGCAACGGGTATTTATTCTTAATGGTCAATGCATTCAACTCCCGATAGTCCACGCACATGCGACGCGAACCATCCTTCTTCTTAACCAGCAACACCGGTGCTCCCCACG
This sequence comes from Scilla litardierei, assembly GCA_030789695.1. Classification (NCBI taxonomy): domain Eukaryota; kingdom Viridiplantae; phylum Streptophyta; class Magnoliopsida; order Asparagales; family Asparagaceae; genus Scilla; species Scilla litardierei. The sequence goes on along the minus strand of CM061142.1, from coordinate 344,789,018 downwards.
GAGACACGCTAGGATTAATATAACCCTTCTGCAGAAGCTCATCCAACTGCTTCCGCAACTCTTCCAACTCAGCGGGTGCCATACGATACGGCGCCTTCGAAATCGGCTGCGCACCTGGAACAAGATCGATAGAAAATTCCAAAGACCGATCAGGTGGCAAACCAGACATCTCCTCGGGGAAGACGTCGCCAAAATCTCGCACCACAGCTGGCCACTCCAGCTCCATCTGCATAGCCACAGCCTCCACCGGCCTGGCCCGAAATCTGACAGGACCAAGCGAACTGCTACCACGACTGAACTCAAATACTGGATGTCCGGGAATCTCGAACACCACCTTCTTCCTCCTGCAGTCAATTGTAGCATAGAAGCTCGCAAGCCAGTCCATCCCAAGAACTGCATCATAGTTGATGATGTCGTGGACAATGAAATCAGCAAAAAGCTCATGTCTACAGACCACCAACGAGCAAGAATTGCAACCACGATGCACCGAGACCACGCCATTCCCCGTAACGATATTCCAACTCTTTGGAAGAGGGGACGTCGACAAGGAATGCCTCTCCACAAAGCTCCGAGAAATAATGCACATCGATGCACCAGAGTCAAAGAGGACTCGTGCAGGAAATGTGCAAACCAAAACCACACCTAACAAGCAATTAACAATCAAACCCTAGTCTAGCAAACAACCATGTTCAAGCAAACAACATAATCTAACAATCAAAACCAGCTAGGAAAGTAACAGCTAGATTGAGGATTACATGCGATAACCTCATCCACAGCCTCGCTCTCCTCAGCGGTCATCAGAAAAGCCTGCCTCCTCGGCGGAACAGCCTGCTGAAAAGCCTGCCTCTGCGGAACAAGAGCTGCTCCACGTCCAGCAGGAACAGACGCTCGCTGCTGCAACGGCTGAGCTGCAACAGGTGCCCTCCGCAGCGGACCCGCATGCCGACAATCCTTCGCGACATGGGAAGCATCACCACAAACCAGACACTGGCCCAGAAACTTCCGACACTGATCCTTGATATGGCCAGGCTTGCCGCAGAAATGGCAAGACTTCAGAATAGGCCCTCCTGGCCTTTTAAACTGAGCAGACTGATTAGGCCTGAATCCAGGTCTAACCACAGCTCTCGCATGTTCCACAGGCCTCTTCCCAGCACCAACAACAGACCCCCTCCTCTGGTTCACGAGCAGCTCCTGCCTCTTAGCTGCTACCAGAACCTTCTGATAAGATTCCCGGTCAGAAGAGGTCACAAAACTCTGGAGTTCCGAAGCAAGCCCCTGCAGAAACCTCTGAGCCTTCTCCTCAGCGTCCTGCACCATCTTTGGTGCAAACCGACTCAGCCTCATGAACTCTTGGTGATACATGTCCACCGACGAGTTCCCCTGCTTCAAATCGATAAAACGCTGCAGCATCTCCTCCCTGGCAGCTTTCGGGGAGAACTCACCATCAAATCTGGCCTTGAAGGTAGCCCAAGCAATCGGCTCCACCAACATCTTCTCTTCTGCATCCCACCAATTCCGAGCATTATCCTTGAGTTGCCTCTTCGCCAAATCAACCCATCCAGCCGGGGTGATCTTGGCCATCTTCAGATTGTCCTCGATGTTCCGAATCCACTCATTGGCAGCCAGAGGACCCTCAGAACCATCAAAATATGCGGGACCCAGCTCCCGAAATTGCTTCGCTCCTGGCTCAGAGCGAGGGGCATCCGGAAGAGCCCGGGCAGCTCGAGCAAGTGGAGCATTCTGGACATGCAAAAGCACGCCCTGCTGCACTTGCATCATCTGGAGCATCATCCGCATCATCTCACCGCTGGTGGGTTCCCGCTCAGGCTCCTCATCATGAGGGACTGCGCCACTACCCCCACCACGGGTGAAACGTCTTCCTGCCATCTAGTGACACAGAAAAAGAATCAGATTAGACTCATAGCTTATGACATCGGACGTCGAACTTAGTTTATTGGACATTCTAATATTATTATCGCTATTCCAAAAATCGCAGTTACAGAAGGACCTGCATGGGCCACCAACAAAACCTGTCACGACCCGCTTCCCTAAAATGGAGGCGAGACGTGAAAAGGTCCGCACGGGAGTGGAGCTGTGAAGCCCCAAACCCGATAAGCGTCAATAATACATAAGCAGGTCCCTGTAACCACAACAGAATAACAATAATAACACAAGGAGAGACTGAAATAAAATCTCACATCTCATACATTGTCCAACAAGAAAAATAAGTTCAACATCCAGAAAAGCCACCAGGCTAAAAGAAAAGAGTCTAAAGGCCCAGAACAAGGCCAACAAGGAAACGACATAACAAAGTATAGGTGCTACGCACCGATAACAAAACAACTGTCTAACAAAAGTAAAACACAACGAAGACACTAGGACTGGTCCCCGGTGTCCACGTACTCCCCGTCAAACACAAGCTCGGGCTCGGCGTCAACAAACACCTCGTCCTCAACAAGGTACTCAGGCTCAGGATCTAACATGTGTCACCCAAAAGAGTAAAGGGGCACATGTCAGCAAGTCTAAAAGACTTGGGCAAGGAAACTGAAAGTAAGGCAACTAGCAACCTAGCAGTTTAGTATGCATGACATGGCAGTTATAACATGAGTGCACAATTAAAACATGGCAAGACGATTTGTACAAGAGAACCATCATCGGGACAAGACAAGACAAGACAAGAGTAGCCACACTACTATCAATCTCAATCAATTCACATCATTGTAGGTGTTTACGCCCTTCGCTGAATGGTACAACATTCAGACCGATCGGCACTAAACACAATTCACATTTCACGGTTGTTTTGTAGATGTTTACGCCCTTCGCTGAATGGTACAACATTCAGACTGATCGGCACTAAACACTACCCCACCCCAAAGAGTTTACGCCTTACAACTGCAGTTGTTGATCAAACAGACCCCCAGTTGCCTGGCCGCTTAACCCTTACCCCATCCCGCACTAAACAAGCCAGGGTCCCTGCACATGAGCCCAGCAAGTGAGCCAGGGTTGCCCCGCACGGGAGCTTGTTTCTTAGTTCACAATTCAATATATCGAGCGTTGGGGTTAGCAACTCATTATGCTCGCTTCTGGTCACGAGCCAGGAAACACAAGTATTGTAGCGATGCTACGCAATCACGAGATCACCAAAAGAATGAAATGACATGACATTTAATTTGCGTACCGTTAATGGAAAGTAAACATGACACGGTATTTGTGCAACATGCTATATGTGTTGGAACTAGCTTCGTTGTCAAGCTAGTTCCCCAATTTGCGCCTAGGCGAGTATCATTTCGTCGCCTAGCCTCTTTTACTCCTACAACAAGTAAATGACCTAAAACATGGCCTAAACCCTAAGTGGCATGTTTCACTTGCCTAGCACCGGGGATGGCGACTACTTCGTCACACGGATGCCAATCTACGTGGAAATCGCTGTTATGGGGGAAACAAACACCAAACAACATGAAATTTATTAGGGTTTCACAAAAATTATAAATAAGTTATGAAAACAACGTTAGATCGATTTCTTACCGAGAGGAGGCGGAAGAAACACTCCGGGGAACCCTAGGCTCAGATCTGGAGAAGATTGGAGAAGTTTGGGAGAATTAGGGTTTTGGGGGATTTGGAGATTTTGATGGGTTTTGGTGAGATTTTGGGGAAGATGAGAGGTAGATGGAGTGGATGGATGGAGTGGATGATGGATTTGGGGCTTGGAATGGAGGAATGAAGCTTGGAGGAAGATGGGGGCTGAAGGGGGGAGATTTTAGGGTTTTGGGTCGTGTTGGAGAAGATGAAATCGTTTGGGTTGGGTATAAATAGGTTGAGCTGGCGGCTGCCCAGAAATTAGGGTTTTAACACTGGTTAGTCGGTCAAAGAGCAACCACTGACCGACTAGTTTGGCAACTAGTCGGTCGGTCGTCCAACGTAGACCGACTAAGTGCAAACAGTAACTCCTGAACGAAAATAGGATTCTAGAGTTAGTCGGTCCATGAACAAATACTGACCGACTAGTTTAGCATCTAGTCGGTCGATGAACGTTCTTAGACCGACTAAGAGTAAACAGTAACTCAACTAAAATTAAGATGATGTGTTAGTCGGTTAAAGAAGCATTGCTGACCGACTAGTTTGCAACCTAGTCGGTCAACCAATGTTCTTAGACCGACTAACGATAAACAGTAACTCCTGAGAAAATTTAGAAAGCCAACTAGTCGGTCCAAGAAGGATTGCCGACCGACTGGATCGTCATCTAGTCGGTCGGTGCCCCTTCTTATACCGGCTAATGAGCACAAAAAGTTCCGATACGGAGCGCGGGGCCCCGGGATTGATTCCTAAGACTCCTAGGCTTGATCTAATAGTTAGATACGACCGTTATGAAGTCCGTCACGAATGACTTACTTCGAAATCGACGATCCTAAGGAAGAAGCGAGAAAAATACGACGAATCGATCGAAAATGAAAGCTACGGAGACGAAAACCACACAAGAGGAGAAAATCCACCAAAACATATATTATATAATATTAAATCCAGATACATGAAAAGCAGTCGTTACACATACCTTCAGAAACAATTTCATGAGCTATCTTCTGTAGCTCGTGAGACTGAACCTCCACAGACTTGTCGTCTGTCATCTGGAACTTCAGGTAGCGACTGACTGCGTATTTCTTTGATCCAGCCTCCTCTGTGTCGTACTTCTTCCGCAGTGCTTCCCAGACTTCCTTGCTGTTTTGTGAGAACTATAGTAATCATAGAGATCGTCAGAAAGACCATTAAGAATATAGTTTTTGCACAGGAAGTCATGATCATCCCAGGTTTGGAATTTTTTGAGCTGAGCATCAGAAGGATTTTCGGGTAGAAGCAGAAGAGGCTTTTCAGTTTTACAGACGTAGGCAACAGTTTTGGTGGTAAGGAAAAACAACATTTTCTGTTGCCAATGTTTGAAATGGGATCCAGAAAAGCGGAAGGGTTTGTTTAGGTCAGAGGCAACAATCACAGTTTCGGTTTCAGAAGTCATGGTAGAAGATACGTCTTAAAAATGTTGAAAATATTTGCTGAAGAAAACCGAAAGAAGATATGAACGATGTTACCAAAATGAATGAGAAGGGGCTGAGTCGCGGACTAGGTCGCTTTCTTTAAGACGTTTCGCGGCTCTGCCCAAATTTGTGCAAGCAGTGGATAGCCCCGCCGTCCCCAGGATAAAACAGCCCAGATGAACCTCTGTGATCGATCAAATCTGCACTGGAAGAGATCGAGGAAGAACAACACCAAAAAACACTGCTCGAGATCAAGGAAGAACAGAAAAAACTTTTTAAGGGGAAGAATTTTCGCAGGCAGAGGAAGAGATGGCAGAGGGAAATTTTCGCACACCAAATGTAAACCAAACGATGTCCTTTTATAATGAAAATTTGTAACGGAAAAGAATTAAACCGATTTAATTCTAGATCTGGAATTAATGCGTGTTAATTTTAGATCTGGGATTAAAGGCGGTAATAAAATCTGGAGTAAAACAAAAAAACGTTTAGATTTGTAAACGTTTGAATTTGAAACGTTTTAAAACCGTTTGAAATTTGAAATCCTGTTTATTAAAATAATTATATATAAATAAAAATTATTTTATCCAAAAATATAATCACCGCGCGCACGCACGTCAAGTCACGGTCGGCCGGCCGGCGGGCGGCGGCGGCGGCGCGCGTGTGTTGAACCCAAGTTCAACTAAGTCCTCTCCCCTTTACAAAAGAGCCATACCCCAAGGGGCACACCCCTAAGGCACAACAAGCTCTTTATATACTCCTCCAAGTCTTTTTGCCCAACCAATGTGGGACTAAAGAAAAAGGAGGGAAAACCAAATGAGCCTAAATCCTTTTGAAAAATTCAATAGTTTCCAACAGATTCTTATGTGGCTGAAAAGTTTTAGCCACGGGCAGACGATGCAAATTCGTCCATTGTTTTTAACTTTCAGCCACTAACATATCCGTGGCCGATAGTTCAATATCGGCCACTGATCCTTCCATGGCTGAATGTTAGAAAACGTTTCTGTGACAATTAGTTTTCCGCTATAGATATGTCCGTGTTAGATAGAATCATCGGCCACGGATATGTCCGTCGCTAATAGTCTGTGGCCTTCTGTATGTTGGATATAACGATCTAGGACTTATGGCTTGATGATGACAAACATTTGTGAACGGTTTGATGTGTGTGTTAAGTGCTTGCAGAAATGGCGAGGACATAAATCAAGGTAGTGGAAATTGCTATACACAAAGCAATTGGACTTGGGTAAAGAGATATTCCAAAGCAAGGTGTACTAAGTCAACTAAGGAGAGAATCTAGCAATCCAATCTTGGGTTCCATGAGCATTTGGAATTGGTCCAAATTGGGGTTCCTATCTGGCGATGGCATTGTTGCAAAAGCCTGTCAAACTAGGTTAGCCAGCAATCCTTATATAATGCCCTTGTGTTAATTGAGGAAGACCGAGCTCTCAAAAAAGGGGCGGTGGCTGCAAAATTTATAAGGAGAAGAGAGGCACATCTATCTTGCTGCCGTCGGCATCAGACTGCCGTCGAGCTCTTCGTGGAGAACGTGTCGCCGTGAACATGATTGAACATCAGCTCGTCGCTGTTGATCAACTCTGCCATGCTGTGCCATCAACATCTTCAAGGCCATCACAAATTAATTGAAGCCATGCAAGCATTATTGAAGCCTTCACAAATTAATTGAATGCCATCACAAATTATTCAAGTGCAGAACTTCCACCAAAACAAAGCAAGGATTAAACAAAGGAGGTTAGTGGTGTGTTCCTTTATTTAATTAAAGTCTAATCCTTTTCTTGTGTTTTGTTAATTTGCAGAGGCCTGCAAATGGGCACAAGTGCAAAAATTCCTCCAAAAACATTGTCCCCAGTATAGAGAGAATCTTACATGCACCAGGGATAAAGTAAATCAAAAGGTTAATCAAAGAGGAAGGACAGCCAAGTTAATAAAGAGGAAGCATTGATCATTGACCGCAAAAGAAATTTCAGAGCACTATTATACACACAGATCCAATCATTATCAGTGCAGTGAAAAAGTACTTTGTGCACAGACCAGTTAGAGGCGGATTTGTGCAACTATCATTGAAGGACCAAGGAGCTGCAACTTGAGTTGCCGTTGCCAAGAGACTACTACTACTTGCCAGACGACATCTGGTCGTGCTGATTGACGAAGACGACACCGCTACACGATCTGAGCATTCTAAACTCTCTTGTTTATTATATTGTGTAGTATTGTGTTAGTTCTTCGTAGGGGAAACTTTACCAGTTTATTGTTACTTTTTGGGGACCTGAAGACTTTGGGAGTCGTCACGGAGGGAGAGCATCTAACTAGATTGAGAGTGTAGAGCACGTGGTGTGCGTACGAGCTAGGTGAGAGTAGATTTGGGATCTTGACTCATTGTAGCTGTACATGATTACACATCTATCTAGTATTTGCTTTCGGGGGCTGGAGTAGGTCGTGGAGACGACCGAACCAGGGTATATCTGTGCGTACTCTGTGATTGCTATTTTTATTACCCTGCCTGTGCTTATAACTGTGTGGAATTTCTCGTGGGTTGCACGAGAATTTTTATTAGCCTATTCACCCCCCCTCTAGGCTACGATCCAGATCCAACACTGTAAAAACCCCCTAAATTGGGGGAGCCCGTGAGAGCCCCCCATTCGTTCGAAAATTTGATCGTGATTGACCCTCTCTCTCTCTCAATCCTCCCTCTCTCTCACGCTCACTGGCGCCTTCGTCGAAGGTACGATTGTATGCCCGCCCGCCCTCACTCTAGCCAGCCAGCCCTCCCGCCCGCCCTCCTGCCCTCTCTATCCCTCTCTCTCAAGCCCTAAACCTAAGGTGAAGGAGAGTGAGAGGAAGAGGGGGAAGCGGACCCCGCCGCCACCCCATCTCCCCCTCTTTTCCTTCCGATTTGAAGGAGGAGATGGGAAGCTGGGGCAGTGAAGAGGGCTACTACCCCCTCATCCCCCTCCTATCCTCCCCTCCATCCCCCCTCCATTCGCTACTTCCACTCCTCCCCTCTCTTCCTTCCGAATAATCAGAAGGAGGAGAGGGGGAGAAGGGGTGTCGTCGGGTGTCGCGGACCCCTCCCCCTTCCTCTACCCTGTCCCTCCAGGATCTGATGCCATGGCTCCCCCTCTCTTCCTTCTGATTAATCGGAAGGAGGAGAGGGGGAGAGGCGGTTATCACCGACGCCTCTGCCTCCTTCTCCCTACCCCTACCCACACCCTCCACCTACATCTCCTTCTCCTCCTCCCCCTCACCATACCCTCACCCCCTCACTCCGCCACCGCACATGCTCCCCTCCCTCCAACGTGTAGGGACCTTGGCTATGAGGAAAACACTTGAAGGGAGGTTGAATAGTGTTTATAAAATTTAAACGATAGTTATACCAATTTAAATTCCTAACCAACAATAAATGTGGAATTATAAATAAATCCAAATTGAAACAATGCTACCACAAAGTATGTTTCAAGGGTTTGGATTACCCAAGTCAACTCCCGACTTGTTCCCGGTAATCCTACGTCACTTCTACCCGGATACCTCCAGATACTCAAGTTAGAACTCTAACTTGAGGTTTCCTTTAAACCCGTTTATAGCAACCCTACAAGTGAAATCGAAACACAATCGATGTCCTTGACTCCCATAACTTGGGATCAAGCAAACCACTCTCACAAACCGAGAGTAAAACTAATATCGAAAGATATGAAATAATAAAATAGCAACACTTACAATCACCTATGCCTTCAAGTAGAACTTGAAGGAGCAAGTGTGTTGTGTGTTGAAGTCTTTCTAAGAAGAGAGAAAAGCACTTTCTATTGTCACCACCAATTGCCTAGATGATGTCACTTTGATTCTAGGTTGGAGAGCAAGAGAGAATGAGATTGGAATTCTAGGGCTTTTGAATTTGAGAGCTTTGAAAAACTTGAATATGAAAGCTAGGATTTTTCAAGAGATGATCAAGACGATGAATAACCCCTCAATGGAAAAGTAGAATCTCTCTTTATAGGTTCCCCAAAATCCTCAAATAGAATCCCAAAAATCCCTTTGAAATCCGTGGAGAAAAAGCCAACGGAAAGAATTTACACACTCGATAGTCGACTGGTGAAGAAATCACAGTCGACTGCTATAATGTGTCAGAGGGCATGTGAGAATTCAATCGGTAACTTACCACGTAGGACAGTCGACTGATGAAGGAATGACAGGAACCTGTAACCTTACAGGCGACTGAAAACCCTTCTACAGGCGATTGGCCGCAACATGAATAATTTGAGAAAACTCAGAAAGTTTTGGGATGACAGGACATGCGACTGATGTGGAACTCACAGCCGCCTGTGCCATGGGCAGGCAACTGTGAAACTAACATCAGTCGTCTGTCACTAATAAGTGAAACTTTCCAGAGAGCAAAGTTGTAGAGAAAGAACCGACAAGTGATTGTTGAAGCATTCACAGTCGCATTGCCTTGGACAGGAAATTGTCAATCCAACATCATTCGTCTGGCCATATGAAGAAGAAAATGATCTTTGGGCAGGAGAGAAACATGCGACTGACTAACAAATCACATGTGCCTGTAGCTTGGACAGGCGCTTGTCTTTTGTACAACAGTCGCCTGGTTAGAGTTAGAGCTAAAAGCCCAAAAACCAATTGATAAAGTATGTGCATAACAGACGACTGTAGAACAAATCACAGGCGACTGTTTAGAGACATGCACCTGTAAAACGTTCAACAGTCGCCTGTTGAAATCCTATAATGCACATGCTAGAGAAATATGAATTGGAGGTTTAGGAAATGTAATCTAATGATTTCCTAGGACAGAAATAAAGATGTGTGTGCGTTCCAATATAGTTCTACTTCTAAGCTACATACTAGAAGAGAATTAAAAATATTACATTTTGTAGGTTATCCAAAGAATGAGTTTGAAGTCTTTTAGTAGATTCATGTAGGAGGATATATGCCAATAAGGCAATTTATCCTAAATATACGTCTTGTTAGGATATAGTATATGGTATCCATTATTCTAAGTATAAATTCGAATGAATAATATACTTAGATAATGTCCATAGACTTATAGTTAGGTCCTTACGTATCCATATAAGATCTCGATTTTGAGTAGTAAGTGACCGAATAGAAACTTAAGTCTTAAACGGTTCGTGGTCATAGATGTGTCGAGAACTGGATATCCCCACATCGGACAGACCACTGTGTCTTTGTCTTACCTTAGGGTAATGATGATCTCATTGTCACGCCCCGCTTCCCAAAAACGTGGAGGCGAAGCGTGAGAAGGTCCGCTCAGACTTGAAGCTACAAAGCCGCAAGTCCGATAAGCGTCAATCACTTTAAACTGCAGGTCCTTGCAACGCGAAACGAAACAAAGATAATAATAACGAAAGAGACAAAAAGAACATCTCAGAATATCCATAATAATAAATCTCAACAACGCAGAAAAGCCACCAGGCTACAAATAAAAGAGTCTAAAAAGAGGCCTAGCATGGCCAACAAAAGTACAAAGTACGAAAACAAAGAAAAGGTGCAAGCACCGACATCTAACAGCAACCTAAAGCAAAAGCAAGTAAAATCAGTCTCTAAGACTGGTCTCCGGTGTTCTCGAACTCCTCAACGAACGTAGGCTCGGGCTCAGCGTCAGCAAACACCTCGTCCTCAGCAACTGTCTCTGGCTCAGGGTCTAACATGTGACACCCAAAAGAGCAAGGGGCACATGTCAGCAAGTCTGGAAGACTTGTGCAAGTGAAACTGAAAGGTGGTGAAAGTAAAGCAACCTAGCAGTTCTAGCATGATGCAATGACATGGCAGTTTAAAGTAATGAGTGCAACAAGTAGGGTAAAGTAAAGTAAAGTACGAGCATGGCATGACATTCACAAGACAAGTACAAGACAAGAAAAGTAAGCACCTCGTGCACAGAGATTCCGTCTTTTGGCTAGAGTGGCTGCGCGGGCCAACTCCTAAGCTCAAGCGAACGTTTATCCCTACCCCTCCACGTGTGTCGAGCCAGGGCCTTACCCCCGAACGGTAATGCTCGCTTCTGGACCACGAGCCAGGAAGTGTGTAAACAAGTATGGCGTAGGGGTGCACCTAGCCCGGGACAAGCAAGTACAAGTATGTAGCGTGTGCTACGAATGCAACATTCAATGCATGGATGACATGACATGGCAGTTAAAGTAAAGCGTACAGGTAAGGAAAGTAAACGTGACAGTTTAGCATGCATGAACAACAATTTTAAGGGGTTGGATCTAGCTTCGTTGTCAAGCTAGATCATTTAGGTGACGGATCTAGTTTCGTTGTCAAACTAGATCAAGTAGGCGTCTAGCCAGCTATCATTTCACTGACTAGTCTCTTTTACGCTAAAAGCAAGTAAGTGGCCTAAAAACATGGCCCTACACAAGAGTTGGCAAGTTTCACTTGCCTGTAACTATCACGTCAAGAAAACACCGTCCAACGAGTCCAAAGTCACGATTCCTACGTGCACGAGTCCACCGGCCTACATCCGTTTTATTAATCTTGATTAGTGATTTCTAAAACATTTAAAATACTTTAAAATACTGATTTTTTTGTCTTTATTAGCATGCAATTGGGTTGGGGGTCCTAGGGGTGCAAAACGTTACCTCAACACGACGCGAAAGCTACACCGGCGTCGGGTAGCGACGCCGGGGGTTGGAATAATAAGATCGCGCTCCAAGTCCAGATTCCAATTAAATTCCTCGCTGGAAATTCAGAGCAATCAACCCGGGGCGACGATTCCAGATTCCAAAGCTAATACGTGCGACGACGGGCTACGACGTGCGACGACGTCGTACGCGGCAAGTCGTCGAAGAGAACGTACCAAAGTGGGGCCCACAGTAGTCCTAGGGACCTTTGGGGAACCCACAATAACTCCGGAGAACTTGGGGGGCCCACGGAGGCAAGCGGTGCGACGGATGCGGGGTTGCGACAAGTGGCCGTCGGTCGTACAGCTTCGGTGCGGGGATCTCCTTCGGTCAGACACTAGGGAACGGCTGTTGCAACGTTTGGGGGTCGGTCACGGCCTTGGTGCGGCCGTTTCCCTCGGTCAGACACGGTGGAGGCCTCGGTCAGGCGCTTGGGTGCGGGGTTGCAGCGTTGCAGCGATCGGGCGCTCGGTCACAGCGGGCGGGGCCTTCGGTCGTGCACGGAGCGGAGCGGGGCGACAGATGCGGGCGCTGTGCGGGGGTCGGTGCGGAGCGGGGCCTCGGTCAGACCGAGAGCTCCTCTCGGTCAAGCGGGGGAACGGACGGGGGTCGATGGCAGCGGTGCGGAGCGGCGAGATTGCGGGGTTGGGCCTCGGTCTGAGCGGGCGAACGGAGCTGTTTTCCTCGGTCGTACGGGGGCTGAACGTCGCAACGTTGCGACGATTCGTCGCAACGTCCAAAATGAGTTTGGAAGAGACTAGGGCTAATTTCTTTGGAAAATAGGACTTGCTAGGGGTTGCTTATATAGTATAGGTGGGTTGACTTGGTCTAGGGCTAAATCTAATAGGATTAGAATTCTAAAAGATTTGAAATTTGATTTTAAACTTCTCCAACCCAATCTAGGATTTGACCTGGTCCAAATGAGCTGGAATTTGGCTCAAAAATTCTTTAAAACGTTTAAAACTCAAATAAATTTTATTTGGCCGAAAATACTTTATAAATAAATTATTAAAAATAATATAAAACTTGTAAAAATTATAAAAGTGGTCAAATAAACTCCAAAAATTATAAAATAAATATCGTTGTGATCGTGGCGACGAATGTGAGCTAACTAAGAAGACGGATCTCAAATTCGACGTCGGACGACGAAACTAAAAATAGAAACGTCTCCCGTCAAAAGTGAAAGTCGTCACGTCTCATCGAGTGAGTTCAAATTGTGGAAAAACGACTCGAGAAACGTCGTTCCAAATTAGTGCCACTATTTAATACTCTCAGAGACGTTCGCAACGGCATATCACACAAAAGTGTTCACAATCAAATAAAGTCTAAAATAAACACGTGTACGGCCAAAAGCACGTGCACGAACAACGCACAACGAAAAGTGGTCGTTACACTCATAGTCATTCAACTTGGTGAAGTCTAAGACGAGACACAGGTGCTCATTGGAGAATGAGTTCACTAAACGACCAACTTAGAGTTATTAAATGGTTAACTTTAACTAAACTGTCTATAATAACTCTAGGGTGATGATAGGTAAGCTGGTCCTTAAGACTTGAAGTCATTTGTACGAACCTGTGAGTGAACAGTGTCGCTTAGACCTATCATCTAGCTTCGAGGCTAGGCCTGCTGAAAGATCTTAGGTTGGGTTACACCTGAAGCTCTCAAGGCGAGTAGATGACTAAGATGGGATTCGTCTCTTCCGTTAAAGGGAAGTTAGTGTCACAGGCTTAGTACGGTCTTTGTGTTAATCCGCAGCCGGGGTACGTTGTAAGATGTACATCGTGAATACAACAAAGACTACCGTATACTGACCAATGTTATCTAATGGGGTTGACAGTAAACCGTACCCTTGGCCAACAGAGACACAGTCTTGACGAAGGGACTATAGCTAATGGTATTCATCACTGATACAGCCAAAGTAAACCCAACGATACTTTTGTCAATGGGTCGATCATGTTATGATGATTCTGAAACAGTAACGACAACTGCTGCTCGTGGTGATCGTCGTCTAGGGGTTTCGAGCCCCAACCTGTAGTAAATTCAGGATGTAGGGTCTCACACCAAGTAGTATTCATGTCTTAGTAATAGGAAGATTAATAAGAGGAATTCATTCGATGAAATGGAATAGTTAAGTGCATAAGCCAGTTGTGAGACTAAGTTGTAGATGAGGACAATGTTGCATTCGATGCAAACAAGATTAAACGTGTTGTAAATTGGTTACGACAATATTTGTAGGAACAAAAGCATTGGAAAGGGTTACCTGGTTGACGGAATCGTCCCAGTCTAAACACAGGTTCAAACTGCGTCCAAAACGGAGCTCAAACGAGCCCGAAAACGCAAAAACAATCAAAGGCAAGAGTGGGTTAGACACACTTGGGCAAGCGGGTCCACCCACTAAGCTTAGTGGGCGCGCCCGCAACTTAAGTTAATTAGGATTTTTTGAAACCCTTGTGACGGCTACAAAAATTAACTTTTTGCCCATCTTTGGGCAATTGTTTGAGGGGTCAAACAAAGTCAGAATTCGTCGACGTTCATTCCTACGCATTCACCATTCGAAGCCCTTCGAAATGATAGCTTGTTTGGTGTCTAAAGTTTAACGGATGAAGAGATTTAATTCGTTGAAGTTAGCCTTTGTGAAAGGCTTGCTAAACTTCAATTAGCCAAATTAAATCCCTCTTCTTTAATATTTGTCCCACATTGCTCGCAACGAAAAGAGAGGTGTCGAATCCCTATATAAATAGGGGTGCACTCTCTTCGTTGAACAACGCACCAAGTCTTTGATCAAGTAGCTCCGAATTTTGAGCAAGCTCGATCTACGACTTAAACTATTCGTCCTCTCTTTTTCCTATTCTCCCGACGAGTCCTAGTAAGACTACGAAGGGGGTTTTGGATTCGGATCCAGATGTCTAAGACGCGGGTCTGCTCAAGTGAAACCTTTTACCGCAAGTGATTGGCTTGGAGGCGGGTGTCGGCTTGGGTGGATCAGTTCGAAGGTGCAAGGCGGCTCGGGTGGATCGAGTCAAGACGGTTCGGCTACGAGGAGCATTAGAAGCCGGTGCAGTACATCTTGCCTGCCCCAGGGTTGATATTCCAGGTATGTTCTCTAAGTAATTTTTAGTGTAATTTAATTTCGTCGCAGTAGGATAGATCCCTCTTGGGGTGGTCAGATCCACCCTAAGTTGGTATAGATCGGCTAGGTTCTGGCTCTCTCAGGGCCTAGCTAAAATGTTTAGCTAGCTTGCTTATTTTTCCGCTGCACGTTATGCCTTTGTGGTCCGTCCGACTTAGGATAGGCACAGATCTGAGCTCTGAGAATCCGCCAAAACCCTTCAGTGGTATCAGAGCCTGATTATGCTTGTAGATCTTGACTTGCAACGTTTTTTAAATTCATAAATTGCTTGGTTTTGAACATACGTTTTTACTTTATGTTCAAATTGGTTTAACAATTTTTTGTGTTTTAAATATTGTTTTTATAACATGAAAATGTTTTGGGGGACGTTTTTTAAATTTTATGTGATAAATTTAATAAGTCTTTTATGTTTAAATGTTGTAAAAATTTTATTTTATGAGATAAAATAATTTTAGTAAGCATTTAAAAGTTTTTAAAGTATATGTAACATTAAGAAAAAAATTTATTTCATGCGATGATATTAAAAATTTATTTCTTTTAGTTACATAAAAGATTGAAAGATGTTTTAACTTTGTCTGAAAGTTTTAAAAATTGATTTCAATGATTTTAAAAATGTTTTAAAATTATTTTGTAGTGTATGTAACATAAAAAAATTTCATGAGATGGAATTAAAAATTCATTTCTTTTAGTTACATAAAGTTTTGAAGATTATTTTATGAGATAATTTAATCTTAAAAAGTTTCATTAATTTTAAAGCTTAGGTTTGTATTTAAAATTATTTGATAATTTTATGAAACCTAATTTTATGAGGTAAAATGTTTCTTGTTTTAAAATTTTAGATCTTTAAATTTAAATGATAAATTTTTAGAGTAGCAAGTTAATTATTTATGTTGTAGATAATTTTAACTTGAATGTTCTCTATATATGTCACCTTATTGAACCTTTAATTTATGTGATTAATTTAGTTGGTTAATGTTTAATGGACATGATGAATAAATTATTCATGAACCCTTTAGGTTAGCCATTAATTGATTAAAAGCTTATAAGATAAATTTTTAATGACATGTGACATGCTACGTTTTAAATGAACAAACACAACATCAAAAACTAATTCCCGATTAGGGTAGTCCCTTTTATTGACAATCTCCATCATAAATTGTTTCAATAATGATTATCATTAAATGACTAATTTTGTAAAATGTTGTAATTGTTTTATTAAAATCCTAATAGAAATTGGGGTAGCACGATGAACAAAACGAACCTTATAGTTGATAAGGATCTAATAAAAGTTGTTCAACAAATCTATAAAATTTAAAATTTTAAGGATCCACTAGTTGATAAGGATTAACTAGTATTAATTAAAAGCTATTTAGTTGATGGACAAACATAGAATTGATGAACCTCCTTCAATGGATCATGATGTCGGTTAATGTGCTTGGCTAAGTTTGCTGGATCACCCTAGCTAGACTAGGGTTAAGTGGTCCTGGCTTAGTCAATTCCCTGGACGCGTCTGCTGGACCGCAAGGAGTCGAATCATGACTGTGTCAGACCATCGACTATACCTAAGTCAAATACGATAATAATTTTGTTCAAGATAAATCGTAACCCTCATTGTTTTAGGAGTTGGCAACTATAAGATCCGTGTTACGGTTGTTGAGCTACACTCAAGTTATGACATGGCAACCTTATAG
Source organism: Scilla litardierei (assembly GCA_030789695.1). Classification (NCBI taxonomy): domain Eukaryota; kingdom Viridiplantae; phylum Streptophyta; class Magnoliopsida; order Asparagales; family Asparagaceae; genus Scilla; species Scilla litardierei. The sequence goes on along the minus strand of CM061142.1, from coordinate 344,772,514 downwards.
AAACCGATTTCTTAATAACATCTTGACTTGACCCAAACCGTCGTGTCGTGCATACACCGAGCGCCGGTGTAAGTCTAACCAAAGATGTAGTCTAAGACCTGACCCAAACCGGCGTGTCGTGCATGCACCGAGCGCCGGGGCAAGTCAGGCTAGACGCAAAAATAAGGGTCCAACTAGGCTAGCCATTGTGATTTGGATGAGCACACTCATGATCACAAATGACTAGGGGTATAAGTCGAAAGGGAATCATATTTAATATGATTGTTGATGAGTTCGTCTACCGACTGCAGAGTCGGACTACTTGTTGAGACACGCTCAAGGTTATCAGATTCAGGGTAGTCGGATCCCTCTCCCACATATGTTATTGTATAGAAAACTGCTTAATATTTATGGCTTTAATAAATTTAGTGGGAGAATATAGTTTTATTAAAAACCATTGAAACTATACAACGAACACATACTGACTAAGTATCTACTCAATTGCAGAATGGATTGGGGTCTAAAGTATATGGTAGAGCAGAATGTGCTTGATGGAACCAACTATAAGGATTTGCTTAGAAATATTAAGTTAGTCCTTTCTCTAGCCGGGATTGGATACGTGCTGTTCGAGGACCCTTTGGAAAAGGCGGACGAAGATGCAATGCCTGAGAAGAAGAAAGCCTACAAAGAGTACTAGAGGGATGCCGAGAAGGCCCGGTGCCTTACTCTGGCTTCAATGAACAACAATCTGCAGAGAAAGCATGAACATCTGTATGTTCAAAGCATGCTTCTCAATGCAGAGGAATTGTTTGCCAAGCGGTCAAGAGCTGCCAAGTTTGAAGCCATAAGCAACCTCTGGGGTACTAAGATGGTAACAGGCCCTGTACAAGATCATGTGATTAAGATGATCGGGTACTAACGCAACCGAAACCTACACCTAGATTCCACCTGGCGGTGTCACGATCGCCAGTCTTGGTATGGCCTCCTAGGTGTCAATTCCGGGCTCTATTCGCAAGCGGACGGTGTCAAATTGTAGTATAAAAGATATCGAATCCCACAGGGACAGTAACAGTGTATTTGGGTTCTCAGTTTACTTTTATATCTCAAAGTGAGATAGCTATCGGGTTGAGAGAATTGGTTGTTGTGTTGTTGATTTAATAATAAGAAGGGACTAGGGCGTTAGGGATCACCGCTAAGACCATGGGGGATCGACGTTGGAATAGAATCCTTACATTGCATTAGGGTTAAGGGATTAATCTCCCAATTCGTACCACTCTCATGGGTTAGAATTGCGAGGTATTTCGGTAGCTCTCGTTGACGCAATAGCGGTAGCCATCAACGTAGCGATATAGTTCGTCGGGGGATCCCCTCAAGGCACGATCTGGGCATGGGCACGAGCCTTGGTTGGATCCACCAATTTTCCTATTCGAATCCTAAGGATACCCCTTAAGCACATCAATTCCACAGAGCGTGGGCATGATCTCAGTACGCGTTATCCTAGGGATTCGGTAGGATCGACCGAAATACTCCCCTAAATTCCTAATTCAACATAAGGATCCAGATCTATGTCTTCCCCGTAGGATCTTAAGGCTAACCCATCAACCCTATAGAAAAGTCTACTCACTCATGACGTTATTGATTAATAAAAATACAATTTTTAAGAGAGAAAACATCCAAGCTGTTATGAATCAAATACTGAGGGGATAGCCCTCAGGTCTATATTTATAGCCAAAGGGGAGAATACAAGTGGGCTTATACAGATATGGGCCCAAACACTTGGGTTGGCCCAATAACTCATCCAACCCAGTAAATACCCATTCACAACACTCCCCCTTATCCAGCCATAGTTGTGGACCCTGCTCATGAATGCTTCAGGATTCTGAGCATGTATGGGTCTCACATGGGGTGGATACTTCAGGATCCTGAGTTGGTGAGATTTGCCTCGTTAAAACCTTTGGCTATGGAAAACCCAGTGGGAAAAACCATAGTTAAGAAAAAAGAGTACAAACTCTGCCAAACTCCCCCTGATTTGTACATGTGACTCTGCTCATGAATACTTCTGGATTCTGAGCGTCACAGAGGGGTGGATACTTCGGGATCCAGAGTTTATTTGATTTTCCTCGTTAAAACCTTTGGCTATGGAAAACCCAGTGGGAAAAACCATAGCTAAGGGAAAAGAGTACAAATTCTGTCAACTCCCCCTGATCTGTAAAAGCTCTTAGGCTTTCAGATCTCGTAGGCTTATATCATCACTCCTATTTACAATATTCCGAAAATGTACACAGATTACAAATGTTATCACCATCAGGCAGCTGCTGAATCCAGAAACTCTGGAGAGGTGTGCTAAGTTTCGTCGCCTCTGATGTGGTCTTCAGACTATATGGTCAGCTCCACAGAACCAGCCTCTATCCCAGTCATCACTGGGATGTGATGTACCACCAGGCGCCCTTCAATACACCTATTGGTGTGATTCTGGAATGGTGAGGATCTCGGAATTGATAGGATGATGTTGCCTTCATAAGTTGCTTTGCATATTTGCAGTAGATGGCCATCCCACTGTGGGTACCCATTCTGTGATTTATCAGTATAGGGACCAGACCTGTAACCTGCATTTGCACAAACATTGGGGGATGCTACTATAATTTGTAAGTCCAAATCTTTCGACCCTTGGAGGAAGCGCAGAAGGCTTGACTCCGGTCTAATGGCCCTAGTGAGGTGCCAACTATCTCTGGCTAATGAGTTAACTGCAACTGCTATACCGGGACACATGCAGTTAGCCAGGAGTGCATGATTGCACTTAGATAAGGGACTTTAGGACCAGTTATATCCTCCCCCTCTTCCAGCGATCGGAAGGGTTCTTTTTTGTACATCCATTGAGTATACCATCGTAGGTGTACTTTGGATGACAATGGTCCTTTTAATTTCTCCAACGTGCTTCTGGGCGTTTATAACAGGATTCTATGAGCCATGACTTTATATTTGCCTAGGTCTTTTTATTTCATGTTTAAAAGTCAGGCTTGTACATTTATTTCGGTTTTCTCTTCAGGAGATCCGATGAGATTTTAGTTGTCTCCAACTATGATCTCCAATCCTGTTCTTTGCACAGATGCAAAGACTTCCTTCAGTAGGAATCATTGACTTGTCAAGTGATTCTCTTGGTTGTACATTTATTTGTTATACTTATATTTCTTTATTTGAATAGACGTCCCGAAGTCTATTCAGGCATTTTAAGGAAATGTGGAAATTATCTTTACAAGATATCCACGAAGGTATGCCGTCACAACATCCAATAACGGCATATCCAAAATTTTCCTTCGCCAAATCGTAAGGTATTCGCTTTTGATAACTTAGGGGGACTGATGCATCATTTGTGAGACATGCTCATTTGAATTTGTTCGATCCCTAGTTTCAGCGAAATTTTCCTTTGGCTATAGGTTGTACCGTATAGCATACGATTTTGTATTTATTTTTCTTATGTTTGCAATACTTTGTTTTATCCACAGGGTTGACACCTTTTTGGTGTCAGGACTTTAGGTCCGAACATTTCACGTTTCATAAGTGAGTCCAGCTCATCTTCTATTGCCACGTTCCACATTTTGGCCAATCTCTACATTTGCCTTCTAGCAACGGAGTGTGGAACGATAATTTACCAACATCATCGCCATTGCGATGTATATGGCAATATGATACGTGAATACATTGTCGACAATTTATGTTCTATCTGTCCAACACCTCCCCAGTACGTACAACATTTACTTAATTTCACTTTTTCCCGGTAATTCCTCTGCAGTGGATTCTGGGAAGGGTGATGGTGTGGACAGGAGCTCATTGTCATGTGGTAGTATTGTCTTAAGGTCTCCAGGAGTTTCTTGTCCTAGGAGCCTGGTGGTCTGCCTCTTTTCTGTTGAGGATCAGCCACTTCTGCTGCTGGTGGATTGCATCCATTCTCGGGGATGTCAATCCTAGCTGGAGTTTTTGCAGCATGGATGTGTGATCTGACAATCTTCTGGTTGTCAATAAATGATTCCGGTAATTGGTAAACAATGTTCTGTATGTGGAGGATCTTCGGGATCTCATCTACACATTGTATTGTTACCGGATCATAGTGGGTCAAACTTTTTGTATCCCACGTTATAATTTTCTTCGCGCCAGATTTTCTAGTATCTGGGCCTATTTTTGGGAAACCCGTCTCATCGAAATCACAGTCTTCAAGATGTGCCTTAAATGCGTCCCCCGTTTGGGGTTCTAGGTATCTTATAAGTGAGGGTGAGTCAAACCCTGCATGGATACCTAGGCGACGTTGAGTACCGTTTTGGTCCTCTTTGGTGGTGCAATGGGGATTTAAGGCTGCGCGACCGAAGATTCTCAGATGAGAAATGTTCGGTGGCATTCAATATGCAAGTTGCATTGGAGACTCTGACCTCCAGAGGGTCTTATTTTCATTTACGATGCAGCATGCAGAGTTTGCATGTCCCCATGCATCCATAGGCAATCGGGATTTAATGGACGTTCAGTCCATTGGAGTCTACTTTTCAGTGACTCTACCGACCCATTTTGGGTATGAACATGCGGCACTTGTATGTTCATTTTCAATTCCCGTTGAATGGCAGTACTCTTGAAAAGACTGGGAGGTATATTTCCCAACATTAACCAGACTTATTTACAACATTTTATTGTCTGGGAAATGTGCCCGCAACATTTTTATTTTTGTGCTAATAGCTTTGGAAAAGCTAAGTTGCGGGTCTGTAGTAGACACACGTACAGATATTCTGAGGATGCATTTATCAGTACAGTGAAGTACTGAAATAGCCCACTATGGGTGGTGGATTTTATTCACATCTATCTCCTTGTATTTTTTTTGAGGAAGCGTGGAGATTCTTTTTCAACTTATTGTGGAGATGGCCTTGCAATTAGTTTTCCCTTATAGTAAGGGATGCGAGGGATGTTTTCCTTTCTGAAGAATCTTCTAGTTCTTCAAGTCATACCCATAGGATAAGATGCGATGCATCATCACAAATCCAGGGTGGCCAAGTCCATCATGCCGGAGTAAAAACTCGGCTGATGTCGGGCACTTCAAGTGCTCCGTTTAAATTCTGCTTCCTTTCTCCTAATCATCGTATGGTGGAGGCCTATAAGGCTCTCAAAACGTTCAAGTGTGGATTTTACTCCTTGTTCTTGAGACGTTGCATACGGTAAATTATTTTTTTTTCATTTACATTTGCTGTTTCCAAGTGGAATCCGTTGCAACAGATGTCCTAGAAACTTAGAAAGTTTCTTTTGGAATTCGGAGGGATTAGTGCATCCTTTATTTTTGTGTCGTTTGGGGGCAACAATGTTGCATTCACTGGAACTTCAATATAGCCCTGATATTGGGCTTTGTATTGAAAGAGATCGTACGTGTTTATTGTCTATCAATTATTTATGAGAGCAGTTTCAAAAGATGAAACATAAAGGCATATGCCTATTCAGATAGACATATTCATTTATTGTCTACTAAAATTTTTTCAACCAAAACAGATTGCGTAATACAAAATCTCTCATAACGTGAGATGTTCTGTAACGACTGCTTTTCTTGTATCTGATTATAATATAATATAATATATGTTTTGGTGGATTTTCTCCTCTTGTGTGGTTTTCGTCTCCGTAGATTTCATTTCCGATCGATTCGTCGTATTTTCTCGCTTCTTCCTTAGGATTGTCGATTTTGAAGTAAGTCATTTGTGACGGACTTCATAACGGTTGTATCTAACTGTTAGATCAAGCCTAGGAGTCTTAGGAATCGATCCCGGGGCCCCGCGCTCCGTATCGGTACTTTTCTGTGCTCATTAGCCGGTGTAAGAAGGGCCACCGACCGACTAGATGACGATCCAGTCGGTCGGCAATCCTTCTTGGACCGACTAGTTAGCTTTCTAAATTTCTCAGAAGTTACTGTTTATCGTTAGTTGGTCTAAGAACGTTGGTTGACTGACTAGGTTGCAAACTAGTCGGTCAGCAATGCTTCTTGAACCGACTAACTCATCAAATTATTTTTGTATCCGTTACTGTTTACTCTTAGTCGGTCTAAGAACGTTCATCGACCGACTAGATGCCAAACTAGTCGGTCAGTACTTGTTCATGGACCGACTAACTCTAGAATCCTATTTTCGTTCAGAAGTTACTGTTTGCACTTAGTCGGTCTGCGTTGGTCGACCGACCGACTAGTTGCCAAACTAGTCGGTCAGTGGTTGTTCTTTGACCGACTAGCCAGTGTTAAAACCCTAATTTCTGGGCAGCCGCCAGCCCAACCTATAAATACCCCTCCCAAACGTTTCTTCTTCCTCCAACACGATCCAAAACCCTAAAAACATCCCCCTTCAGCCCCCCCATCTTCCTCCAAGCTCCATTTCTCCATTCCAAGCCCTAAATCCATCATCCAATCCATCCATTCACTCTATCTACCTCTCATCTTCCCCAAATCTCCATCAAAACCCATCAAATCCCCAAAATCCCCCAAAACCCTAGTTCCCCAACTTCCCCAATCTTTTCCAGATCTGATCCTAGGGTTCTCCGGAGTGTTTCTTCCGCCTCCTCTCGGTAAGAAATCGATCTACCGTTGTTTTTATAACTTATTTATAATTTTGGTGAAACCCTAATTAATTTCATGTGTTTGGTGTTTGTTTCCCCCTAAACAGCGATTTCCCCCGTAGGTAGCATCCGTGTGACGAAGTGATCGTCAATCCCCGGTGCTAGGCAAGTGAAACTTGCCACTTAGGGTTTAGGCCATGTTTTAGGCCATTTTCTTGTTATAGGCGTAAAAGAGGCTAGGCGACGAAATGATACTCGCCTAGGCGCAAATTGGGGAATTAGCTTGACAACGAAGCTAATTCCGACATTTAGCATGTTGCACAAATACCATGTCATGTTTACTTTCCATTAACGGTACACAAATTAAATGTCATGTCATTGCATTGTTTTGGTGATCCCGTGATTGCGTAGCTTTGCTACACTACTTGTGTTACCTGGCTCGTGTTCCAGAAGCGAGCCCTGTAGTTGGAAACCCCAACGCTCGATATTGAATTGTGAACTAAGAAACAAGCTCCCGTGCGGGGCAACCCTGGCTCACTTGCTGGGCTCATGTTCAGGGACCCTGGCTTGTTTAGTGCGGGATGGGGTGAGGGTTAAGCGGCCATTCAACTGGGAGTCTGTTTGATCAACAACTGCAGTTGTAAGGCGTAAACTCTTTGGGGTGGGGTAGTGTTTGGGGCCGATCGGACTGACATGCTAGCCATTCAGCGAAGGGCGCAAACATCTACAAAACAACCGTGAATTGTGAATCGTGTTTAGTGCCGATCGGTCTGAATGTTTACCATTCAGCGAAGGGCGTAAACACCAACAATGTGAATTGATTGAGATTGATAGTAGCGTGGCTACTCTTGTCTTGTCTTGTCTTGTCTTGTCCCGATGATTGTTCTCTTGTACAAATTGTCTTGCCATGTTTTAATTGTGCACTCATGTTATAACTGCCATGTCATGCATACTAAACTGCTAGGTTGCTAGATGCCTCACTTTCAGTTTCCTTGCCCAAGTCTTTCTAGACTTGCTGACATGTGCCCCTTTACTCTTTTGGGTGACACATGTTAGATCTTGAGCCCGAGTACCTCGTTGAGGACGAGGTGTTTGCTGACGCCGAGCCCGAGCTTGAGTTTGACGGGGTGTACGTGGACACTGGGGACCAGTCCTAGTGTCTTCGTGGTGTTTTACTTTTATTAGACAGTTGTTTTGTTATCGGTGCGTGGCACCTATACTATATTTTGTTATGTCGTTTCTTTTGTTGGCCTTGTTCTGGGCCTTTAGAATCTTTTCTTTTAGCCTGGTGGCTTTTCTGGATGTTGAACTTATTTGTGATGTTGGACAATATTTGTGAGATGTGAATTTTATTTCAGTCTCTCCTTGTGTTATTATTGCTATTCTGTTGTGGTTACAGGGACCTGTTCTTGTATTGTGGACGCTTATCGGGTTTGGGGCTTCACAGCTCCACTCTCGTGCGGACCTTTTCACGTACTCGCCTCCATTTTAGGGAAGCGGGTCGTGACAGGTTTTAGTGGTGGCCCATGCAGGTCTCCTTCTGTAACTGCGATTTTTGGAATAGCAATAATAATATTTGAATGTCCAATAAATTAAGTTCGACGTCCGAGTCATAAGCTATGAGTCTAATCTGATTTGTTTTCCGTGTCATTAGATGGCAGGAAGGCGTTTCACCCGTGGTGGGGGCAGTGGTGCGCTCCCTCATGATGAGGAGCCTGAGCGGGAACCCACCAGCGGTGAGATGATGCGGATGATGTTGCAGATGATGCAAGTGCAGCAGGGCGTGCTTTTGCAAGTCCAGAATGCTCCACTTGGTCGAGCTGCCCGGGCTCTTCCGGATGCCCCTCGCTCTGAGCCAGGAGCGAAGCAATTTCGGGAGCTGGGTCCCGCATATTTTGATGGTTCTGAGGGTCCTCTGGCTGCCGATGAATGGATTCGGAACATCGAGGACAATCTGAAGATGGCCAAGATCACCCCGGCTGGATGGGTTGATTTGGCGAAGAGGCAGCTGAAGGATAACGCCAGGAATTGGTGGGATGCGGAAGAGAAGTTGTTGGTGGAGCCGATAGCTTGGGCTACCTTTAAGGCCAGATTTGAGGGTGAGTTCTTCCCGAAGGCTGCCAAGGAGGAGATGCTGCAGCGTTTTATCGATTTGAAGCAGGGGAACTCGTCGGTGGACATGTATCACCAAGAGTTCATGAGGCTGAGTCGGTTTGCACCAAAGATGGTGCAGGACGCTGAGGAGAGAGCTCAGAGGTTCCTGCATGGGCTTGCTTCGGAGCTCCAGAGTTTTGTGACCTCTTCTGACCGGGAGTCTTATCAGAAGGTTCTGGTCGCTGCCAAGAGGCAGGAGCTGCTCGTGAACCAGAGGAGGGGGTCTGTTATTGGTGCTGGGAAGAGGCCTGTGGAACAGGCGAGAGCTGTGGTTAGACCTGGATTCAGGCCTAATCAGTCCGCTCAGTTTAAGAGGCCGGGAGGGCCTATTCTGAAGACTTGCCATTTCTGCGGCAAGCCTGGCCATATCAAGGATCAGTGTCGGAAGTTTTTGGGCCAGTGTTTGGTTTGCGGAGATGCTTCCCATGTCGCGAAGGATTGTCGGCATGCGGGTCAGCTGCGGAGGGCTCCTGTTGCCGCACAGCCGTTGCAGCAGCGAGTGTCTGTTCCTGCTGGCCGTGGAGCAGCTCTTGTTCCGCAGGGGCAGGCTTTTCGGCAGGCTGTTCCGCCGAGGAGGCAGGCTTTTCTGATGACCGCTGCGGAGAGCGCGGCTGTGAATGAGGTTATCGCAGGTAATCCTCAATCTAGCTGTTACTTTCCTAGCTGGTTTTGAATGTTTGATTGTGTTGTTTGCTTGAACATGGTTGTTTGCTAGATTAGGGTCTGATTGTTAATTGATTGATTAGGTGTGATTTTGGTTTGCACATTTCCTGCACGAGTCCTCTTTGACTCTGGAGCATCGATGTGCATTATTTCTCGGAGCTTCGTGGGGAGGCATTCCTTGTCGACGTCCCCTCTCCATAAGAGTTGGAATATCGTTACAGGGAATGGTGTGGTCTCGGTGCATCGTGGTTGCAATTCTTGCTCGTTGGTGGTCTGTGGACATGAGCTTTTTGCGGATTTCATTGTCCATGACATCATCAACTATGATGCAGTTCTTGGGATGGATTGGCTTGCGAGCTTCTATGCTACGATCGACTGTCGGAGGAAGAAGGTGGTGTTCGAGATTCCCGGACATCCATTGTTTGAGTTCAGTCGTGGTAGCAGTTCGCTTGGTCCTGTCAGATTTCGGGCCAGGCCGGTGGAGGCTGTGGCTATGCAGATGGAGCTGGAGTGGCCAGATGTGGTGCGAGATTTTGGTGACGTCTTCCCCGAGGAGATGTCTGGTCTGCCGCCTGATCGAGCTTTGGAATTTTCTATCGATCTTGTTCCAGGTGCACAGCCGATTTCGAAGGCGCCGTATCGTATGGCACCTGCTGAGTTGGAAGAGTTGCGGAAGCAGGTGGATGAGCTGTTGCTGAAGGGTTATATTAATCCTAGTGTGACTCCGTGGGGAGCACCGGTGTTGCTGGTTAAGAAGAAGGATGGTTCGCGTCGCATGTGCGTGGACTATCGGGAGTTGAATGCGGTGACCATTAAGAATAAATACCCGTTGCCTCGCATCGATGATATTTTTGATCAGCTTGGAGGTTCGAGGGTGTTTTCTAAATTGGATTTGAGGAGTGGTTACCATCAGTTGAAGGTGAAGAAGGGAGATGTTCCGAAGACAGCGTTCAGGACGAAGTATGGACACTATGAGTTCGTGGTTATGCCTTTTGGCGTAACTAACGCACCTGCAGTTTTCATGAATCTGATGAACCTGATTTTCCACGACTTTTTGGATAAGTTTGTCGTTATCTTTATTGACGACATTCTGATCTATTCGAAGTCGGAGGAAGAGCATGCCTCGCACTTAAGGACGGTGTTGGAGATTTTGAGGAAGCATCGTTTGTATGCTAAGTTTTCGAAGTGCGAGTTTTGGCTGGATCGAGTTGCTTTTCTTGGGCATGTGGTGACTGGAGATGGTATTTCAGTGGATCCCGAGAAGGTTAGGGCCATCCGGGAGTGGCCTGTTCCGTCGTCTGCGTCTGAGATTCGGATTTTTCTCGGACTTGCTGGTTATTATCGGCGATTCATTAAGGACTTTTCTCGTATTGCTGAGCCGATGACCAGGTTGACGCGGAAGGATGTTGCTTATGTTTGGTCGGGTGATTGTGAGGGTGCTTTTGGTATTCTGAAGGAGAGGTTGACGACTGCCCCTATTCTTGTCGTGCCTGATCGCAGCGGTGGATTTGAGATCTTTTGCGATGCTTCTGGCAAGGGTCTCGGTTGTGTGTTGCATCAGCATGGGCATGTTGTGGCGTATGCGTCTCGTCAGCTTAAGGTTCATGAGAAGAATTATCCGACGCATGATTTGGAGTTGGCTGCCGTTGTGTTTGCTCTTAAGATTTGGAGGCACTTCTTGCTGAGTGAGAAAGTGAAGATTTTCACCGATCACAAAAGCTTGAAGTATATTTTCACTCAGAAGGAGCTCAACATGCGACAGCGTCGATGGTTGGAGCTATGTCGGATTATGATATTGATTTGCAGTTTCACCCTGGCAAGGTGAATGTGGTTCCGGATGCTTTGAGTAGGCTTCCAGCGGTGATGATTTTGACCTCGCAGTGGAGATTGCAGCAGGATTTTTGCGAGTCTGGCGTGGAGATTGTTCTTCCTGGGGTGGCTTCTTCGTTGATGTACATGTAGGTGCAGTCGACGATCGTGGATCGGATTAAGGCTGGCCAGGCTGAGGATCCGAAGCTGGTGAGGATTCGGGAGATGGTGGAAGCCGGTCTGCGGACAGACTTTTTGATTCATGAGGATGGCTCGCTGAGGTTTGGAGCCAGGTTGTGTGTGCCCGCTGGGGATATCAGAGAGGAGCTGATGGTGGAGGCACACAGTTCGCCGTATTCTGTGCATCCAGGTGGCACCAAGATGTACCAGGATCTTCGTCTGAATTATTGGTGGCATGGCATGAAGAGGAGCGTGGCTCGGAGTGTAGCCAAGTGCTTGGTTTGCCAGCAAGTGAAGGCGGAGCATCAGCGTTCAGCCGGGTTGCTACAACCGCTTCCGATTCCGGAGTGGAAGTGGCAGCACATCACTATGGATTTCGTGACTGGACTACCTCGGAGTCCGAAGCAGAATGACGCGATTTGGGTGGTCGTAGATCGATTGACTAAATCTACGCACTTTATTCCGTTCCGAGTGGGACAGTCCACTGAAGCGCTAGCAAGGAGATATATGGAGGTAAAATTCTTTTACTCTCCGTATTTATTTCCTTTTCCTAGTTTGGATAGTGATGTAACGTGAATCGTGCAGGAAGTTGTGCGACTTCATGGAGTCCCCGTGAGTATCGTGTCTGACAGAGACACGAGGTTCACATCTCAGTTCTGGCAGAGTTTGCAGAAGAGCTTGGGTACGCGTCTGAGTTTCAGCACGGCGTACCATCCGCAGACGGATGGCCAGTCCGAGAGGACGGTTCAGATTTTGGAAGACATGCTGAGGGCGTGCATGTTGGATTTCAAGGGTTCGTGGGAGGACCATCTGCATTTGGTGGAGTTTTCCTACAACAACAGCTTCCAGGCGAGTATTGGCATGGCGCCTTTCGCCGCTCTTTATGGGAGGAAATGTCGATCGCCATTGAGTTTGGATGACGTTGGTGATCGGGAGTTGTTGGGAACTGAGATGATCGTGGAGGCCGTTGATATCGTCAGGAATATTCGGGAGAGGTTGAGGATTGCTCAGGACCGCTTTAAGCATTGGGCGGATGCTAAACGCCGTCCTTTGGAGTTTCAGCCGGGCGACCATGTGTTCTTGAAGATTTCCCCGAATCGTGGTGTGATTCGTTTCGGGAAGCGTGGGAAGTTGAGCCCGCGATACATTGGACCGTTTGACGTTTTGGAGAGGGTTGGCGAGGTAGCTTATCGCTTGGCCTTGCCGCCATCTTTGGAAGGAGTTCACAATGTTTTCCATGTGTCGCAGCTTCGTCGAAACATTAGCGATCCGTCTCATGCGGTGGATTTTTCGGAGATTACCGTTCGCCCCGATATGACGTATGACCAGCATCCAGTGCAGATTCTAGACAGGCGTAAGAAATCGCTTCGGAACAAGATTGTCAATCTTGTGAGGGTGATGTGGCGACACGGTTCACCTGGAGAGTCTACTTGGGAGAATGATGATGAGATGCGAGAGCGGTTCCCACTTTTGTTTCCGGACTCGTGAGTTTTTGGAAATTTCGAGGACGGAATTTTTCTTAAGTTGGGAAGGATGTAACGAATGCTTTTCTTGTATCTGATTATAATATAATATAATATATGTTTTGGTGGATTTTCTCCTCTTGTGTGGTTTTCGTCTCCGTAGATTTCATTTCCGATCGATTCGTCGTATTTTCTCGCTTCTTCCTTAGGATTGTCGATTTTGAAGTAAGTCATTCGTGACGGACTTCATAACGGTTGTATCTAACTGTTAGATCAAGCCTAGGAGTCTTAGGAATCGATCCCGGGGCCCCGCGCTCCGTATCGGTACTTTTTCTGTGCTCATTAGCCGGTGTAAGAAGGGCCACCGACCGACTAGATGACAATCCAGTCAGTCGGCAATCCTTCTTGGACCGACTAGTTAGCTTTCTAAATTTCTCAGAAGTTACTGTTTATCGTTAGTCGGTCTAAGAACGTTGGTTGACCGACTAGGTTGCAAACTAGTCGGTCAACAATGCTTCTTGAACCGACTAACTCATCAAATTATTTTTGTATCAGTTACTGTTTACTCTTAGTCGGTCTAAGAACGTTCATCGACCGACTAGATGCCAAACTAGTCGGTCAGTACTTGTTCATGGACCGACTAACTCTAGAATCCTATTTTCGTTCAGAAGTTACTGTTTGCACTTAGTCGGTCTGCGTTGGTCGACCGACCGACTAGTTGCCAAACTAGTCGGTCAGTGGTTGTTCTTTGACCGACTAGCCAGTGTTAAAACCCTAATTTCTGGGCAGCCGCCAGCCCAACCTATAAATACCCCTCCCAAACGTTTCTTCTTCCTCCAACACAATCCAAAACCCTAAAAACTCCCCCCTTCAGCCCCCCATCTTCCTCCAAGCTCCATTTCTCCATCCCTAAATCCATCATCCAATCCATCCATTCACTCTATCTACCTCTCATCTTCCCCAAATCTCCATCAAAACCCATCAAATCCCCAAAATCCCCCAAAACCCTAGTTCCCCAACTTCCCCAATCTTTTCCAGATCTGATCCTAGGGTTCTCCGGAGTGTTTCTTCCGCCTCCTCTCGGTAAGAAATCGATCTACCGTTGTTTTTATAACTTATTTATAATTTTGGTGAAACCCTAATTAATTTCATGTGTTTGGTGTTTGTTTCCCCCTAAACAGCGATTTCCCCCGTAGGTAGCATCCGTGTGACGAAGTGATCGTCAATCCCCGGTGCTAGGCAAGTGAAACTTGCCACTTAGGGTTTAGGCCATGTTTTAGGCCATTTTCTTGTTATAGGCATAAAAGTGGCTAGGCGACGAAATGATACTCGCCTAGGCACAAATTGGGGAATTAGCTTGACAACGAAGCTAATTCCGACATTTAGCATGTTGCACAAATACCATGTCATGTTTACTTTCCATTAACGGTACGCAAATTAAATGTCATGTCATTGCATTGTTTTGGTGATCCCGTGATTGCGTAGCTTTGCTACACTACTTGTGTTACCTGGCTCGTGTTCCAGAAGCGAGCCCTGTAGTTGGAAACCCCAACGCTCGATATTGAATTGTGAACTAAGAAACAAGCTCCCGTGCGGGGCAACCCTGGCTCACTTGCTGGGCTCATGTTCAGGGACCCTGGCTTGTTTAGTGCGGGATGGGGTGAGGGTTAAGCGGCCATTCAACTGGGAGTCTGTTTGATCAACAACTGCAGTTGTAAGGCGTAAACTCTTTGGGGTGGGGTAGTGTTTGGGGCCGATCGGACTGACATGCTAGCCATTCAGCGAAGGGCACAAACATCTACAAAACAACCGTGAATTGTGAATCGTGTTTAGTGTCGATCGGTCTGAATGTTTACCATTCAGCGAAGGGCGTAAACACCAACAATGTGAATTGATTGAGATTGATAGTAGCGTGGCTACTCTTGTCTTGTCTTGTCTTGTCCCGATGATTGTTCTCTTGTACAAATTGTCTTGCCATGTTTTAATTGTGCACTCATGTTATAACTGCCATGTCATGCATACTAAACTGCTAGGTTGCTAGATGCCTCACTTTCAGTTTCCTTGCCCAAGTCTTTCTAGACTTGCTGACATGTGCCCCTTTACTCTTTTGGGTGACACATGTTAGATCCTGAGCCCGAGTACCTCGTTGAGGACGAGGTGTTTGCTGACGCCGAGCCCGAGCTTGAGTTTGACAGGGTGTACGTGGACACTGGGGACCAGTCCTAGTGTCTTTGTGGTGTTTTACTTTTATTAGACAGTTGTTTTGTTATCGGTGCGTGGCACCTATACTATATTTTGTTATGTCGTTTCTTTTGTTGGCCTTGTTCTGGGCCTTTAGAATCTTTTCTTTTAGCCTGGTGGCTTTTCTGGATGTTGAACTTATTTGTGATGTTGGACAATATTTGTGAGATATGAATTTTATTTCAGTCTCTCCTTGTGTTATTATTACTATTCTGTTGTGGTTACAGGGACCTGTTTTTGTATTGTGGACGCTTATCGGGTTTGGGGCTTCACAGCTCCACTCTCGTGCGGACCTTTTCACGTACTCGCCTCCATTTTAGGGAAGCGGGTCGTGACATGTTCTAAACAATTTGCTAAGATAAAAGTAAAGGCTAGTCATGCATGTCATTATTTTCGAAGTCGCCAGCTGAAAAACTTAACTGGAGCATCAGATGTCATCAGGTTTGTTTCAGCTTTATTTTTCTTGTTCTCTTTATACAAATCCTGGAGATGATGCGGAGTTCGGCACACTCTGGACCAGTGGTCTTTCATGCCACGATTTTGGCACTGGTCTTCCCATTCCCTCTTGGGTGGGGGTATATCATTTCTATTTTTGTTATTCCTGTGCCTCGTGAACTTCCGCTTACTTTCATTATTTCGCTGCTGCTGTACATGGCCCTTGGCATTTTTCTGTTGACGCCCCTTCTGTGGTCTTTCTTTTCTTTTATTATCTCTCTTCTTTTTGAAGGAAGAGGAATAGTGAGCTTCTGGTGGGGGGCAGTGCCGGGGAGCGTATATTGTGAGTGGAGAGAAGAAGCTCTTTGTTTTACTCGGCCATGAGTAAACATGACGGCAGCTCGGAATACTTGGTGAACTTGCGTTCACGGTATTGCTGCATGAGTATCGCATTTTTTTCATGGAAGGACGTATACGTCTTTTCCAGCATGCGATTTTCTGAGACTTTTTCACCACACAACTTCAGGCGTGCGGTGATGCTAAAAAGTGCTGAGTTGTACTCAGCAACGGACTTTAAGTCCTGCAGTCTCAGGTTCTCCCACTCGTATCGTGCCCTTGGGAGTATAACATCTTTCTGATGTTTATACCTGTCCTCAAGGGCAGTCCATAGCTCAAGTGGATCTTCGACCGTAAGGTATTCAGCCTTTAAGGTCTTGTCCGCATGGCGGCGAATATAGATGATGGCTTGCGCCTTCTCTTATATCGCTAACATTTTCTTTTTCAGTCACAGCAGCGATGAGGGTCTTTGCCCGCAGGTGAAACTTTACATCTAGCTGCCAGCTTAGATAGTTTCAACCTGATGCTTCCAGTACTTCGAAATTAACGCTTGCAATATTAGCCATTTATCTAGCAGAGCACAAACATGCATGAATTAATAATTAATTCAGAGAAAACATTTTCATGCGGAGGCAATATTTAACGAAAAACTAAATGTATGGATCGGCCAGTCCCACAAGAAAGAGTCCAAAGAAAGTCCACAGTCCAAATTATACAAATTTGCAGCTTAAAGAAAATGAAAATACAACTTTGGAAACCCCGTGGGTCCCATATGATATCTCCATCTTCAAGCGTGGCCTCCGTCTCCATGGAAGTTGGTCTTCTTTCTTTGACATTTACATAAATTCCTCACTACAATTTCTCTCAAAAATAAAAGAAAAGTGCGGGAAATAAACTGTGGGACTAAACGGCCGATCCAAAAACCACATTTAGCAATTCATGTAGAAATATTGTGCTCATAACATTTTCATCAGACATTTTCATCACAGGCATCACATGCATTTAATATTCGCAGAGATGGATAAATAATTTAAACACTTAATAATTATTGGACCACTGGGCAACGTCATACACCGTTAGTTTAGGTTACTAACGGCAGAGCGGTCGCAGGATCTTCCTAATTATTAAGTTTTAAATACAATGCACAACCACGCATATTATATCCAACAGAATATACAAGAGATGCAAAGCATGTAAATATGATTTTTGCAGAAAAAAAATCATTACAATGCAAAGGTTGTAATTTGAATGGGTTTAATCAATTAAATTGATTAAGAGCCCAAAATTAAAATTTTCTTTGTCAGAGGAAAAAGTTTCCCTCATCATCCCAAAAGCCCCCCCAAGAATCCCCAAAAAGTCCTCGCCTGCCCGATATTTGTCCCGTAATTTACCGTGATTTTTCACGAATATTTTGCCCTTAAATCCCCCTTTTAAATTAATTTTTAGGCTAGCAAGTTGCCTTTTAAGGCTTGTTAATAGCCTTTGCTTCCCCCCTATTTTTCAGATAAAACAGCCTGCGGGTCTGAAAACCCGCAGTCGGCCTATGGGCTTCAGGCCCATAGACTTCTTGCTTTTCTTTTTTTTTTCTTAAAGAAAAATCGGCCTGTGGGCCTGAAGCCCACAGCCGGCCTGTGGGCTTCAGGCCCACAGGCTTTTTTTTCGTTTTTTTTGATGAAATAATTGGCCTGTGGGCCTGAAGCCCACAGCCGGCCTGTGGGCTTCAGGCCCACAGGCTGTATCATTTTAATTTTAATTTTTTTTTCTCTTTCAGATTAGGGTTGGGGAGGGCCGGCGCCGTCGCCGCCCCCTGCAGGGGGGGCGCGGCCGCGGAGGCCGCCCCCCTGCAGGGGGGAGCGGCCGGGGCCGCCTCCCTGCAGGGGGCACGGCCTCGGGGGCCGCCCCCCCTGCAGGGACGGCGGCGGGGGCCGCCCCCCTGCAGGGGGAGGCGGCCAAGGGGGGCCGCCCCCCTGCAGGGGGAGGCGGCCACGGCGGCCGCCGCCCCCTGCAGGGGCGGCGGCGGGGGCCGCCCCCCCTGCAGGGGGAGGCGGCCAAGGTGGGGGGGTCCGGCGAGGGGGGTTCCGGCGAGGGGGGGTTTCCGGTGACGGCTAGCCGCCGGAGAGATCAAAATTAGGGTTGTGTCCCTAAAAATTGAGTTTTTGGGATGAAAAATCCGTCGTTTTCAAGGCGACGATGAATCCCCATGACGATCTTGCGAGATCTAGGGGAGGGGCAATCATACGTATGATTAAAAATATCGTTTTAGTATTTTTACCTCTATATCCGTCCTCCAGATATAGCGACGGTTGCTCGAAGCCCTACGCGGATGACGACCCTTGATGGAGGAAGCCTTGCACCACGCTCGTGGATCTCCCGTCTCGCCTTCGCCTTCGCCTTCGCAACAAACGGAAAGAAAATTTTGTGGAAAAAAATTTTTAGAGTCTCGTGCTGATAACGTGTTATGAATCAACTACTGAGGGGAGAGCCCTCAGGTCTATATTTATAGCCAAAGGGGAGAATACAAGTGGGCTTATACAGATATGGGCCCAAACACTTGGGTTGGCCCAATAACTCATCCAACCCAGTAAATACACATTCACAACACAAGTAAATTAATAGAATGAAGATTCAAAAACTTACAGCGAGAGATGGAGAAAAATAACGAGCAATAGATCCAAAGAAGAATCAAAATCTCAATACGCAATAGTAGAAATCGAACGCCAAAAATAATCCAATAATCTTCACGAAATTGTTCTAGATCTAACAAGTATTTTCTATCCCTAATCTCCTCTCCAAAACTAATTCAAAAACTAGGAATGAATTCGCTCCCAGACGCTGTCGTAGCTCCTAGACTTCACTCCCCCAAATCGCGCAACAGCCGCTCCCAAAATATTTCCAAAAATGGCCTTCAGCATCGTCGACCAAGTGGGTGACTCGATCGATCAGTGTGTTGCTCGGTCGTCCGCTCGGTCCGAGCATATGTACTGCTTGACCGAGCACGACATTAAATCACGATCCTCCAAAATCTTTACTCTGTCTGCACGGGCCGAGTCAGCTCTGCTCGGTCCGAGCAATCCCCGTATCAGCTTCCTCTTCTGCATTTGCATCTGCTCGACCGAGCAGCTGCTCTGCTCGGTCGAGTCATCTGGGAAACTCCCTCCTGCAACATCTGAGGCTCCTCCTCTCCTCTTGCTCTCTCCTCCACTCCTCCCATGGCTTCCATAACACGGCGAACTCCTGTAGAGCTTTGCCAACGAGCTCACGGGCGTGTCAGATGTGTCCATACCCAGATCGGGTCCCAAATCACTCCAAAATCCCTGAAAACTCATAAAACACTACGAAACTCGAATATAACGTTTGAAATGCGATATCATAGGAAAATATGGGATTTGGATACGAAAATGGCATGGAATGAAATGTCATGATGCTATGAAAAATGCGTAAAATATGGACACATCAAATTCCCCCATGCTTACCTCTTACTCGTCCTCAGGAAGACGAATACTGGGTACGCCGGGAGGAAAACAAAAAGAAATAAGAAATAAAAAATAAGAGTAGAAGAGAATGGAAGTGGATGGAGGGTGCTAAGGTTGTTCGGTCAGATCTCAGGCCTAAGCAGTATATCACGATGCTCTGAATAATAAAAATACATGCTAATGGTACTTTCAAGCTTTATAGATCATATGTCTAGCATGCAATACAGACAAAAGATAGGGATCTACTGAAATAGTGCTATCAACTCATATCAATCTCATGCAGTCCATATAGTCTAGTATAAAAGGAGTTGGCAATGCACTTTTCATTCACAGATACACATGGAGCATGTAGAAATCACATAGCATGCAATAGAGAATAGAAAGGATCATGTCATTTAATTATTCATTTCGAGTCATGAAAAATCTCCAAAAACTAAAGTGTTTCGTAAAGTTTAAGTATTATCAAATCTCCCCGTTATGCACCGTCTCCACTCTAATGTCACACTCACTCATGTGATCAGTTGATTCACCCCCCAAGCTTAGCTTGAGGCATCGCATCTAGGAATATGATATGAGGTTTTTCTTCTTCTTCCCAGTATATATGATAGCTTCTAATGAAAGGATACAAAACAATTTTTTTTCTTTATCTTCTTTCTTTTTATTTTCTTTTTCACATATATATACACACACATTTTTTTCTTTTTTTTCATTTCATTTAGAAGCTATACTTTTTCATTTGGGATTTTTGGGAAGTGGGATGCAGTAAGGGTAGCTGTAGGGGTGAAACCATCTGATATGTAGAGAACTAAAGAGGTATGTGGCGAAGGAAAGTAATGAATCTCTCGGTTCACTCATAAGAGGTGCACAACATTTTAATGAGATAATACTCTAACTAAACTCATAACTAGCATGGATATTTTCATTCATCTAGATGAACACTGAAAAAGCATGCAGTAATAGGCACAATGATGTCAAGCATGCAGATAGAAGTGAATAAGATATAAAGCAGATGCTCCAAGTGTTCTAGTGATGCGTGAACCTAGGTGCATTACCCAACATAGCGCATACTAGATACTATTTCATGCATTTGATTTTCAATTCATTTCAGGCATTAAATCAGATAGATCGGTAAAAGAATATGCACGTATGTAGATAGTAAAACTGAAACTACCCTAATAGCATGTCATCAGAAAGCAAGCATCGTGAAGAACTACTAGGGCTACAAGAGGTATCATCGTGCAGAACATCCTTAGCATAAAAATAAAAAGGGTGGAGAAAATAGGTAAATGAAGAAAAAGAGATGCATGCATGGTAAAAAAACAGAAAACCTGATGCAGAATGAGAAAAAAGATAAGGAGAAGGAAAAGTGGTGGAAAAGTAAAATAAAAACGGAAATAGGGAAGAAAATGTAAAAGAAAAATGAAAAGTAAAGCGGTAGCGCTCATCCCCCAAGCTAAACCCAGCAGTGTCCTCACTGCTGAGTGAACGCTGGTAGGCAGGAGATGATGCTAAATAGGGTGGATGGGTGGGTGAGGGAATATAAAATAAAAACTGTGCAAAAAGAAGTAAAAACATGACATAATGCAATGATGAAGGAAAATGATGCATGTATGGGTCCTCCCCCAAGCTATCTAATATCAGGGCCCCGAACAGACAAATGGGCACAATAAAATATGCGGGAGGCAAAAAAGGGTAGGAACAACATCAAGCAGAGGCACCACCCTCTGGGGGTGGTGATGGGTCCCTCTGCTGTAGACCAGGAGATGAGGGTGGATCTGGCTGGAACTCAGTAGGTGGGTCAGTTCGCAAATGCCTAACTAGGTTGCGGAGGCGCGGGAGGTCCTGTTCAACGGATTGTCTAGTTAAGCCGCCTCCTTGACCTATGAGTATGAGCATCGCCATGAACTGATAACCCTGGTTAGCGTCACGGAAGGTGACGACATAAAATGCGTCGCCGATCTGAAGAGGCTCAGGGGGGAGTGGGGCGGTGGGTGGCATAGGGGAAGGGGGAAGGAGAGAGAGGGAGGGGTAGAGAGAGAGGGAGAGAGAGAGTGTGTGACTTACCGGAGGTGGGCGGCCGGATGGGTGGCGCAAGCGACGGTACGGGAGGAGGAAGATGGCGATGATGAGGGAGATCGAGTAGGGGGCGAGGGAGAGCTCGGGCAGTAGATTAGGATTGGGGCAAAAAAATTTAGAGTATAAGTTAAAAAGTGAAACGAGTTGGGTTAAAAACCCAAATCGTTTAGGAGTGGGACCCACGAAATATTGGGTAGACCGGACACAAAAAATAAACAGTTTAGAGACCACCTTATATGCTTGACCGAGCAGTATGCTGCTCGGGCGAGCAGCTCATCACTCGTACAGAGCAGTGTATGCTCGGGCCGTGTAGACAGAACATCATTTTCCCCACATCTTCAAAAGGTTGTCATCCTCGACCGAGTAGTAGGCTGCTCGGCCGAGTCGCCGTCTGCTCGGATCGAGCCAATGCTGCTCGGGTCGTGTAGACAGAGTAATATTTTTACTCTTTATCGTCGTTCCTGCGCTGCTCGACCGTGCAGTGTAGTTGCTCGGTCGAGTCACCTGTGTCTTCCTTTTGCTCCACTTTCTTTTGTTTTCTCCTCAAATCTGGTGCTCTCCTCCAGCTTTCTTTCATTTACAATGTCGATCTGCATGCCCCATCATGTTCAACCTGTACAGAGGAAGAACTCGTCAAATTTTTTTGGTTTTATAGTTTTACGTGAAATAAACAACATTTTTGTTTGGTTTTCTAAAATAGGTAAAATAAAAACAAAAAATTGTCAAAGATAATACAAGATACAAGAAATTGGGTTGCCTCCCAATAAGCTCTCGTTTTTAGTCATGAGCTCGACTCCCTTTGGTTCATCAATCGTTGTTTGGTGTGCGTGGAATTCGCACGTCGTTCTTTCCAATGGTGCAATCCGGCAGCACTTGGTGTCCACCTACTTCAAGCTTCTCCCTCGAGTAGCCTATGGCCTTCGGTTCTTCATGATTCGGAGAATGATTTAGAAGTTGCTCATCCAACACTCGGATGTAGGCGGCGACCGCTTTGTGGTAGGTTGGGTTGCCGTTATCGTCAATTCCTGTTCTCATTGTGTCTTTCACGACCCCCTCAGAAGTGAAATCTTCTACAGCTTCATCTTCCAGGAGCTCCAAGTAGCTGGCTCCTTCCTCATAAGCACGCTCTCTCATTGGCTTCTACAGCCTGAATTCAGCTTTGATGTTTCCCACATTCAGCGAGAGAGTCCCTTCTCGGACATTAATCAAAACACCGGCCGTCGCCATAAAGGGGCGGCCGAGTATATGCTTGGAGCTCCCTCCCTCGGGCATGTTCATAATGACGAAGTCAACAGGAACACATAACCCAGGGGGTATTTGGAGAATAATATCCCTGGCTATGCCCTCCGGGTAGGTGATCAAATGGTCTGCAAGCTGGATGGACATATTCGTCGACTCTAGTTCGCTTCCGGTATGCAACCTCTCAAATATAGAAAGGGGCATCAAACTGATGCTAGCCCCTAGATCGATCAAAGCTCGGCTGATGGGCATCCCTCCGATGGAGCACGGAACGGTGAAGCTTCCAGGATCCGGTAGCTTCTAGGGGAGATGATTCTTTATAATGGAGGTGGAGTCCTCCATGAGCTTTATCTCTTCAGGCTTCCTCTTCCCTGTGATCAGATCCTTTAAAAACTTGGCATAGATGGGGATCTTTGTAATAGCATCCATGAATGGGATATTCAACTAGATTCCCTTCAGCAACTCTATGAATTTGGAGTATTTCTTCTCCATCTTAGCCAGGGCTAGCCTCTGTGGATATGACAGGGGAGGTCGGCTAGCTTTGTCCTTTGCAGCATCAACAGGAGGCGGCGTTGTAGTAGGTGTGATAGATGATGGATCTGCCTTCTCCTCATTCTGTGTAGGCTATTTAGTAGCCTCTTCTCTATAACCGTCATCAACGGCTTCTTCAGCAATAACTCTATCCTTGTTTAAAACCGGGATCATGACGGGGTCAGTTGCCCGTCCACCACGTGTGGTGACAGAAACCACATCATTCACTTGGGCCCTCGGATTTGTCTCTGGTTGCGAGGGAAACCTCCCTTGGTTCTTCAAAAGCTGGGACATCTGGCCCCTCAGTTCATCTAGTGTAGTATTTATGCTCTTGAACTGGGTGGAAGTATCCTGGTTAAACCGGGCTTGACCACTCATAAAAGTCTACAATGTGCCTCCAGATTGGACCGAGGCGGATTTGGCGCATAGCCCTGCTGAGGCGGCCGATTGAATTGATAACCTGGTGGTCGATAAGGCCCAGCTGGCCAAAATTCGCCCTGTTGTTGACTCTGTGGCTGTCCATGTTGTTGCTGAGGAGGGGGTGGCGGTCTCTGAAATTGTGGAGGTTGCAGCCCTCCACTTGGATTCCCATAAGAGAATCCTGGATGATTCCGAGCAGCCGGGTGTTGCCATTGATTTCGTCCCTCTCCTTGGACGTACTGCACAGATTCTGATAATTCGGCACCATCATAATGTGCCTCACTAGGGATATACCCTCGCTTGGCATAATCCTCTACAGGATGATAAGTATATGTGCTGGGAGATGCAGGGATGGAATACAGGTGCTGTTCAATTCTGTCCATCTGTTTGCATAAGGTCTCGATGTGAGAGTCCAAATGGCTGGCAGCTTTGACCTCGGGGGTCCGGGTCACAATGATTCTTTATTCACTCCATTGCTGATTGTTGGCTGCCATATGCTCCAGCAAGTCTATAGCTTCTTCAGGAGACTTGTCAAGTAAGGCGCCTTGCACCGCAGCATCTATAATCATCTTGGTGCTGGAGTGCAACCTGTTGTAAAAAATCTACACCAAATCCCGCTGGATCCCATGATGAGGGCATTGATGTTGGAGGTCCTTGAACCTTTCCCATGCCTCATAGAGCGACTCTTGTAGGAGCTGTTTGAAATTCGAGATTACTCCCTGGATCCGTACTGTCTTCGAAGGTGGATAGAATTTATCCACGAAGGCAAGTGCCAGCTTCTCCCAGGTGGTGAAATGGTTGGGAGGATGGGCCCGTATCCAGTACGACGCTTTATCCCTCAGAGTGAACGGGAAAAGCCGCAGCTTGACAGCATCATCACTCACATCCTTCGCCTTGAAAGTGTCACACTTTACAAGGAAGGTATCAATGTGGTGGTTGGGGTTCTTGTGAGGATGCCCGTGAAAGGGATCCTGCTACATCAAATTTATTAGCCCTGTTTTCAGCTCAAAGCTCGCCGTCGCCAGTTGCGGTCTAAGGATAGATGAGTTGTTTCCAAACTTCGGCTTCATATGGTCCCTGATGGACCCGGTGTGAGGAGGAGGAGTATTGTTGTCTGCCATCTGGACAGAGGGAGATGGATTTCTGCTTGAGGCCCTCAAATTCCTTGCCGTTTTCTCGATCTCGGGATCGAACAATAACTCTCGATTAAATGCCCCGAAGTGAGTGTTCATGCACCAAAACAACTAGACAAATACCATTAGTAGCGCGGTAATGAATAAAAGAATAAAAATGATGGAGAGATAAGGGATGATTAGAGTTGCTAGCAATCTTCTAAAAAATAAAAATAAACCGAGATAACACTATTGACATCCCTGGCAACAGCGCCAAAAAATTGACGCACCCGAAACCTACACCTAGATTCCACCTGGCGGTGTCACCATCGCCAGGCTTGGTATGGCCCCTAGGTGTCAATTCCAGGCTCTATCCGCAAGCGGACTGTGTCAAATTGCAGTATAAAAGATATTGAATCCCATAGGGACGGTGACAGTGTATTTGGATTTTCAGTTTACTTCTATATCTCGAAGTGAGATAGCTATCGGGTTGAGAGAATTGGTTGTTGTGTTGTTGATTTAATAATAAGAAGGGACAGGGCGTTAGGGATTACCGCTAAGACCGTCAGGGATCGACGTTGGAATAAAATCCTTACGTTGCATTAGGGTTAGGGGATTAATCTCTCAATTCATACCACTCTCGTGGATTAGAATTGCAAGGTATTTCGGTAGCTCTGGTTGATGCAATAGTGGTAGCCATCACGTAGCGATATAGTTCGTCGGGGGATCCCCTCAAGGCACGAGCCGGGCATGGGCACGAGCCTTGGTTGGATCCACCGATTTCCCTATTCGAATCCTAAGGATACCCCTTAAGCACATCAATTCCACAGAGCGTGGCATGATCTTAGTACGGGTTATCCTAGGGATTCGATAGTATCGACCGAAATACTCCCCTAAATTCCTAATTCAACATAGGGATCCAGATCTACGTCTTTCCCCTAGGATCTTAGGCCTAACCCATCAATCCTAAAAAAGTCTACTCACTCATGACGTTATTGACGAACAAAAATACAATTTTTAAGAGAGAAAACATCTTGGCAAATTAATAGAATGAAGATTCAGAAACTTGCAGCGAGAGATAGAGAAAAATAACGAGCAATAGATCTAAAGAAGAATCAAAATCTCAATACGCAATAGTAGCAATCGAACGCCAAAAATAATCCAATAATCTTCACGAAATTGTTCTAGATCTAACAAGTATTTTCTATCTCTAATCTCCTCTCCAAAACTAATTCAAAAACTAGGAATGAATTCGCTCCCAGACACCGTCGCAGCTCCCAGACTTCACTCCCCCAAATCACGCAACAGCCGCTCCCAAAATATTTCCAAAAATGGCCTTCAGCATCGTCGACCGAGTGGGTGACTAGGTCGAGCAATGTGTTGCTCGATCATCTGCTTGGTCCGAGCAGATGTACTGCTCGATCGAGCACGATAGTAAATCGCGATCCTCCAAAATCTTTACTCTGTCTGCACGGGCCGAGTCAGCTCTGCTCGGTCCGAGCAGATAGCTGACTCGGTCGCTGCAGAAGTTGCCCGGGCCGTGCAAGGAGCTGCTTCAGCTTAGAAGGTTGGTGCTGCTCGACCGAGCACATAGGTGCTCGGTCCGAGAAATCCACGTATCAGCTTCCTCTGCTGCATTTGCATCTGCTCGACCGAGCAGATGCTCTGCTCGGTCAAGTCATTTGGAAAACTCTCTCCTGCAGCATCTGAGGCTCCTCCTCTCCTCTTGCTCTCTCCTCCACTCCACCCATGGCTTCCAAAATACGACGAACTCCTGTAGAGCTTCTCCAACGAGCTCACGGACGTGTCAGATGTGTCCATACCCAGATCGGTTTCCAAATCGCTCCAAATTCCCTGAAAACTCATAAAACACTACGAAAATCGTATATAACGTTAGAAATGCGATATTATAGGAAAATATGGGATTTGGATGCGAAAATGTCATGTAATGCGACGTTATGGTGCTATGAAAAAGGCGTAAAATATGGACACATCAGGTACGTGGAAGATGCCGTCTAGTTGGATTTTGTCCTGGACAATGAGATGTCCGTGGACATCATCCTTAAGTCTTTGACCCCAGACATCAAACCTTTCATTTCTAGTTTCATTATGAACAGTATTGAAACGGATCTTCCAGGCCTCCTCAACAAGCTTAGGCGGTTTGAGGAGATCGAGAAGAAACTGACTGTGTTGGTTGTTGGCTCTGCTTCTTCAGACCAGCCGAACGGCAAGGGTAAGAAGAAGCAGGTCCCACAACCAGCCAAGGTGAAGAAGGGAAAGAATAAGATGAAAGGGGCCCTGTAGAAATCTGAGTGCTTTCATTGCCATAACTTAGGCCGTTGGAAGAGGAACTGCAAGGTTTACCTTGCAGAAAAGAAGAAGGGGCATATTGGTGCCTCTACCTTATGTAAAACAAATTCAATTTAATAAAGCATAATTATTTCCATAAATGCTTTATCACATAGTATGAGATACTAAGACTTCTGTGTAATGTATACAGGTGGCTGATATGAAGCAGAGGATGAAAGAAGTTTCGAGGACGGTCGGCATCTGAGCAATCGTTACTGCTGGGGCCGTGCGAGGACTTCAAGAGACGTGAACAAGAAGGAACCGATACTTATTTCTTTTTATGAATAAAATGTATCGTTCCTTAAGTTAAAACAATGATTGAGTGTTTAACGCTCAAGGTTTATTCTGATAAACACATTATGATTCACTTTTATGAATCCATTGCTTAAATAAATGTATCGGGAAATGTGCTTCTGTTGAAATTGTGATTTGTTGCGAATGGCTTAAATTTGTGTGAATGTGGATGTCTGAGCAAGTTGCATTAATTCTCGAACTGATAAGCCGAGCATCTGAATAATTTGATTGTTTGGAGCTGACTTAATTTTATAGCCAGTCGATAGTTAAATATAAGTTCCAGGAGCGTATAAATTGTGTATGATCACAATTATACGCATATTAAGATTGATTCTTAATTCAAACTACATTTGATTCTTAAGATTTATTATAACTGTAGTTAAGGGAAAGGTACTAAGTAGGCCGTTTGATTGAGTAAGTTAATATCAAGGTTACTTAAACCGATCTTGATATGACTTATTCGTCAAACCCAACCTGTCACTGGTACATTCCATCTAAGCACTTCTCAATTGGTTATGCTTATCATTTATATTCTAAATATGATTTAGATATATAATAGAAGTATTTAACCAGATAGTTCTTAAAGTCAGTAGGAGCTAGCTCATATACTTAGTTCCGGTTTCTCGGACTAAGTAAAAATGTTTCCAACTAATTTGAATCATCTATATAAGACATTGAATCAAAATAGTTTTGATTTAATCGAATATATAGAGACTTAAGATGTCACGTATGTACTTGACATATTGACACAAAAAATTGGAATGAGCTAATACTGACTTATAGAAATGTTAGACCCTACATCAAGATTGTATGAGCTAATTGTTAGCTATACAAAGAAAAGAAAATTGACCCAAATCATTTTTCAAGGATCAACCATGTGTGATCAAGAGATGTATAAATAAAAATCCATTAAAATGCATTGTAGATACTCGTTAGTAAATCCACTCATAAGTTTGACATATGATGGTCCAATGTGACTAATATTCTATAACGATATGAGATACCGAGATAAATAGCTTAAGTGCAAATGGGAGATGCAGGAGAATATATGCCCATAAGGCGATTTATCCTAAGTATACGTCTTGTTAAGATATAATATATGGTATCCATTATCCTAAGTATAAATTCGAATGAATAATATACTTAGATAATGTCCATAGACTTATAGTTAGGTCCTTACGTATCCAGATAAGATCTCGATTATGAGTAGTAAGTGACCGAATAGAAACTTAGGTCTTAAACGGTTCGTGGTCATAGATGTGTCGAGAACTGGATATCGGCACATCGGACAGACCACTGTGTCTTTGTCTTACCTTAGGGTAATGATGATTTCATAGTCATTCGACTTGGTGAAGTCGAAGACGAGACACAGGTGCTCATTGGAGAATGAGTTCACTGAACGACCAACTTAGAGTTATTAAATGGTTAACTTTAACTAAACTATCTATAATAACTCTAGGGTGATGATAGGTAAGCTGGTCCTTAAGACCTGAAGTCATTTATACGAACCTGTGAGTGAACAGTGTCGCTTACACATATGATCTAGCTTCAAGGCTAGGCCGGCCGAAAGATCTTAGGTTGGGTTACACCTAAAGCTCTCGAGGCGAGTAGATGACTAAGATGAGATTCGTCTCTTCCGTTAAAGGGAAGTTAGTGTCACATGCTCAGTACGGTCTTTGTGTTAATCCTCGGCCGGGGTATGTTGTAAGATGTACAACGTGAATACAACAAAGACCATCGTATACTGACCAATGTTGTCTAATGGGGTTGACAGTAAACCGTACCCTTGGCCAACAGAGACACAGTCTTGACGAATGTACTATAGCTAACGGTATTCATCAGTGATACAGCCAAAGTAAACCCAACGATACTTTTGCCAATGGGACGATCACGTTATAATGATTCTGAAACAGGGACGACAACTGCTGCTTGTGGTGATCGTCGTCTAGGGGTTTCGAGCCCCAACCTGTAGTAAGGTCAGGCTGTAGGGTCTCACACCGAGTAGTATTCATGTCTTAGTAATAGGAAGATTAATAAGAGGAATTCATTCGATGAAATGTAATAGTGAATTTAAAACATTTAAAACATTTTAAAAATACTGATTTTAGTCTTGATTAGCATGCAGTTGGGTTGGGGGTCCTAGGGGTGCAAAGCGTTACCTCAACATGACGCGAAAGCTACACTGGCGCCGGGTAGCGACGCCAGGGGTTGGAGTAAGAGAACGCGCTCCAAGTCCTGATTCCAAATTAGTTTCCTCGCTGGAAAGTTCAGAGCATCAACCGGAGCAACGGTTCCAGATTCCAAAGCTAGCACGTGCGACGACGGGCTACGACGTGTCGCAACGTCGTACGCGGCAAATCGTCGGAGAGAAAGCTTCTAGGTGGGGCCCACAGTATGGGGGACCCACAATACCTCTGGAGAACTTGGGGGGCCCACGGTGGCAGGTGGTGCGACGGGTACGGGGTTGCGACATTTGGCTCTCGGTCGTACATCCTCGGTGCGGGGGATTCCATCGGTCGGGCACTAGGGGCGGGGCTGTGCAGCGCTTGGGGTCGGTGCGGTGGTCGGGCTCTCGGTCGGTGCTGGGCAGTGTCTCGGTCGGGCGCCTTGGATGCGGGGGGGTCGGAGCGCTGCAACGTTGCAACCGTTACAACGTTGTGGGCTTCGGCGTTGGCGGGCGGGCGCCTCGGTCAGACACGGTGCAGAGCGGGAGCGGAGCAGAGCTTGGTGCGGGGGCTTGCAGTGATGCGGGTGCGGAGCTGAGCGGGGAAAGCTCTCGGTCTGACCGAGAGATTCTCTCGGTCGGACACGGGGGTGCAAGCGGAGGCGATGCGGAGCGGCTGTGCAAGCTTGGTGCGGGCTTGGGCGTCGGTCAGGGCGGGAGAACGGAGCTTGTTTCTCCGGTCGTGCGGTAAATGCTTGTCGCAACGTTGCGACGATTCGTCGCAACGTCAAATTTGGGTTTTGGAAGTGGCTAGGGTTAATTTCTTGCGAAAATAGGTCTTCCTAGAGGTTGTTTATATAGTGTAGATGTGTTGACTAGGTCTAGGGCTAATCCTAATGAGATTAGGAGTTTAAAGTAATTTAAAATTTGAATCTCAACTTCTCCAACTCACACAAGGATTTAATGCTGTCCAAATGAGCTGGAAATTGGCTCAAAAATTCTTTAAAACGTTTTAAACTCAAATAAATTTTATTTGGCCGAAATTAATTTAAAACGTAATTATTAAAAATATTATAAACCTAGTTAAAAATATAAAAGTAGTCAAATGAACTCCAAAAATTATAAAATAAATATCGGGGTGATCGTGATGATGAAAGTGAGCTAACTAAGAAGACGGATCTCAATTTTGACGTCGGACGACGAAACTAAAAATAGAAACGTCTCCCGTCAAAAGTGGGAATCGCAACGTCTCATCGAATAAGATTAAATTGTGGGAAAACGACTCGAGAAACGTCGTTCCAATTTAGTGCCACTATTTAATACTCTCAGAGACGTTCACAATGGCATATCACACGAAAGTGTTCACAAACAAACAAAGTCTAAAACAAACACGTGCACGGCCAAAAGCACGTGTACGAACAACGTACAACGAAAAGTGGTCGTTACATCCTCCCCACCTTAGAATAAAGTCCGTCCTCGGACTTTCTAATATAGCTAGTCACTCTAGTAACTACCCCAATCAAGTCATTATAATTCAAAACAGGTATAGCCATTACAAGTCCTTATATATGCACTAGGTAGCCAAACATTAACACTACCAACATGTATATATATATTAACGTACGTTATACACTTATACCTATTATAGCCAGTCAAATTCATACATGTATTTCAATCATATATATAAACATACATCCCTTATATAACTACTACTTACCTAGTACAAAATAATAGTTCAGATACTCACATAAGGATAGTCTTACACTTAGCAAATACAATCATTGCTCTACGTATAGATAGCTACCTATGCACAAACATCAAGGGTATACTACCCTCTAATATTTCCTAGTATACATCCAACGCATCAACTCATGTAGTCACACCATACCATAATTAAATCCAGTTTCACTATATATATATATTCAACACTACTATAGTTTCACAATATATAGTCATTCAAATGCATGCAAATAGTTCACCATATATTCTCATCACATACGGTCCTATAACTGTATTTACGACACGCCACATATATCATAGTCACCAATAACTATAACTAAGCACATACTTACCCGTGCATGGTGCACACCCATACACGCTAATATTTCATTTACATACACCAATCATACCATCATATATCCAGTACCTCTACACACCTACTTTAGCTAGCACACATACGTTCACACGAGCAAGTCCTTAGTAATTAACTATACCACAAGACCAACACCTATAACTATATACTGGTGTAGCGACCCACAATCATGTGTGTAACACAACCAGGCACAACACTCCTATCACTATACATACATCAAACATCGCTATATTCAACTACAAACATACATTCAATATACTTAGAGTATACCCACTCAAGCTTGAGTGAGACTCAATACACATATCAGAATATTCTATATACGTAACACGACATTCATACATATACCAATACCACTCCAATATTTATACGTATAATATACATACCATAAGTCAATCACGCTTAATATTAGTCTGGTAATACTCACATAGTTCAATCACTCTATATACCATAATAATAATACAGACATCAGCACACGTATAATTGTAATACACTCCTTAATACATACGCATTCATCGTATAGTCACACACATGTAACATATATACTCACACCATAGCCTACTACCTATAATTAGTATACCAACACCTATACATGCATAGTTAAGATGTGCAATAGTCGTGTATACCTCACGGTATACACGCATACAACATCCCATAAAATCAAGCATTACCAATCAAAATCATAATTCTACTATCATATGCATATCACCTATATACTCATGCAACGAAACATAACTACTTACGTCTAAGCACAATACATATCTACCTACGAGCACATACTCATACGTACTAATATATGGGTCACTCAATAGGCCTACTTTCTTATCTATACGTACACCTATTATCATCACACCTAGCATACACATAGCTTTACCAATCATTTTATTTCAACCATTACAAGTATCTCTAACTACATACACTCCATCAGATATCCCCACACTAATTCTTATATACACAAGCATCCCTAGTATGGTATAGCTAACCACACCCAAATCTATACATACTAACACATAACAACTTCATAATATCACGAATAACTCCGAGTATGTATGTATGTGTGTGTGTGTGTGTGTGTGTGTGTGTGTGTGTGTATATATATATATATATATATATATCACAATAGGCAAGCATCAATATACTATGGGGGTATACTCATTCAAGCCCACGTACACAACTTAGGTACGTGCACTACGACACCTCACAAAGGTCCAAGGGTCTACTAACAACTAAGAGTTGACACAGACCTTGACGGGCACTAAAGTCTAAGCAACAAAGGGAGGTCGAGGTCGAAGGCGTGACGAGGGAAGGATCGATAAGCACGAGTTCAGATAGGACGAATACGAGGAGACGGCTTGGTTAGACGAAACATTGACCCAATGGTGATGTTTAGGTTGAGGGAAAAGGAGATGTAGTGACACTTATATAGGATGGAGAAAAGAAATAGTATAAGTAACATAAGCTAACATACGCGAAATTTGAAAACTGTCGTACTTCAAAAGTTGAAATCCCAGTCTGAAAAGAAATATTTGGAGATCGATAAAACGAGTTGTTCAAAATAAATTTGAGTCGAACATTCATAATAAGAGAAAATGGTCTATTGGTTTAAAAAAATCATTATAAAAGGAAGTAAAATCATTTACACGAATATTAAGGACGTAGTTTAGAAAATTTTTATACGTCAGTAATTTAATATAATGTTGTCAAAAGTTTTGAAAGTCAAAGAATGAAATCAAGTAACGGAAAAATTTAAACTCATGGTAAATGCTTTCAAAACTTTTAGGCTATGGAAAATTTAAAATAATCAATATTGAAACTACTTTTAGAGAACCAGGGTTTGCCAAGAATGAGAAACTGATTTACACAGGGTTCTTAATATACGAGCACAACAGGTCTGGTACGGATATAAAAATAATTGAAATTCATGTTAGTTTAGAAATTATTCTAAAAGCACGTATGGTGAGCGGAAAGATAATAATAGCTTAGTAGTAGAATCATCAAAATTGATAGTAAAGCTTTGAAACCAAATTATGGAGGGTCTAAATAAGAAGTGGTTATGAAACAGTAGTTTTACAAAAATTTGAAACAGGGAAATGAATAGCATAACATCGACTGGCTGAAAGCCAAAATCCCAGGTGACTTGAAAAGTACATGAATGGCATAAATTAGGAAGGAAAATTATAAATCGACTTGGGCAATATAAAAGTACGGTTCAGAATTAAAATTAATATATGAAAGGGAAAGTGTATTTTCATAGGTACAAAAGTGTAGGCTGGGAAAATACCATAAGCTAGTATTCAAAATTTCGAAAAAGTTTTATGAGTTCAAGTCAACGAAGGAGTATGAAATATAAGATATATATATTAAAAAAATTGAACAAATTTAAACGTAGGAAAAGAGGAAATCGAAAAATACTTTCAGAAGATTCAAGGTTTGTAATGGAGAGGTTCGAAAATTGGCGACGATCGTCATGAGGCGATCTCGTGAATCGAGGAAAGGAAAATGGTAGGATGATCAAAACATTCATACGCCTAGGATATGAACCAGGAAATCTACGGGGAAACTCCTACAGTCGACCAACTAAGGATTAAGAACTAAGCGTTAAGACTGTCTAAGGGGTTAGACGGTAATGAACTGCGTCCAGCTTGGTCCGAAATCGATGAACCCAAGCGAACGACTAAAGGAATTCTAGAAGCCTACTATGGTCAGAGTCAGATAAGAACCAGTAAGGTAACTCCTACGACGATTAAATTAACTGCTGACAGGGAGTCTAACTAACAATCCGAGGCCTCTAACTAGCAAGCACAGACGTCAAACTAAGTCTTCTTATCACCTAGTGTCATAAGAAAACGACTAGACTCAGGGCTTATTACTCGGATGTTACAATTTATTTAATGGACATTCCGTTATTATCGTTGTTTCGTTAATTCGCAATTGCAAGACTGGACTTGCATGGGCCACCAACAAAACCTGTCACGCCCCGCTTCCCAAAAATATGGAGGCGAAGCGTGAGAAGGTCCGCTCAGACTTGAAGCTGCAAAGCTGCAAGTCCGATAAGCGTCAATCAAATTTAAAACTGCAGGTCCTTGCAACGCGAACGAAACAAAGATAATAATAATGAAATGAGACAAAAGAGATATCTCAGAATATCCATAAAATAAGGTTCAACATCATAGAAAAGCCACCAGGCTGAAATAAAAGAGAGTCTAAAGGCCCACACATGGCCGACAAAATTACAACGTACAAAACAAAGGTGCCACGCACCGACAACTAACAACAAAACCTAAAACAAAAGAAACTCAGCAAAGTCACCAAGAAAGGTCACCGATGGCCACAAACTCCTCCTGGGCAGACATGGACTCAGGCTCAGTGTCAGCAAAACATCACGTACTCAGCAACGGTCTCTGTTTCAGGGTCTAACATGTGACACCCAAAAGAGCAAGGGGCACATGTCAGCAAGTCTACAATAGACTTGTGCAAGGAAACTGAAAGTAGGTACAAGTAAAGCAACCTAGCAGTTCTAGCATGAATGCAATGACATGGCAGTTAAAGTATGAGTGCAACAAGTAAGGTAAGTTAAAGTAAAGTAAAGTAAAGTACGAGCATGACATTTAAACATGGCATGGATGACAAGTTTTACAAGTAACACTCACTAGTACAAGACAAGTAAAGTAAGCACCTCATGCACAGAGATTCCGCCTTCTGGCTAGAGTGGCTGATCGGGCCACTCCTAAGCTCAGGTGACCGTTTATCCCTACCCCTCCACGTGTATCGAGCCAGGGCCTTACCCCCGAACGCGTATGCTCGCTTCTGGATCACGAGCCAGGAAGTGTTTTTAACATGTATGACATAGGGGTGCACCTAGCCAGACAAGGAAACCGGGCATTGGCTTTTGACCAACACATGAGGCCCGTTCCCAGGAAGTAGTATTCAAGAAGTACAAGTGCAAGTATTGTAGCGTGTGCTACGAATGCAACATTCAATGCATGGATGACATGTAAGATGCAATGCATGGCAGTTAAAAGTGCGTACAGATAAGGAAAGTAAACATGACAGTTTAGTATGCATGAACAACAAGTTTAAAGGGTTGGATCTAGCTTCGTTGTCAAGCTAGATCAATTAGGTGACGGATCTAGTTTCGTTGTCAAACTAGATCAAGTAGGTGTCTAGCCAGCTATCATTTCACTGACTAGTCTCTTTTACGCTAAAAACAAGGAAGTGGCCTAAAAACATGGCCCTAAGCAAGATTTGGCAAGTTTCACTTGCCTGCAAGTACGACGTCTGAGAAACACCGTCCAAGAGAGTCCAAAATCACAATTATCCTACGTGCACAAGTCCACCGGCCTAAAGTCCAATTTATTAATCTTGATTAGTGAATTTAAAACATTTAAAACATTTTAAAAATACTGATTTTAGTCTTGATTAGCATGCAGTTGGGTTGGGGATCCTAGGGGTGCAAAGCGTTACCTCAACACGACGCGAAAGCTACACTGGCGCCGGGTAGCGACGCCAGGGGTTGGAGTAAGAGAACGCGCTCCAAGTCCTGATTCCAAATTAGTTTCCTCGCTGGAAAGTTCAGAGCATCAATCGGAGCATGGGTTCCAGATTCCAAATCTAGCACGTGCCACGACGTGTCGCAACGTCGTACGCGGCAAATCATCGGAGAGAAAGCTTCTAGGTGGGGCCCACAGTAGTCCTAGGGTCCTATGGGGGACCCACAATACCTCTGGAGAACTTGGGGGGCCAACGGTGGCAAGTGGTGCGACGGGTGCGGGGTTGCGACGTTTGGCTCTCGGTCGTACAGCCTCGGTGCAGGGGATTCCATCGGTCGGGCACTAGGGGCGGGGCTGTGCAGCGCTTGGGGTCGGTGCGGTGGTCGGGCTCTCGGTCGATGCGGGGCAGTGTCTCGGTCGGGCGCCTTGGATGCGGGGGGGATCGGAGCGCTGCAACGTTGCAACCGTTGCAACATTGCGGGCTTCGGCGTTGGCGGGCGGGCGCCTCGGTCAGACACGGTGCGGAGCGGGAGCGGAGCGGAGCTTGGTGCGGGGGCTTGCAGTGATGCGGGTGCGGAGCTGAGCGGGGAAAGCTCTAGGTCTGACCGAGAGATTCTCTCGGTCGGACACGGGGGTGCAAGCGGAGGCGATGCGGAGCGGCTGTGCAAGCTTGGTGCAGGCTTGCGCGTCGGTCAGGGCGGGAGAACGGAGCTCGTTTCTCCGGTCGTGCGGCAGATGCTTGTCGCAACGTTGCGACGATTCGTCGCAACGTCAAATTTGGGTTTTGGAAGTGGCTAGGGTTAATTTCTTGCGAAAATAGGTCTTCCTAGAGGTTGTTTATATAGTGTAGATGGGTTGACTAGGTCTAGGGCTAATCCTAATGAGATTAGGAGTTTAAAATAATTTAAAATTTGAATCTCAACTTCTCCAACTCACACAAGGATTTGATGCGGTCCAAATGAGCTGGAAATTGGCTCAAAAATTCTTTAAAACGTTTTAAACTCAAATAAATTTTATTTGGCCGAAATTAATTTAAAACGTAATTATTAAAAATATTATAAACCTTGTTAAAAATATAAAAGTGGTCAAATGAACTCCATAAATTATAAAATAAATATCGGGGTGATCGTGATGACGAAAGTGAGCTAACTAAGAAGACGGATCTCAATTTCGACATCGGACGACGAAACTAAAAATAGAAACGTCTCCCGTCAAAAGTGGGAATCGCAACGTCTCATCAAATAAGATTAAATTGTGGGAAAACGACTCGAGAAACGTCGTTCCAATTTAGTGCCACTATTTAATACTCTCAAAGACGTTCACAACGGCATATCACACGAAAGTGTTCACAAACAAACAAAGTCTAAAACAAACACGTGCACGGCCAAAAGCACGTGCACGAACAACGTACAACGAAAAGTGGTCGTTACACTACGCGAACCCCTCCGAAACACCGTTCGAAAACCACCCAACCCTCTTCGTCTTCGCCTCCTCTTAAGCGTAAGAGGACGGCGACTTCGAAACCCCGTGCTCGATCTTAGCCATGTGATTTTCCGTGCTCCCACTCCACCCGGTGCTTTGGATTCCGACACCTAGTATAGACCCGAGACTGAGACTCATAGGGACCCCTCTCCTCCTCCTAGGCAGCCTGAGTCTAGCTCACGTCTCCGTACCCGTCAGCCTAAGGGAAAGGCTCCGATGCCGGTTGGCGGTGTCGATATTTCGTTGTGTCGCGACGACCCTTTGTGTCTCGCGGCTTACAACCGTATCAAACACTGTCCACTGCTTCTGGAGCATTTCGTCCAGTTTAGTGACTTCCTAGACCTCACCGATCTTCTTTCGTCCTCCGGTCTTCTCGATTACCTTCGATATGACCCGAAGGCGAACCCTCACCACTACCCTCGCCAAGTGAAACTATTCTATGCCAACCGCGTCCGGGGTCAGTACGATGTGACCCACTCGATTCAGACGACTGTCTTGGGGACTCCTATAGTCCTCACAGCAGAAATCTTAGGAGGGATTTTGGGTATCTCCTCGTCTGGCCTCCTTCCCTCTGATATTTCTGTTGATGACATATCCTCACTTGATCAGGTCGTGCTTTCTCAGATCTTCCATGAGATTCCCCCCGCCATGATTGGCATTCCCTCCAAATCCTTCAAACCTATCGCCTGGGTCCTAAATTTGATTCTGAAGTCGTGCTTGCTTCCCAAGTACGGCTCCTCCTCTTTACCGTCCCAGCCTTTCTTGAAGTTGATATATGCTATTTTCATGGGGAGCTCGATTAACTGGGCTCGCACTATACTCGATAAGATGGATTCTTTCGAGTGTATTCGCAAGTCCACGAAGTCGGCTCATATCCCCTTCCCGTGCTTGTTGACTCTGGTATTTCGTCACTTCCGTGTCACACTTTCTCCTGACGATGAGCGTCCACTTGGTCCTCCCCTGAACGCGACGGCCGTCAAGAAGTCTCTTGCGGTGCTCCGTCACGTTCAGAGGACGACACCTTCAGCGTCAGCCTCTGCCTCTGCCTCTGCTGCTCCCTCTTCCACTCTTGCCGAGCTTGTTCGTGCTTTGCGTCGTTTGGAGTCTCGTCAGGCTCGTTCTGAGGAGATTCTCTGCCGTATCGCTCGTCACCTTGATATTGAGGTCCCTCCATCTTTTTCTGACGAGGATGAGTTGGATGAGGAGGACATTGAGGAGCTTGCTCATGCTTCTACTCGTGCCCCCGAGAGCACTTCTGGTGATGCTGCTCCTGCTTTGTCTGCTGGTGCCCCCGAGAGCACACCCGTTGCCACCGCTCCTGCGGTGGATGCTCCGACTGGTGCTCCCGAGGCCACTACTGTTGCTGCTCCAGAGATTGCCACTTCTGCCGCTCCCGTGGACACTACTGACGACCCAGTGACCACCTCCACTCCTGCAGAGCCTGCTGCTGCTGCACATCCTGCCGCTTCCTCTTGAGCTTCTTTGAGGACTCTCCGATGCTCCTTGGATGATTCATCTAGTGAGAGAGAGTTTGGGTAGGATAGAGTGTGGTTCTGGATGTTTTTGATGTTTTGATGTATGTTGATGTACGTTGGATGGATGTCGATATGTTTTTGTGATACTTCCATATATGCTGTGTTCTGAGATATATAATGTTGTATTTTGATCGCCGATCGTTGGATCGCCTTTTTGGATATCAGTGATGTATATTTTTGATGTACTCTGGTTCATACTTTTATATATATACATCGCAGTTGAGATTTCATTCTATTGTGCACATTATATAATTTTTTATGTCTCTGATGTTTGATTTCGTCGCTCGACGATATTAACTTGGTTAAATAGATTTCATTTTATGAAAACATTGAACTGTTTTCCATGCACTAAATTAACCAAGAATGTTGATATTGGAGAGTATATTCCATAACTCAATTCATAAAATTAATTTGAGTTTTGATGATTTTATTTATCCTGTTTCGACTTTGGTTTCATTGGCACACCTTGATTTAATTTCGTATTCTCCTTTGGTGTCATTTGAACCATGGTCATATTCTTCGAGTCCCGTGCTTTTATTTGAAGCCATTGTTGTTGTCGTTGATCTCCTACCACTCGTTTTGCTTATGCCAAAGAGGGAGAGATATAATAATAACGATGTGCTAAATGATAATTTAAAGCATTATTCCAAGAATCTAATTTGATATGTTAGATTCAGGGGGAGTTAAGATATATAAATGGATTTTCAAATCCGATATTTCAATAACCAAAATTTGGTATTCGATATTTCAATAATCAATTCTCATTTATATACATTACTCGTCTGCTTAATGCGTATTATTATTGTTTAATTTGGAATTAACGTGTCATCAATGCAGGGGGAGTAAGTAAATTTCATTTGAATTATTATTTATTATTATTATTTATATTGGTTTGTCATCACCAAAAAGGGGGAGAATGTTGGATATTGGACTCCCCGGATTTGGTTTTGGATGATGAACAAACATAAATATATCGTGAACTAACACCTTGTGAGCGCAGTTATGGAGATCGTCGCCAAATTCATATGAATATCAATTACAACGTCTCAAGACTTCTCAAAGCACGTGTTCGTATGCCTAAAGCTTCGTTGAAGCTTATTGACCATTTTAGAAGTTATGAAGATTCGATTGAAGCTTTTGAAGACGGTATCGTCAAGTTTTATTTATTGTCTTTAAGCTTCTTTCGTAGAATGTTAAGCCTTGAGTAGTTCTTACGGTTTAAATCTTCATAACGCTCCTATCTTAGCTCTAGGATCTTAGTAGAAGTCCATACAAACTTTCCCGAAGCTTCGCGCTTCGATTCGCGAATTCTTGTGCATGTTAGTTGGTTCAAGAAGAAGAACTGACCGACTAGATGGTGATCTAGTCGGTCGACAAAGCTTCTTGGACCGACTAGTTTCAGTCAGTCAATTCCAAGCTCTTTACTGTTTACAGTTAGTCAGTCTAAGTTGACTCATCGACCGACTAGTTTGTGAACTAGTCGGTCAGTGACGCTTCTGTAACCGACTAGTTGAGCTTTCCCTGTACATGCAAATTTGAGCCTGAGCTACTGTTTATAATTAGTCGGTCTGTGTTCATTGATCGACCGACTAGTTGATAAACTAGTCGGTCAACTTTCCTTCTTGGACCGACTAGTTGAGTTTTACTGTACATGACAATTTTCACCTAACTTACTGTTTATCGTTCGTCGGTCTATGCACATTTGGCGACCGACTAGTTGATGAACTAGTCGGTCAACATTTGTTCTTGGACCGACTAAATCAATTTGTGCTTAGACTTCAGTTTTATCTCTTAGTCGGTCTATGTTGAGTAACCGACCGACTAGTTGTGAAACTAGTCAGTCAGCTACTCTTCTTGGACCGACTAGTTCCTTTTGTCTATGCTTTGACCTTTTGGCTGTTCTTCCATTAGTTGGTCTACGTTAAATGACCGACCGACTAGTTGATGAACTAGTCGGTCGGTGGTTGTTCTTTGACCGACTAGTTGGGTTCAGAAAAGAGCCGTTGGAGCATTTAATGACTCGAATTTCTTTCTCTCTCTCCTCTATCCTATATATACTTGATGAGCTGCATTCATTGCACTCAAGGCTGATATTATTGCAAGTTTATAGATCAAGAGAAATCATTCCAAGCTCATTCAAAGCTCTTTCATTCCATTCAATAATCTCTCCTCACTCTTACTTCCAAAGAGAGATTCATTGAGTGTGAAGCCTTCCAAGCCAAGTGCTTGATCCTAGGTCACCAACAACCCCATAGCTCTCCATCGCTGA
Organism: Scilla litardierei; assembly: GCA_030789695.1. NCBI lineage: Eukaryota > Viridiplantae > Streptophyta > Magnoliopsida > Asparagales > Asparagaceae > Scilla > Scilla litardierei. The sequence goes on along the minus strand of CM061142.1, from coordinate 344,731,167 downwards.
TCTACATCTTGGAGCTAGGGTTTGGTGCCTTCTTCTTCCTCAAAATCATCCTTGCCCTAATTCGTAAGTATACTCAAGGCATAGGTATTTTGTGGTAAGTTATTCTATTTCATTTACTTTCATTTTGTAAGTGTTTATCTCTCGGTTGTGAGAGTTGTGATTGTGATCCCGGGTTGGGGGAGTCACAAATTACTTTGTGTATGATTTGACTTGGTGAAGGTTCTTCACAAGTATTTTATAGTGGAACTCTTGAGTTAGGGTTTCTAACTCAAGTATCCGGAGGGGATCCGGGTGTTTGGGACGTAGGATCACCGGGAACAAGTCGGGGAGACTTGGGTGGATCCGAACCCAGTAATATCGTTGTTTGCGATTGTTTCTTTGTTGTCTAACATTTACTTTTCCGCATTGTTTGGTAGAGTTTGCAAGTAATTAGGAATTAGCCTCTTAATTATTTTAAAGTACTATTCACCCCCCTCTAGTACTTGTGCAGTAGCTTAGCAGGGCATTACACTCTTTACTATTATTTTGTGTAGTTGTATAGATCTCTGTAGGGGAAACTTTATCATTGCTACGTTTTGGGTCTTGTCTAGTTGGTCTAAACAAGAGGGCTTGGCTAGTTGGGACTAGCCAATAGAAAGCTTTTACTAGGATTTATCTTGTTGAACACGTGGGTTGTGGGGTACTGAAGAGCCTGTCGAGTGTAGAGACGTAGAGAGGTGCGCTAGTCGTGCTCTAGCTTGTGGTTGTACTTGGTACATTATTAATACTAGTATCTACTTTGGGGGCTAGATGTAGGTCGTTGGGACAACCGAACCAGGGTAAATCTGCTGTGCATCTGTGTTTGCTCATTATTTACTCTGCCTGTGCGTATAATTGCGTGTGATTGTTCATGAATTGCACGAATATTTTTATTAGCCTATTCACTCCCCCTCTTGGCTACGATCCAGATCCAATAAGTGGTATCAGAGCTGGTTAGAGGATTTAGTTTAGAATTATCATGAAAACCCCAAAATTTATTTTTGCTCATGGCATGCCAATTGATCGTCCCCCTCTATTTAGTGGCCATGATTATATATACTGGAAGGCTAGGATTAAAACTTATTTGCTATCAGTTGATGTTGATACTTGGTACATTATTAAAAACGGATATTCAATGCCTGAAATTATTTTGAATTTGGATGCTAGAAATCTGTGTGCTATAAATGCTAGAGCAATGAATATTTTATTGTGCGGTTTAGATAGAAAAATATTTGATCGTATCTCACATTGCTCTTCTGTGCAGGATATTTGGAGGACATTGGAAACAACTTATGCAATCAAACAATCCTCTGGTAATCACATCTCTAGCAATGAAAAGAGAATGCAAAAGGGAAGTATTGCTCTCTTGAATAAAAATGATTGTTGTCCTTCTAAGATTATTAGAAAGAATTCTACTGAGACTAGTCTTTGTTATAAATTCAGGAACAGAGGACACATTGTGAAGAATTTCCCATAGGGAGATAATTTCGTAGTTGGAAAGGAAAAGAAGAAATCTCCAGCTACGTAGGATGACGATACTGAAGAGGAAACTGAGCACACCTCCCTCTGCTTAACGGCAAAACAGAATGAGGTAAAATCTTGCACTAAAATTGAACTTTTGAATATTTGCAAGGGCATGCAAGATAAAATAGATGAGCTAGAATCTACTGCAAATGACTATAGAGATAGTAATTTTGAATTGCAACAAGAAAATTGTGATTTCTTTAAAGAAATTGAAAGCATGAAAGAAAAACATGTTGCATGTAACGCTACTATTAATATGCTGAAAAATGGAAAAGCTCACATGCCTGAAAATACTGAATGTTTCTCTTGTCCATCTTTGATAAATGAGATTAGCATGCATAAGCAAGATCTGATTGAACTTGAAACTGAAAATGAATTGCTTACTAAAAATATTAGCATGCTAAATCACGAGCTTAAAGAAAAAATGATTGCTTTTGAAAAGAACGAAGATGAAAACAAGAGAGCTTTCATAAGTAAATGCACCTTGCTTGTGAATGAAAATGCTGTATTGAAATCCAAAGTCACTAGCCTAGAGTTGTCAATTAAGAAATTTTCCATAGGAAAACAATCTTTGGATATTATTCTTGGAAAACAATTATATGGCAATAATAGACGTGGACTTGGATTTAATTCTAAAAATGTTGAAAAGCCTAAGTATAAGAAATTTCACCATGTGCCTACCATTGCTAAAAATGTTTTTGTAAAGTGCTTTACTTGTCATAGTGTTGGTCATTCTTCATATCATTGTAAATATAGGAACACCAATATTAAATTCAAACAAATATGGGTTCCTAAATCTTTGATGACTAACATGAGTGGACATTGTTGGATTCCAAGCTCACACCAAACATCTACCGTGTAGGTAAGATGGAGATGTGGCGAGGTGCTATGGATTGAACGTTTCATTATTTAGCTCCTTAGCCAAACAACGACGCGAATGTATATCTTTTCTTTGAACTTAAGCATACTTTCATAGCATTTTTTTTGCATTTTTTGTGTGCTTGACTTTTTTATTTTGTGTGCTTATTTGATTTATTCTTAGTTTGCTTTAGTTGATTATAAAGAAAAATCAAAAAAAATGAAAAAGTCAAAAAAAAATTGGTGCTTAATGTCTAACTTTTCCTTTGAATCATTCAAGTGATATAATTGAATGTCATTCATAACCATGTAGAAATCATTGTATTATTGTTATAGCTACATGCGCATGATAGTACCTTTAAATAGCCATGACATGCTTAATGAATTGAGTAACATGATTTCTACACCTACACTTTCACTTCCACTAGTATTGAATATTGTTGCATAATTGGAGATTCTTTTATGAAATATTGTAAAGTGAATGTAGGATGAATAATAACTGAAAATCTAAGGAATATGATGTGTTCTTGCCATGGATAACAATTGAGCTAAAAATAATTGGTTTTCATGTTATGAAAAATGAAAAAGAAAGTAAATTGCTCCATATGTAAAATGGTTAAAATTCATGGCAAGTATACTACCTACGGGTATCCAACATATGCTTTATGGGTAATCTTTAGCATTGGTGTTATACTCGTCAAGCAATGCCACCCCCACACCTAAGAGTCCTTATAGGCTATGTTTTTGGGGTGTGGCACCTTGAACTCATTTTTAATGAGATGGGAAAAATCAATCCTAGGTGATTTCATGTTTAACGGAAAATGTGGATTGGTTTTGGTTGAGTTTCTTAAGAGTTTCTCCCTTTGTGCTTCAATTATTTAATCATCACACTTACACGATGGTGTAGAAGTCTACGTTACACTTTTCATTGAATTTGACGTGCTTACTTTAAGAAAAGTGACATGCAAGTGGTAGTTGTAATTTATAATACTCTATTTTTTCATCTGACATGAATTAGACTTCGTTTATGCACTTTTGATGAGAACAAAAGGAGGAGAAAATATGGAGAAAGATTTGATTGATTTGGTGTGTGCATTAATGCACATATGTTGCATACATGAATTTTGGTTTAAGGGTGAGCATTAATGTATAATATTGAAAATGTGCTTAATGAATTTGTGAATATTTATGCAAGGGGACGCAAGAATGAAGGGGGAGCATGCATACATGTTTGAATGCTATGCATACATGTTCGAATGCTATGCATACATGTTTGAATGCCTTGAACATCATTAATTGTTTGCATGCTTGTATGCTTGCACATCATTGCCATACTTGTTGCATATTGCATACATCCTCCATCTTCACACTTCACACATACATGTCACGACGAAATCATATGAATCGTTATCGCTCAAATCTTATATTAATTTGTCATCATCAAAAGGGGGAGATTGTTGGATACAACGTGTAGTTGGATACAACGATCGATGACTTCATGTTTGATGATAACAAACGTGTGTGAACGATTTAATGTGTGTGCTAACTGTTTTCAGGAATGGCACTCTCGCAAATACTTAAAGAGAGACTAGCCAAAAGTGATGGAGGAATTGATATACACACTTCAAGTGGACTAAGTCAAAGATGGAGAATATGGCTACAACAATTGGACTAAGTCAAAGATGAGAAGATAAGGATCAAATCAATTCAAATCCATATTTAAATTGATTCAAATCAATTGGTGCAACATTCAAATCCTAATGCCATACAAATTGGAGACTTGGTCAAAGATGGAGAGATATGGAGAATCTCATGCAAATCAAAGGTGATTAAATGATATCTAATTCAAATCCTATAACTACACAAATTGTACTCCATAGCCATTCATATTCAAACTCCATATCCTAAGATATTTAATCAAAGTTCAATTGCGGAAGGGTATCTTGCAGAAGAATGCTTAGATTTTTGCTTGAGATACTTGGATGATGGAGTTGAGATAAAGTTCAATCGACTTGGACGAAATAATGATGGCGTTGATGATGAGGAACTACATGGAAGTCTTTCTATATTCACGAAAACAGGTCGTTCAATAGGGAAGGGATCTCATCGAAATTTAAGTTACGAATAGTGGGAACAGACTCGTTTATACGTGTTGAGCAATTGTAGTAAAGTATGGCCATATATTGAGTAAGTCAACTCCAAAAAAATTCTTCACTCTTTGATTTTATTTATTTCTTAACTAACTAATTTTTTGGTAGGATGCACAAACACATAATTAAGAATCGACGTAGAGGCATGCGTGTCAGAGAAGTGGAACACACTCATAATAAAGAGTTTGGTAAATGGTTTGATCAACATGTAAGGAAATTGTTGATCGAGTAATTCATTGTTTTATAATTAATAGGATCACATTATTCAAACATTAGTGTGCTTACTATTTTCATTATATATTCTTTGAACAGATTTATCAAATGAAAAAAATGGAGAGCCAGTGAATGAACAACTTGAGAAGTTATCTCGTGGTCCGCTACATACTATTACCTGTTACAGAGGGTATATTGTGAATGGATTTAGGTTCCATGCTAAGTATTGTGATATGAAATCTCAAAATAGCAGAGTCTTTGTGAGTGCGGAGACATCTAGCTTTGCTAGTGCGAATGACAGTAATCCATTATTAGGCAACATTGGGTACTACGGTGTCTTAAATGACATATTTGTGTTGCATCATCATGGGGAAAATAAGATTGTGTTGTTTAAATGCAATTGGTATGATGTCATAAACAAAACGGGAATTAAACATGATGATTATGGTTTCACAACCGTGAATTCAAAGAAGAGCTTTACTACCGATGTACCTTTCATTTTTGCGTCACAAGCACAACAAGTTTTCTATGTGGATGACAATTTGGATGCTAATTGGCATGTTGTGTTGAAGACTCAACCTAGGGACTTATATGATGCAGCGTCAGAAGTTATCGAGCCAAGCATAGTTCATGATTTACATATGTTCGAAGATGTGATTGATATCACAAACACTGGTGCGAATGTTATCAATTTGAATAGGGAAGATATTGAGGGGGTGGAAGTGGATGAAACTGCTGGTGATACTATTGAAGAAGATGTTCTCATTAAAGCTGATGAATTTGTTCATCAATTCAATGATGATGATGATGAAAGTGGAGAAGATGATCTTGTTGATGTTGAGGAAAATGTTCGTGGATTGGGTAACATTATTGTAGAAGACGATCTCATTGAGGACGATGACCGATACTACAGCTCAATTCTGGTATTCCATCTTTTGATGTTCTCTGTTTCTCTGGTCTCTACAAAGCCCATTAGTTTAATATACAAGCTACCCTTTAATTCTTGTGTTTATATCTGGAGACAGCCTTTGCCTTTATCTTTTTGTTCCTCGGTTCCTGTGATAATATTGTCCATGTAGTGAGATTGTTCATGTAGTCCTGTGATAATAGTCCTGTGATAATATTGTTCATGTAGTCCTGAGATTGTTCATGTAGTCCTGTGATAATATTGTCCTGTGATAATATCTTGAGAAGTTTTTTTTAATAATAATATTGTCCATGTAGTGAGATTGTTCTAGACACCCAATCCTATTAAAATATACTACTCCTGAATTAACTAGATGGAAGAAATACTGTGACTCATGGTGCACAAAGTGAATACCGCATAACATTTTTAGTCTTCATTGTGAGTGAAAATTCTTTCAGAATTTTGCTGTAGTTTGTCTAGCTTAGGTCGCAGACATAGAATTTGGCATCTGTCTTTAAAAAAACATCTGATTTCATGTATTCTGTGAAGATTGCATTTTGTGTGCTTGAATGACATTGCATTTTGTGAAATTTCTGAGTGAACAACCCCTTTTCACAATTTTATGTATACTGCTTCTCAATTATGCCCGCATGACTCATCACAAGTGACTGTAAATTGAACTTGTATCGTTGAATGAAAGATAGCAGTAGAGACTTGGTTATTCTCTTGGATTGTCATAGTGGAAATCTTGTTTGTGAATAAGGGAACCTAATGTAAATAATTGGCTAAAAATGGCTATAGGATGACTTTAAAGAAAAGAAAAAGGCTAGCAGTGTATCACCTATTGGATAATTAGGCCATGTATAATATAACGGATCATTCCATAGGAAAGTTGAGTACTGAATATGTTCAAATAGTGTAGTCAGTCATATTATTTTTTAGTTTCTATTTTAGTTATACAATTGATCAATAAAATAATTAGTTTTTTATGAGCGTGACTTGGAAGTACGAACATAAGCTTCTGCATTCTTAGACAGTGCAGCTGATTAAATTTATCAATAGTATTTTTTATGGAACTAATTACTACTTTGGACAGCATCCCAAGTTCTTATGCCTCTATATCTATTTTTTTGTTATTTGCAGGTGGGAAATATTGGTGGAAGAGAGTTTACTGAATCACTGGCTCCTAATGTTCAAAGACTTCTTGTAAGTGGCAACTGAGTTCTCAATTATGCCTGTCAATTGCATCAACCTTCTTAGCATAAAAGAGAGTCGTAAATAGACTCTTGAGAGCAGATTAAAATTTTTAAGGCCTTTTGCAAGCTTCATGTAAATGGAGGAACAACTGAAGAAACAACAAAAAGCTGTGCGTGAGCCTTTACTAATCAGCTACATATTAGCAAGTTTTGTGCATCTTTATTTCTTCGATGATCTTGATACATTCTTCTGAATATAATCAACTACATATTTATATTTAAGTGCATTTTAACTAGATGGAAGAAATACTGTGACTCATGGTGCACAAAGTGAATACCACATAACATTTTTAGTCTTCATTGTGGGTGAAAATTCTTTCAGAATTTTGCTGCAGTTTGTCTAGCTTAGGTCACAGATATAGAATCTAGCATCAGTCTTTAGAAAACATCTGATTTCATGTATTCTGTGAAGATTGCATTTTGTGTGCTTGAATGACATTGCATTTTGTGAACTTTCTGAGTGAACAACCCCTTTTCGCAATTTTATGTATTCTGTTTCTCAATTATGCCCGCATGACTCATCACAAGTGACTGTAAATTGAACTTGTATGGTTGAATAAAAGATAGCAGTAGAGACATGGTTATTCGCTTGGATTATCATAGTGGAAATCTTGTTTGTGAATAAGGGAACCTAATGTAAATAATTGGCTAAAAATGGCTATAGGATGACTTTAAAAAAAAGAAAAAGTCTTGCAGTGTATCACATATTGGATAATTAGGCCATGTATGATATAACAGATCATTCCATAGGAAAGTTAAGTACTGAATATGTTCAAATAGTGTAGTCAGTCATATTATTTTTTAGTGTTTATTTTAGTTATACAATTGATCAATAAAATAATTAGTTTTTTATGAGCGTGACTTGGGAGTACGAACATAAGCTTCTGCATTCTTAGACAGTGCAGCTGATTAAATTTATCAATAGTAGTTTTTTATGGAACTAATTACTGCTCTGGACAGCATCCCAAGTTCTTATGCCTCCATATCTATTTTTTTGTTATTTGCAGGTGGGAAATATTGGTGGAAGAGAGTTTGCTGAATCACTGGCTCCTGATGTTCAAAGACTTCTTATAAGTGTCAACTGAGTTCTCAATTATGCATGTCAATTGCATCAACCTTCTTAGTATAAAAGAGAGTCGTAAATAGACTCTTGAGAGCAGATTAAAATTTTTAAGGCCTTTTGCAAGATTCATGTAAATGGAGGAACAACTGAAGAAACAACAAAAAGCTGTGTGTGAGCCTTTACTAATCAGATACATATTAGCAAGTTATGTGCATCTTTATTTCTTCGATGATCTTGATACATTCTTCTGAATATAATCAGCTACATATTTATATTTAAGTGCATTTTAACGTTCTTGGATGAGTCTTTACTAATAATTGGAGATTGCACAATCTACTAGTTAACAAGTTTTATGCGTCTTCATTTCTTTGATGATCTTGGTACATTCTCCTGAATATCATTATTTACACATTTATATTTTGGCTCATCTTAAAGTTCATGGATGCGTCTATACTAATCTTTGAAGATTACAGATTACTATTAGTTTGTGCTTACTTTCCACCATTCATTAGGTGGTGGTGAAGACTTCTCAATGCTTGGGAGAATTATAAGGATCCAATTTCAATTTGGATTCATGATGAGAGGCTAAATCCTTATCAAATCCCTAGTTTTTCCTTCCATACCTTTCTGCCACAACTTTTTCCCTTCTGTTATGCAACAGAAAACTTGAAGAAATGTCTGAGTGAGTTGAGGTTTTATTTCAGACAGTCTATTGTTCTACTATTGTTTGCACTATATCTGAATCTGGACAGCAAAGCCATCTTATGAATCCGTTTATATATGTGACAAATACATCCAGAATTCTATTTCTGCTTTAGTATCGATATGTGTAGTAGTTAATTGAAATGATTATCTTAACTATATTGGGAGGGTGGGGAGAGTGAGAATACCTACGACAAAAGAAACACGATGAGAAAATCCAATATGAGGATGGATGATGGGACCTAATAATTGATTAAGTGACAATTACATTGATAGGTTAATGGGGCTAATTACCTCCCACTAGCTGCTACCCTAGTTCTCTAATTTTGTCAATTTATGAAGCATGTGTTATTGATTTTTCAAATATTCGTTAGGATGTATTGTAACAAGTTTATGGTTCTTTTCATTTGACATTCCAAAATCAGATGTTAGGTTGTTTTCAATTTTATTTACTGTGATATTGTCTTCTAAAGTTTATTAAACTGGAGATAATTTTAATAATGATGGAATAAATGCATTAATGCTGAGATTGTCTTAAATTTATATTAGATTTTTGCATATATATTTTATTAGTTGGAATTATTATTTGGTTGATATAATTATATAGTGTCTTTATTATATGGAGCTTTGCTTATGGTTTTTAGCTTGGACGTGTAAGTGAGAGATGCGAATTATCCATGTAATCATCTTTTATTCTTATGTGCGACTAATTTTTAGTCCTATAATAGAAATTTGATATTAATTTATTCTCTTTGGTTCATTTGTTACACGCGTGGTTTATTATGGAAGATCTGTGCTATCTTAGGATGTGCTTTTGTCTCTGGTAGGAACTAATATGCATGTGATTTGTGTCCATATACATTACAGTAATGGATGGTGCTAAATTTTAAATGCACTTGTGGTTTAATATACTTAACATCCAAATCTTATATGTATGTTATATTAAACCAACTGTAAGAATGCATTGATGCGTTTCTTGTCCAGATTGAATGTGAGATGGGTTTTTGTTCCGGATATGTAAAACCATGCACATTTTCTTGTATCATAGTTTGTGTCATTAGTTTTCTCTACAAATGCAAAAATGATGTATGTGTTCGAGTTGTTTACACTGCTCAATATGAGAAACATCAGAATCTGAAACATTAACCATAAGTTTTTTACTTTCACTGTCAACCAATTAGTTCTTTTACTTTCTGTTTCTAAAACGACCCTTTGCCTTGTACGTATATTAGGTAATGTTATGTGCACATTTATTACTTGATGTTTAATATTTTTTTCTCCATACGGGCAGGGTAACTCATCATGAAAAGAAACCGAAATTTGGAACGAGCAGGGACCTCTCTACATGAGGTTCCAGATTATTCACCTTCAGATAGTGCAGGAACTAGTACCGATGGAGGTGCTACATCTAGTAAGTGATACATTAAACGATACAAACTATGCTCAATACTCTCTTGAGTTTAGAGTTTAATTGATTATGGTTCTCATTCTTTTGTAGGTGGAGAAACTTTAAGTAAGAAGAAATGTCGTGTTCCTACTCATCTTGCTCATGTCTTTAACCAAAAAGAAGGTGAACCAAAACCACGGATCAAGTTTGATGAAGATGGTCAACCTGTGGGAACAGAAGCATCTACATTTTCACATACATGTGGCATTATTTTGAGAACACCAGGTAGGGTTCCTTGGTCTAAAAAGAACTGTGATTTGGTGGATGACTTTATTAAGGACTGGATTTGGGAATCAATTAAAGTAAACACATGAACCAGTTTTGATATATTTTTTATTTTCCTTTTACATTTGCTATATCAATATACTTACTTATTATTTGCTTTGAACCTTTTATAGGATCGATTGGAAATTGAAGAGAATATGAAGAAAGTTGTTTTTTCACACACATATAGGCGAAAAGTTTAGGAAAACAAAAGCAAGATGGAAGTGCCAACATTATAAATGCTACAACACTGATGATGATCATAAAAGAAATAAACCTCTAGATTGTGTGATGGATGAATGGGTTGCTCTAATGCAAGTTTGGGCTACTCCCGAGGCGCAGGTATACAATATATTTGTGAAAACAATAGAGGTAGATATAGATGATACCAACACTTAAAAGCAATAGAGGTAGATAGATAGAGAAATCAACATTTTTTTTCCAAAATTGCATGTTAAGGTAGGTAGCTTACTATTGTATATATATATTGGAATTGTGTAGGTTATATCTGAAAAAAATGCCATAAATCGAAGTAAACAAGAAATCAAAAACATTGGAGGGACTAAAAGTGCAGCTTGCTACCGCTACGATCTGGTATCCAAATAAGCATAGACTACATTTATTTCTAACTTCATTTCATTTGGAAATAATTATTATGTTTTTTGTGAATAGACTAAAACAAATGGTGTGGCACCATCAGATGGAGATATGTTCATCCATTTGCATTCACGCTCCAATAATGTGGCATCTGATCCAAAAGCGAAGGAGTTGATTGTATGTCAAGAAATATTTCGAACTTTAGTTGTCTATTTTTCTGATATGCATATCATCCGGATTATGATTGCTTGTCTAAAATGCAGGATGAACTGCGCGCGGTAGCAACTGAAAAGAATGGAGGAATCCTACCCACGTCTATAGATGATGCTACATACAATCAGGTGATGCCTCCACAACATAGTGGTCATCAACGTTCTTATGGACCTGGTGTGATAGCAAAGACTCGATTTGGTTCTACTTCTATACAATCCAGTGGAACTACATCCTCTCAAATCATGTCCATGTAAATGCAATTAGAGGAATATCGTCAACGAGAACTTGCAAGAGAGGAAGAACATATGCAAAGAGATGAGTAATGTTGGCGAAGAGAGGAGGAACATAAGAAAAGAGATGATGAATATAGGCGAAGAGAGGATGAACAACAGAGAAGAGAGGAGGAATAAAGGCGAAGAGAGGAAGAACAAAAAAAAATTAAAGAGGAGAATCGAAAACGGGATTTAGTAAGGGATCTACAAATGCAACAACTTCGTGACATGTTACTAGAACTCCAGCGCTAGGTACATATTCAATATTTATATTCCATATTTACTGTTTTGACATGTTACTAGAACTCTTATAATAACACGTGTGTTCTTTAACTTATTTTCATTAACTTTGTTTGTTTGTAGGGTTAGAGTTATAGAGCATTTGATATACTTTTTGGTACATATGCTTAACAAGAGGAAGATCCAGAGAACTTGAAGATACTTTTTGGTGATACAAGGGCAAGGAGAGATGATACATTAAAGGTTGAAGATACTTTTTGGTGAATACAAGGGCAAGAAGATACTTTTTGGTGAATGCTTGTATTTTTTTTGAAAAATAATGTTGGAACTATTTTGATTAAGAGAATGTTTGCATAATGCAAGTAATGAATACTCTCTACTTTCATTTATCCATTTTATTGTATTATTTTTATTTATGAACATAGATTTGAAAAAAATATGAATTTGAAATTGCTTAGCTTCGCAAATTAGCTTTTGCGTAAACAAGTTTTTTGTGTCGACAAACGGGGAACTAGAGTCAATAATCAGTTATCTCGAATCTATTTTTTGTGTCGGTTTTTGTGGACACTAGATGGCATATGCTTTAGTGTCGATTTATTCCCACACAAGAATACTTGTTCTAGTGTCGACTTGTTGCGTCACTGGAACCTTACTCTAGTGTCGACTTGTTTCGTCACTAGAACCTAACTCTAGTGTCGACTTGTTCCATCACTAGAACCTAACTCTAGTGTCGACTTGTTCCGTCACTTAAACATTAATATAATGTCGACTTATTTCGACACTAGAACATTACTCTACTGTCGACATTATCCGTCACTAGAATGTTACTCTAGTGTCGACTTAATCTATCACAAAAACCTATGTTGTTGTGTCGGTCCTAATGTCGACACTAAAACCCGGTTTTACTTCTAGAGACGCCCCTTTAGGTGACGGTCCGTCACTAGAAAAAAATCGACAATAGAACCCTATAGTGTTGGTTTTTTGCCCTTTTAGTGTCGAAATTGTTGGACACTAGAAACGCCTTTTTTTGTAGTGTATTGAGAGTAGTCTTTGTTATAAATACAGGAACAGAGGACACATTGTGAAGAATTTCCCACAAGGAGATAATTTCGTGGTTAGAAAGGAAAAGAAGAAATCTCCAGCTACGTGGGATGACGATACTGAAGAGGAAACTGAGCACACCTCCCTCTGCTTAATGGCAAAACAGAATGAGGTAAAATCTTGCACTAAAATTGAACTTTTGAATATTTGCAAGGGCATGCAAGATAAAATAGATGAGCTAGAATCTACTGCAGATGACTATAGAGATAGTAACTTTGAATTGCAACAAGAAAATTGTGATTTCTTTAAAGAAATTGAAAGCCTGAAAGAAAAACTTGTTGCATGTAACGCTACTATTAATATGCTGAAAAAGGGAAAAGCTCACATGCCTGAAAATACTGAATGTCTCTCTTGTCCATCTTTGATAAATGAGATTAACATGCATAAGCAAGATCTGATTGAACTTAAAACTGAAAATGAATTGCTTACTAAAAATATTAGCATGCTAGATCACGAGCTTAAAGAAAAAATGATTGCTGTTGAAAAGAAAGAAGAGAAAAACAAGAGAGCTTTCATAAGTAAATGCACCTTGCTTGTGAATGAAAATGCTGTATTGAAATCCAAAGTCACTAGCCTAGAGTCGTCTATTAAGAAATTTTCCATATGAAAACAATCTTTGGATATTATTCTTGGAAAACAATTATATGGCAATAATAGACGTGGACTTGGATTTAATTCTAAAAATGTTGAAAAGCCTAAGTATAAGAAATTTCACCATGTGCCTACCATTGCTAAAAATGTTTTTTGTAAAGTGCTTTACTTGTCATAGTGTTGGTCATTCTTCATATCATTGCAAATATAGGAACACCAATATTAAATTCAAACAAATATGGGTTCCTAAATCATTGATGACTAACATGAGTGGACCTTGTTGGATTCCAAGCTCACACAAAACATCTACCGTGTAGGTAAAATGGAGATTTGGCGAGGTGCTATGGATTGAACGTTTCATTATTTAGCTCCTTAGCCAAACGACGACACGAATGTATATCTTTTCTTTGAACTTAATGCATTCATTCATAGCATTTTTTTGCATTTTTTGTGTGCTTGACTTTTTTATTTTGTGTGCTTGTTTGATTTATTCTTAGTTTGCTTTAGTTGATTATAAAGAAAAATAAAATAAAAATGAAAAAGTCAAAAAAAAAAATTGGTGCTTAATGTCTAACTTTTTCTTTGAATCATTCAAGTGATATTGAATGTCATTCATAACCATGTAGAACTCATTGTATTATTGTTATAGCTGCATGCACATGATAGTACCTTTAAATAGCCATGACATGCTTAATGAATTGAGTAACATCTGATCTCTAGTTTTTAATATCTGAAATTCTTTTCTGAGATCTATTTTATTTTTGGCTATTGAAATTTGTTTTTCTAAATATCTCTCTTGTTTTAATATTCTTTGAAGGAATTTTGAAAAACAAAAAGGATCTAGATCACATCGAATCAAACTATGTTCTTTGTGTGATATAAAATCACTTTGAATTATTTTAGCCACATAAGCACAAATTGCAATATTATCTTGGCTATAGAATTCTTGTTGGGTGTAAACCAATCTCCATCAAATATTGTGGAGAATTGGATCTTGTCTTTATTTGGGATTCCCTTTGTGATAAGGGTTGTGAAAATCCTAGACAAGTCTAGGTGGTCGGAAATCCTGGTAGGGATACTAGGGCGTTGGAAATCCTAGCGAGTGAAGCTAGGTAATTATATTGCCAAGGCAATAGTGGATTGAATCTTGTACCGGATTGGTCGGAGACTGGACGTACCCAGGTTGTGGGGAACCAGGATAAAAATCTCTTGTCTTTGCATGCTTTCTGCGTTTGTTTATTTAATTGTGCAAGATATTTTTTTGTTGTCAATAAATCATCTTTGTAATTATTTATTAATATATTGCAAAGTTGATCTTTTTATTCCGCTGTATAAATATCTCTTTGATTGTAACTCTTATCGGTTTTTAATTAATTCAAGATTACTTTGTTGATTAAGAACCAAGCGTAGATTGCTCTACTTGGTTTCTTAGGCAACATTGGAAGGGAATTATTGTGTAATACAAATCAATGAAAAAGTATTATGATCTATACAACACTGTTCAACCCCCTTCTAGCGTTGTTTGCATCCACAGGATCCAACACTTGGTATCAGAGCGGGTTTAAAAGATGATGGCATCAACATCCTTCCACTCTGAAGGACTCAACACCATGCGAGCACCGTTGTTCAATGGAACAAACTACACAAGCTGGAAGATATGCATGAAGACTCATTTAGAGTCACTAGACATTGAAGCATGGATCGTCGCCAAGGATCCATACAAAACACCCATTGAAGTCGACACCAGAAAATGGTCTGCAAATGAAAGAAGAAAGCCAACCTCAACGTCAAAGCCATGAACGCACTATTCTGTGCTGTAACAGATAATGAGTTCAATCGTGTCTTTCAATGTGAGATGGCACATCATATCTGGCATACTCTTCAGGTAAGTCACGAAGGAACCGAGAAGGTAAAAGAATCTCGAATTAACGTTTTACATTCTAAATTTGAATCTTTTAAAATGGAAGAAGGAAAGCGTATTACTGAGGTGAATATTCGCTTTACTAACATAAAAAATGAGCTTGCAGGTCTAGGAAAAAAACTATCTGAATATGATCAGGTAATGAAGATATTAAGATCTCTTAGACCTGAATGGAAAGGGAAGACAATGGCCATTCGAGAAGCTTACAACGTAAAAGACCTCACCAATGAAGAACTAATGGGAAATCTCATGGAATATGAGATAGAGCTTGAGGAAGACAAGAAGATAAAAGAAAAATCGAAGATATAGAAACTTGCGTTCAAAGCACAAGAAGAAGACTCCGACTACACCGACAAAGAAGATCATATTGCCTTTGTCTCGATAAACTTCAAAGACTTCATGACATGTAAGTATAGTAAATGATCATTCTGTCCTACTAATAGTATAATTTGTTTTGGTTGCAACAAACCAGGGCATGTAAAAAGAGACTGTCCCTTGGAGAAGAACAACCGAGACATCAAAGATCGTGGCAAAAGCAGAGAGAACAATAAGAGAAGGAACGATAGAAGGAATAAGCTTCGACTATCAAGGAAGGAAGCATATGCAACCTTCGATCAAAGCGATGATTCTACCTCCGACGAATCATCATCAGATGTCAAAGAAGAGATCTCATATGTGTTTCTTGGCCTTCACATCGTCACAAGTAAGTTCATTGCATGATTCATCATTGAGTGAAAATGATTCATCATCAAGTGATGATGAAGACATGGATTATAGAGGATCATATAAGGAGCTTTGCTCAATGCATGAAAAGCTCATTAAAGGACATAGAAGAACACTTAGATTAGTTAAAAAGGATGCAAAAGAAAAAGAAGAACTTCTTAAAGAAAATGTTGTTTTAAAAGAAAAGAATGATTTATTAGAAAAGGATGTACAATCCATGAAAGTGAAAATTGAAGGTTTGGATAATTTTCTCGTGTCTATTAAAGACAAATATGATTCTACATTGAAGATTGTTGAAAACTTCAATAAAGAAAAAGGAAAGTTAGATAGTTTAATAAATAGTCAAAAAGCATCATCTAGCAAAACCGGACTTGGTTATGATTCTTATCATACCAAGAAAAGGATTAAGCATACTAGGATGCGGCATACTAGTCCAAATTTTTTGAGCATATGGGTTCCCAAGAATTTGACGGATCAAAATCAAAAAAGGTACGCATTTGATTTTGTTCAGAATGTTCATTTAAATAAAAATTATAAGTATAGGTTTCCTAAAGGCTACCCACTTGGACTAAATGTATAAAGAGTACCATAAACGATCATATTTTTTCAGGTACCCTAAAACCAAGGAGGAAGAACACAAATCATATCAACACTTTACTGGAAAAATAAAATTGCTTCGCAAAACTTAATTATATGAATGTTTAAATATTTTTTTAATTTTCTTGCTTCATATAAATGCTTATATATATTGATTATATTTGCTCGTGAAGGATTTTGGCCAAACATTCAAACCATCGTATTAAAAACTCTCGGGATGAGAAAGCTGCTCAACCCAACAGGAATTCAACTACCACCCCTAGGGAGTCGACTACCAGAGTGCTGAACCGAAAATCTGTGTTTGATTTCTTGATTTTTAACTAACTCCTATTGGGTTTTGTTGAGCCAATTGGGTTTATAACCAAGGAATGACTTAAACCGACTAAGAGAAATTGATCCTAACCCTTCACTCTCTAGATCCAAAGGCTATCATTCATTACTTCTTTTCAGCTCAAAACTTAAATCACCCTCAACCCATGCCCTAGGTAGCCGACTACCCCATTAAGATCATCTACATTGAAATTTTTTTGGGTGCGTGCTTTCTCTTCATAGGAGCTCTCATTCCCTCATCCTCTTTCAAAGATAACCTCAAGATCAAGATATAATCGTTATTTCCTCTCTTGAATACTTCATTTTACCTCTTTAAAATCCTTCATATTTCAGTTTACTATCAACATGCCTTTTAAGAAAGTAATTGGAAAGAGGAGGAAGATCAATGAATCTTCTCTAAGTGAAAGAGAGATCATTGAACCTTATCTCTTTAAATCTACTAATTATGATAAGTTTATCAATATCACCAAAAGGCAAATTCTTTATGAGATATTTGTTAAACTTGAGGATGTTGAAAACTACAGAATTGATAGTATCGTGGAGTTCCAAAATCTGTTTAACCTGTTTTCATCTGATAACTGTATCTCTGCTATCCAAGACTTGTACACTTATTCCAAGCTAACATGGACATCGACCATGCTAAATTTTGATTCATCACCAAAGTTCTTGACACCAAGCTTGCTATCACTGTTAAATCATTAGGTTAGGCTTTAGGGATTCCTTTTACAGGAAAACTGCTAGATGAGATCGAAATGTCCGATGTGTATACATTGGATAAAATGTACTGCCTAAAAATTTTTTCCTAAGTAAACTACCATATGGGTATCTTTGCTATCTGGTAGAATTCTGGTAAACATTATATCATACAATATTACCCAAAAGTCTGGCAGTCACTTTGTTCTATCTGAGAAGCAAGCTAAGTGCATCTATGCTATGCTTGGCAATATTCAAGTCAATTGGTCCAGAGTTATTGTGGATTCAATTCTTTCATCTGCTGCTTCCAATAGACTTTCATCCCCTCTAGCTCATGGTCTCTTTCTCGCCATCCTCTTCAATGCCTATGACATTTCTTTTGGATAATGAAACTAAGGTTCTGGAACCCGGCCTTGTGTTTGATGTACGTGCACTCGGCCGAATGGGTCTTCATAGAGACATCGATCAGAATGTTCCAGAAGAGAAGCTAGTTGGTGAAGCTAGCTCAACCTCGAGGAGGAAAGGTAAGAAACTTGTTGTTTGTTGATTCAGATGAAGAAGAGGATGAAAGTGAAGAAGAAGAAAAAAAGCGCCATCGAAGTATGTGCGTGATTACATCGTTGAACGTCAATACATGCTCTTGAAGAAAATTAAGAATCTAAAGATTTCTCAAGAGAAAGGCTTTGAAAAGCTCAACCAAAAGGTAGCTAACTTGAAGGACTTTGTGGCTAAAAGCAACGAAATGACCGAGAAGACCCTTGCTATGATCCTTGATGAGATCAAGGAGATAAAGAAAAAGAATAAGAACAACGGATCTTCTTAAACTCTGTTGGCTTAAGTTTAAAAACAATGCTCTTTTGAAACAATGCACTTTGGTTTTGTAATAATTTTACTATGGTGTGGTGGACGTGGACTTATGGTATCAACTCTAGGAGTTGGAACAATGCTTATGATTATGCTATGACCTGTTTTAAAACATTGATATATCATTCATGTCATCCTATATATCTTGAACTACTAACTTTTTTGCAGATATATACATTTGGTTGAAAAAAATTTCAAGCTGAATGCTTGTTTGATTGTTGAACTTTGCTTAATTGCTAAAATTTTATTTAAAATACTTCGATGTTATCATGGTTGTCATCTTTTTTGATTGATGACAAGGGGGGAAAATTGGTAAATGCAAAACATGAAAGCTATATGCTAACCGGCTTTGATGCAGGGGGAGTATGAGTACATCATACATCATCTAAGCAGGGGGAGTGAGTTATCTTACTTTTCATTCTATTATGCTATTATTCATTTTATTTTTCATTTGGGTATCATCATCAAAAAGGGGGAGAGTGATGGGAAATTGAATCCCACCACTAAGTAGTTTTGATGATGAGCACACCAAAAGATATTAGTGTACTTATAAACACTATCTAAAGTGTGCAAGTTATGCGATTAATAGCTTTACGCATACTTCGAAAAAGCTCAACCACCCTTAGATGATGGAGACGAATTTGATAGCTCTAAGTCTAGCATAAGTGAAGCTCAAAGATGAAGCTCATGGAATGTGCTCAAGCATAATGATAGAGGAGCTCAAATTCAAAGTGAAGCATGCATCTAAATCAACATCTGATCGGCTTCAAGTAGTCTTCATTTAAGTCTAGTGTGTGAGTTGGTCTTTCTAGGAATATGTTAAAGCCAAGTCTTATTGCGCACACACACAAAATGATTTACGAAACAAAAGGTTTTAAACTCGTTTTAAAAACTCTTTGAGAGCATAAGCTATTCGCTTAATTCTTCGTAGTCAATCTCCAGACACACAGGAGTTGATTACATATCATTTCAGCTTAGTTTCAGTGAAAACATGCTCTGGGAGTCGACTACCAAAGGAGGGAGTCGACTACCAGCTGTGAGCAGAGTTTTCAGTGAAAAATCTCTGGGAGTCGACTACCTCCCTTAGGAGTCGACTACCAGCTGTGTTTTTGCTGTGTTTTGACTTCCTGATTTTGATTTCATTTCCTTAATTTATGGGCAGAAGTCAAACATTTTTGAAATTCAAAAACGCTTTTGAAACTCTATAAATAAAGCTTCTTGAGAACATTTCTACTTACCAACTCTCTATCATTTTTGAGCTAAATCTATATTCTTAAAAGTTCTCAATCGCTGTCAATTGCTCTCATCTTTGTAGCCGAAATTTTGATTCTAAATTTCTGATCTCTAGTTTTTAATATCTGAAATTCTTTTCTGAGATCTATTTTATTTTTGGCTATTGAAAGTTTTTTTTCTAAATGTCACACTCTTGTTTTAATATTCTTTGAAGGAGTTTTGAAAAACAAAATGGATCTAGATCACAGCGAATCAAACTATATTCTTTGTGTGATATAAGATCAATTTGAATTCTTTTAGCCACTTAAGCACAAATTGCAATATTATCTTGGCTATAGAATTCTTGTTGGGTGTAAACCAATCTCCATCAAATATTGTGGATAATTGTATCTTGTTTTTATTTAGGATTCCCTTTGTGATAAGGGTTGTGAAAATTCTTGACAAGTCTAGGTGGATGGAAATCCTGGTATGGGTACTAGGTCGTTGGAAATCATAGCGAGTGAAGCTAGGCAATTCTACTGTCAATGCAATAGTGGATTGAATCTCGTATCGGATTGGTCGAGGACTGGACGTACCCAGGTTGTGGGGAACCAGGATAAAAATCTCTTGTCTTTGCGTGCTTTCTGCGTTTGTTTATTTAATTGTGCAAGATATTTCTTTGTTGTCAATACATCATCTTTGTAATTCTTTATTAATATTTTGCATGGTTGATCTTTTTATTCCGATGTATAAATATCTCTTTGATTGTAATTCTTATCTGTTTGTAATTAATTCAAGAGTACTTTGTTGATTAAGAACCGAGCTTAGATCACTCTATTTGGTTTATTAGTCTACATTGGAAGGGAATTATTGTGTTATACTAATCAACGAAAAAGTTTTTTAATCTATACAACACTATTCAACCCCCTTCTAGTGTTGTTTGCAGTCCACAGGATCCAACAGTGACACTACAGAATCTGAAGTTGAAAAATTAATATTGGGATATTGAGACCCACCCCTGTGGTTTTGATGATGTGCACAAGTAATATAATGACTAACAATATTATTTCAAGTGTGCATAGATGCATTCAATGATTGGAATTGTGATGCAAATTGAAGACTTCAAGCTACGATCAAGAAACACTACAAATTGAAGCACATAATGATCTTGGATCGTGAAGCTAATGAAGATATGAGGACAATAGGAGTAAGCTCAAGATCAATGAGCAAAATGAAGAACTATAGATATAGTGTGAGTTTCTACTTAGATTTTTGTAAAGCCAAGAGTACATCACACATACATTCTAAAATCTTCTAAAAATGTTTTTAAATTACATTACTAAGTATATTTCATAAATATAATTGTTGAAAATTAATTTGGAAATATTTTGAAGTATATATTATGTATTATCTCAAAATAGTCGACTACTTTGATTGATAGCCGACTATATTGTACAGAAATTTTGTAAAAACTCTTTGTCAAAATAATAGCCGACTATTTATTACAATAGACAACTATCTGGAGAAGATAATGGACTATCTGGGAAGATAGCCGACTATCTGGGTTAACACAGGCCAGATTTGGAAATCTGCCTTGATTCGAGCTAGCCGTTAAGTAGACGTTAGAGTTGATTTTGAGAGCTGATTTTATGCTGATTTTGAGCAGAATTCAAGCTTCTATTTGCCTATAAATAGAAGAGGTTTTCATATGTTTTAACAACAATCATTCTTATTGGAAAAAATCTCTAATTGCTCAAAAGCTCTCTCTTCAATCTTTGAGATTCAAAGTTCAAAAGGCTAATGTTTCAATCTGAGTTCTAATCTTTCTAAGATCTATTATTTCAGTAATCTTTTTAGCCTTTTGTTTGTTAGACTTGATATTTTGATCTCCAAGATCTAATTGCTTTTATTCGAGATTCAAAATACAAGCTTTCTTATTTTAATCTTTGTATCGATTTTAAATCTTATATTTTTTTTTCAAAGATTAAAATACTTGAAGTTTCGATCTCTAAAGCCCAAGTGCTACATTTAATAGAATCGACTTTCAAGATAAAGTTTTAATCAAATCGTGATTATATTTCATATCATATATTTGATCAAAAGAGAATTTTTCTTTAGCCACACTTTAACTCACATATCTATTGGCTCTAGGAAAAATTGTTGTACTTTATTTCATATTTGTTGCAAGTCTTTGAAGAGGACTTTGGATTGTGAATTCCCGTGTTATAAGGGAATAGTGGAAATCCTAGTTGTGTTGTAACTAGGTGCTAAAATTCCTAAGCAAGAAAAGCTAGGTGGTTGTACGAAGTCCTTTTTGTTTTAGGCAAGGTTTGCTCTTGTTGAGAGCTAGTGGATTTGTTGTTGGAGTAGGTTATAGTGAGCAAGTGGGACTTGCATATCTGAACTAGGGTTAATAATCATGTGTTTGCGTTGTGACCCTAATTCTCTTATTCCTTATTTATTATTGCTTATACGCTTTTATTTCCGCTGTTATTAACTCTTATCTATTACAAGCATATAATTTTTGATTAAGTTCAAATTTGAGGTAACTCAATTTGATACTTAGGCAACACTGAGAAGGATAGTTGTTTAAGCAAAAAAGATATAGAATTGTTAACAACCATATTCAACCCCCCTTCTGGTGTTGTTTGCCGTCCACTGGATCCAACACGTGGTATCAGTGCAAGGCTAAGACGATGTCATCAACATGTCACCACTTCGAAGGACTTAACACAATGCGACCACCTCTGTTCAATGGAACAAATTATGCGAGTTGGAAGATACGCATGAAGACTCATCTACAATCTTTGGACATTGACACATGGACCATCCCCAAAGATCCATACAAAGCACCTACCGATGCAGACACCAGAAAATGGTGAGCCGATGAAAAGAAGAGATGTAATCCTAATGCTAAAGCTATGAATGCCATATTTTGTGCAGAAACATATAACGAGTTCAACCGTGTCTCTCAATGTGAGACCACACAACAGATTTGGCATACTCTTGAGGTAAGTCATGAAGGGACAGAAAAGGTAAAGGAGTCCCGGATAAACATGTTACATTCTAAATTTGAAAGTTTCAAAATGGAAGAAAAAGAGAGTAGTAGCGAAGTCAATACTCGATTTAATAACATAACAAATGAGCGTGCATGATTAGGGAAAAGAATTTTCGAGTATGACCAGCTGATGAAGATCATTCGATCGCTTTGATTATAATGGAAAGGGAAGACCACCGCCATTCGAGAAGCAAACACCATGAAGATGATCACAGTGGGAGAACTAATATGCAATGTCATGACTTATGATATTGAACTTGAGGAGCACAAAAGAATTGAAGAAAAGCCAAAGAAAAAGAACTTGGCGTTCGACTAATGAAATTATTTGGTTTGGCTGCAACAAACCAGATCATGTTTGAAGGGATTATCCTCTGGAGAAAACCCGTGACCAAGGCAAAGAAAAAGAAAAAGGTAGAAGATGGAGGCAAAAAGACAGGAAGGCCACAGAGCCAAAGAAAAAGGCTTTCGCAGCTTTCGACCAAAGTGACATGTCAAGCTTCGATGAATCGTCAACCTCATCTGACGACGAAGAGCCGAGAGAACAACGAGCACATATGTGTTTTATGGCTTCGACAGTGATGTGCATTTATATTTCATATATTTGCGCACGTTTTCTTCCGTGTTTTTCCGTATTTTACCGCCGTCTTATATTCGTTTTCTCGTGTTTTCTTGTTTTCTTTCACTTTTCCATGTTTTTCGTATTTTGCAGGAGTTTGCTGGCATAGGGGACATAAAACAACGATATCATGAGTCCCTGAAGCAACGGGAGGAGTCACGCGTGATCCAGGGGGTCAAACGACGAAGATTGCATCTTTCAGCCCCTCACCCGACCGGTTGGTCATTTCAACCAATCGGGTGATGCACGCGTGCACCACCCGGACACAAGTTGGAGCGGTCAAGAAGTCACCCGGTCGGTTCAGTGACCGGTTCAAATGCCCCAACTCTCTGGAATTCTGACGCTGAATGCCAACCGATCGGGTGACTTTCACCCGATCGGTTCACCTGTAGCCGATTCTCTGAAGCCACGACACGGATAGATCAACCGACCGGTTCACCCGACGGCACGAAGATCCAACCGATCAACTTCAACCTTCAACCGACCGTGCCGAGGTGACCGGGTGGAATCCTATTCTGTGCTGCCAAAGAAACGAAGCAGGTCACCCGATCAGGTGACTTTTCACCCGATATGGTGATTTCGTATTCTATATATAGGACCCCTAGGTTTTTCAGAAATGGGATTTGTTATTTTTTGTTGTTTTTTCTCTCTCTTGACGGCTGTAATTTTTCAGATACTTGTAAGTTTTCTGATCTTTGTCAAACTTTAATATAGTGTTATTAGCATTGCTCTTACTGCTTTTCAATCGCCTGATTATGATTTTTACGGTCGATTTCTATTTAGATCGCTTTTTACTAAATATGTGTGAGTAGTTCCCTAATCTAGGATTTTGGTGGAAACCCCTTCGTGGGTTCTTCCCGATGCGTCCATAGGACTAGGAAATGGATAGGGATTAGGAATCTAACGTGGTGTTTTATTGTCATCGGCGGGAAAAAGACCGCCTTTGACCGTTGGGCCAAGGGGGAATAAACTTGGCGGTTGACTCCCTAGCCATAGCTCACGCCCTTACCGTAGACGTCGAATCCTAGCGCGCTGGAGCGGCAGGATGAGACGTTGGGAGTTATCGTTGCGAACTTAGTGCTCCCGCAGTCGGTCAATGTTAATGGACACGGGAGTGCCCACTGACCGAACCCGGGAAGTCCGGCATATCAGCCTGGGCACTGACTGGAATATCGGGCCCAAGGGACGCTGGTACCACTCTTAGAGGCAACGTCTCTCCTTTAGACCCTAATTCCGATCGTTATCCTACCCGTAGGCCGTATCGGCGAGAATCGGATGATAGGGTGGAAACCAAAGTCCCGGGTTTTTCCTTTATATTGTCTATACCTTGCATTCCATTTACCGTGAAAACCCATAATTCGATTCGAGCTAGCTCGCCCATGGGGTGAATTTGATCCTCTTTGACACAAGCACATCCATGCCTCCCTGAGTTCGACACCCAAGCCACACTACAACACCGTGCGCTTGCGGTTACAAATATTTAAATCTCACGCCCCAATCATATCATTGCACACACCAAACGCGCAAAGCGCGCGGGGGGGGGGGGGGGGGGGGGGGGGGGGGGGGGGGGTCAAGCTTTATGGCGCCGTTGCTGGGGATCAAACATGCTTGTTATTTTTGGATTTCATGAACCCTTGTGTCTAGCTCTCATCCCTACCTCGCGATAATTTTCGCATTCTTCTTTTTCCTTTTTATCTTCTTATTTTTATTTTTATTTTTATTTTTTATCTTATCTGTTTCTTTCCCACTTTTCGCTTCACGGGTGTTTGTTGTTTTTGCGCAGGAGTTCAAGAAGTCTCGACGACTTGATCCCCGTTGATCCAGAGATAAACGCCACCCTAAGGCGTTTGGCCACCGAGAAGCGAAGAAGAGAGGATCCTGAAACCATGTGGGAGAACACCCCGCCTCACAAGTCCCTGCTGGAGTACTCGATGCCATCCATCGAGTCCACCTCCGCTATCCGTCCTCCGGCTATTACGGCCCAAAGCTTCGAGCTAAAGCCGTCTTTGGTGACATGGATCCAGTAGGATCAATTTTCGGGTGCACCCATGGAGAGCCCCATTGAACATTTGGACTTCTTCTTGGAGAAATGTGACACCTTCCGGATAAACGGTGTCACAACTGGGGCGATCCGACTGAAGCGGTTCCCCTTCTCTCTGCGAGATAAGGCCAAGCTGTGGCTTAGGGGAAAGAACCCGAATACATTCAACACCTGGGAGAAGCTCTCAAATGCTTTCCTGACGAAGTTCTTTCCTTCGGGGAAGACCATGAAGCTGAGGAGTGAGATCTCTTCCTTCTTCCAGGCCAGCCACGAGTCTCTGCACGAAGCCTGGACCAGATACAAGGAGATGCAGCGAAGATGTCCCCACCATGAGCTCCCCAAGTGGCAGATCATAAATTTGTTCTATAATGGGTTGAGTGATGATTTGAAATCTTCCATGGACGCCGCGGCTGGAGGGTCCTTTATGTCAAGAAGCGAAGAAGATGTCGGACAAATTCTTGAAAATATGGCATCCAACAATTAGCGGTGGTGTGACGAGAGAGCCACACCTAGATCTGGGGGCATCCACATGGTCGAGGGCATCGACAAATTATCAAGCAAGTTTGACTTGCTGTCAACCCAGATCTCCGCATTGATGGTAGGCACCGGTGGCGCCGGTACACAACAGATTGCTGCGGTGGAATCCGAAGTTTTTGGAGAATTCGACGGTGGTGACATCTCACCACCGTTGGATCAGGCGAGCGTATTATTTTACAATCCTACAGGGAATGCGCCTTTTCCACCATGAACCAACTCCAACCTGGCTTACTCTCCAAACAACCGGAATCATCCCAACCTTAGTTACCGGGCGCCGTATCAGCAGCCGACTCAGCAGGAACAACAACAAATATATCAGCCGGCTAGGCTCCAGCAGCAGTTTCAGCAGCAGCAATTTCAGCAGCAACAACCTCCACAACAATATCAACAATACACTCCAAGGAATCAGCAGCCCATCCAGCAGCAATATGGCCAGCAGAGGGGCATATCTCCGGTTGAGTCCCTCTTGACTCAATACATCGCCAACCAGGAGAAGATAAATCTGAAGCTGGAGATGGGACAGAGAGTCCTCACTGATCAGGTGACCCAGCTGGGGTTACAAGTGGCGAACCTTCAGAGACCGCAGAATCTATTACCGCCACAGCCTGAGGTGAACCCGAGGGGGGTAAATCGGACCTTGGTGCTCACGCATGAGCATGAGAACGTGTCCGCCATCGTCTTGAGGAGCGGAACGCAAATACCCACGAGAGTGCGCCCCAAAGGACCGGAAGCAACGTTGGTCGTGGAACGACCAATTGAGAAATTAAATGACGACGTTGCTTCGTCGCCAAAGCCAACTACTTCGGAGGGAGTTCATAGAGAGGAGAAAAAAAGGATGAGGAAGGGAACATCAGAGTATTCAAGCCCGTTGTGCCTTTTCCACAACGGCTTGCCAAAGCCAAGATTGATGAGAAGTATGGCAAATTCTTTGCCATGGTGAAAGATCTAAGCTTACAAATCCCCTTCCTCGAGGCCATCGAGACAATTCCCTCATATGCCAAATTTCTAAAGGACTTGGTGACACGGGGATCCAGAAAGGAGAAGGTCGTATTAACGGCGGAGTGCAGCGCCCTCATTCAGCATGCAAATCCGCCCAAGCTTAAAGACCCAGGAAGTTTCTCCATCCCTTGCTCTATTGGGGAAGTGCGAATCTAGAGGGCACTCGTTGATCTAGGAGCGAGCATCAGCTTAATGCCCCTATCGCTATATAGGAGAATAGGGATGGGAGACTTGGAGCCCACCGGCATGACATTACAATTTGCTGACCGTTCGGTGAAATACCCTGTGGGAGTAGTAGACGACATCCCCGTTGATGTGAGAGGAGTACAAGTACCGGTTGATTTTGTGGTGATGGACATGCCGGAAGACAAGCATACCCCTATTATCCTTGGGCGGCCCTTTATGGCAACCGCCGGAGTTTTGATAGACGTGAAGAATGGGAAGCTTTCCCTCAATGTCGGCCAAGAAAGAGCCGAATTTGACTTGGGGTTGTCGATGAAGCACCCCGATCCTCCGGATGATCCTAGTATCAATGTGCTGTAGCTGGAAGAAGAGAGAGCTGAGGAGGCAAGCTCCTAGGAAATTCTCTCAAGAAATCCCCCCGACCACTTGGGAGACCTTGGAGAGCAAGTTGACTCCCCAAAGAAAGAAGTTGCTGATGAGGTGGTCACGCGACATGTGATCCCTCCAGGATTCCCAAAAGCTCCTCCTATGAGGAGAAAAGGCAAAGAGCCCATGGGGCTCATCGGGGATGAGATCTGTATCCTCAAACGAGTGGCGGTGGATGCCAATATGAAGGAGAAGCCCCCGGACCCCGTCGACAAAGGGAGAGTGGTCGAGCAAGTTTTCTTGTCGCCACCGACAGCAACAAAGGGAGAAGCTGAAGCGATGCCAGACTTTAGACATCACCCGTATCGCCCACCTTGAACATCATCAACGGGCTTCGAGCTAACGACGTTAAACAAAAGCGTTTATATTTCATATATTTGCGCACGTTTTCTTCCGTGTTTTTCCGTATT
Organism: Scilla litardierei; assembly: GCA_030789695.1. Taxonomy (NCBI): domain Eukaryota; kingdom Viridiplantae; phylum Streptophyta; class Magnoliopsida; order Asparagales; family Asparagaceae; genus Scilla; species Scilla litardierei. Next base: position 344,703,141 of record CM061142.1, on the reverse strand, counting down.
TTACCGCCGTCTTGTATTCGTTTTCTCGTGTTTTCTTGTTTTCTTTCACTTTTCCGTGTTTTTCGTATTTTGCAGGAGTTTACTGGCATAGGGGACATAAAACAACGATATCAAAGTCTCCAGAGCAACTGGTGGAGTCACGCGTGATCCAGGGGGTCAAACGACGAAGATCGCATCTTTCAGCCCCTCACCCGACCGGTTGGTCATTTCCAACCGATCGGGTAATGCACGTGTGCACCACCCGGACACAAGTTGGAGCGGCCAAGAAGTCACCCAGTCGGTTCAGTGACCGGTTCAAACGCCCCAACTCTCTGGAATTATGACGCTGAATGCCAACCGATCAGGTGACTTTCACCCGATCGGTTCACCTGTAGCCGATTCTCCGAAGCCACGACACGGAGAGATCAACCGACCGGTTCACCCGACGGCACGAAGATCCAACCGATCAACTTCAACCTTCAACCGACCGTGCCGAGGTGACCGGGTGGAATCCTATTCTGCACTGCCGAAGAAACGAAGCAGGTCACCCGATCGGGTGACTTTTCACCCGATCGGGTGATTTCGTATTCTATATATATGACCCCTAGGTTTTCCAGAAACGGGAGTTGTTATTTTTTGCTGTTTTTTCTCTCTCTTGACGGCTGTAATTTTTCAGTTACTTGTAAGTTTTTCGATCTTTGTCAAACTTTAATAAAATGTTATTAGTATTGCTCTTACTGCTTTTCAATCGCCTGATCATGATTTTTACGGTCGATTTCTATTTAGATCGCTTTTTACTAAATATATGTAAGTAGTTCCCTAATCTGGGATTTTGGTGGAAACCCCTTCGTGGGTTCTTCCCGATGCATCCATAGGACTAGGAAATCGATAGGGATTATGAATCTAACGGTTACGCGGGGTGTTTTATTGTCATCGGCGGTAAAAAGACCGCCTTTGACTATTAGGCCAAGGGGGAATAAACTTGGCGGTTGACTCCCTAGCCATAGCTCATGCCCTTAGCGTAGACGTCAAATACTAGCACGCGGGAGAGACAGGATGAGATGTTGGGAGTTATCGTTGCGAACTTAGTGCTCCTGGAGTCGGTCAGTGTTAATGGACATGGGAGTGCCCACTGACCGAACCCGGGAAGTCCGGCGTATCATCCTGGGCACCGACCGGAATATTGGGCCCAAGGGACACTGGTACCACTCTTAGAGGCAACGTCTCACCATTAGACCCTAATTCCGATCGTTATACCACCCGTAGGCCGTATCGGCGAGAATCGCACGATTGTGTGGACAAAGTCCCGGGTTTTTCCTTTATATTGTCTATACCTTGCATTCCATTTAACGTGACAACCCATCATTCGATTCGAGCTAGCTCGCCCATGGGGTGAATTTGATCCTCTTTGACACAAGCACATCCACGCCTCCCTGAGTTCGACCCCCAAGCCACACTACAACACCGTGCGCTTGCGGTTACAAATATTTAAATCTCACGCCCCAAATCATATCATTGCACACACCAAACGCGCAAAGCGGGGGGGGGGGGGCGTCAGACAGCCTCAAAAGTAAAATCTAAACCATTCGTCACATCATTATAGCGAAGACGACCTTCTTAGCAATAATGATAGTAGTGATGATGAGAGTGATTATGAATTTGATAGGGAGCATACGAGGAATTATGCGATGTACATGAAAGCCTTATTAGAGAACATCACACAGTGAACAAGAAATTTAAGTCTTGCATTAAGAAAAATGATGAAATTTTGTAGAAAAATGAAAATTTGATTAGCAAGATCAAATCCCTATTGGAAGAGGTAAACAGAATGAAAACTAGGATAAATGACCTAGATGATATCGTGACTACAACCAAAAAGAAATTTGATGTTCTATCAAAAGTGGTTGAAAAATTCAATAAAGGAAAGGGAAATCTTGATGATATTATCAATTCACGAAAAGCTTCGGAAAGTAGGACCGGCTTAGGATACAAAAAAATCCAACCTTAAGCATGTAGAGATGCATGTTAGGAATTCTCACAAAAATTACAGGTACATCAACATGTGGATTTCTAAAATCGGCACACACAAAGCAAAGCAGAGGTATGTAAATGAATTTCTACATGATGTTCATTTCAGTAAGAATTATACCTATATATATGATGGGAGTACAAAACCACATTGGGTTTGGCCACCATTAAAATGATTGTCTTTTATACATTCTAATCTCCCAGTCCTAAAAGAAAAGGGTATCTAAAGTATTTATTTTCAGGTATCAACGGATACGGGAAAAAGCAAAAATGTCTCAAAATCTTGCTTGCACACAAAGAAAAGACATATAGAGAAAATAGTAAGAAAAATTATTTTTGCTTATAATAATATTTCTGTTAATATATTTTCAGTAGTATAAATAGATATATAACGGTTGTATGAATGTATGAAAGTATGTGGCATGATTTAAAACTCAATTTAAAATAGTTTTTGAAAAATCTGCCAGATAGCCGCTATCTTGTAAGATAGCCGACTATCTGGGTGAGTTACTCATTTTTTCAGCCGACTATAAATTTGTACATTTCGAACTTTGGGTTACTTTATTGGGTTATTACCTTATTGTTTCACTTAAAGCCATTAAGGAGAAGTAATCTCAACCCTTGATTTGATTCTAAAGCTATGATTCATCAAACTTGAGTAAACCCAAAAATTTACCCATTCCTTATTCATCTCCACTATAGCCGACTATCACCCCTTTTCATCTCCAAAACTGAAAATCTCAATTTGATTTCAGAGATCAAAGTTATGGAGAAGATATTTTCAAAGGAGATCCATCTACTAGGTAAATCTCCATCTCATCCTTATTTCAATTTCTAGACTTTCAACTTCTAGAACCATGGTTATGGTAGCATCCATCAGGAAAAATTGGATGGAAGAATCTTCATCTTCGCATCTCATCGAGAAGGAATTCATCCTTCCATACCTTATATAACCCGATTTTATGTCTGCATTTGAGATCAACTCTCTTAGAACCATTCTTCATTAATTGATAATTATGGCCTTCACCAAACTTTTCAATATCAAGGTCTAACCAACATATTCTCACACCGAAACAAATGTAACTGCTTTCCTAGATTCATAAATTTGTTCTACACAAACTTGACTTTGAACAATTCCCATTCAACTATCACAACCAAGGTGTTTGATACTATTATCAAAGTCACCGTTGATAATTTGGGCCTCAGACTCAGTATTCCTAGCACGGGCACTACTCCGTGAGATTAAGATGACGGACGGCGACGTCCTAAAACTCATGTATTTAAGAGGAAAAAGCTACAACGCTAGTCTACCCACTAGCTACCTCACCCCCAAAGCAAGAATCCTTGTTAACATCCTTTCCTACAACATAAATCACAAAGGAGGTAGCAAAATCGTTCCCTCATATAATCAAGCTAAATGTGTTTATGCCATGTTAGCTAACATTCGAGTTAATTTGTCCCAAATCATCTTTAGCAATATTTTTCATAGTTTCATTTCCGTGAACCCTACTTCACCTCTCTAGCATGGTTACTAATTTACTTTCATATTCGTCTCTGCTAGAATAAATATCGAGAGTGAGACTCACTTCATTGAACCAATGACCATATTTGATTCAATACTATCAATAGGATGGGCCTTGGTATGGACCCAAGCCTTGTAGAAAAGGGCGAGAGTGATAAAGGAGAATGAGGAGAAGGTGAAGAGGAAGGAGAAGAACAAGAGGAAGGACAAGGAGGAGGAGAAGAAGAAATTCACAAGCCACATTCCATGGAAGAAGAAGCTTCGGAAGACGTCCCACCCTAGTTGCTTGCATTTCAATAAGCCATACTTTCTCGGCTTGACAAAATGCAGGATCAAGCAAACAAGCGCATTGACAACTTGATGAATGATGTGTTCCAAAGAATTGACAAGTTCAAGGAGACAAAAAAGCAATGGCACGACATCACCGATGCCGTGATTGAAGAAATGAAAGAAGAGCTTACGAAGCTTGCGAAGGAGATTCGAGGAAAATAGCTTCATATCTTTTGAGAAGCTTGATTGTTTATGTTATTTATGCTTAAAAACAATGATATATGGTTTGTATTATTGCTACACTCGTTTTCTCACAATTTTGTGCTATCATGTGAGAACTATTATATTTTGATATATTATGAACATGATGAGGTGCAATGATGATGATCGTTGATTGCTACAATATCCATTTGATCATGTTGCATTATACTTATAAATTTAGTTTGTTCTTATGAATATGATATTTCTTTATCTATGTCAATTGATATCCATGTTAAATTTTTTTCAATACCATTTGTCACTTGATATGAATTATATCTGGTTTATCTTAATAATGTTTTATAACCATTTTTGATGTGACAAAGGGGGAGAAAATAGTATGTGCTCATAATGCTTGTAATATGAAATCATGCATATGAAATCTTATTGCTAACCAGCCTTAATGTAGGGGGACTAACTTCTCCATGGAGATCATGCTCATGCATTTCTGCAGTAAGAGCGTAAGTGACATATTATTTTATTTTATATCTTTTGTTGTCATCATAAAAAAGGGGGAGAGTGTTGGGATATTGAGACCCACCCCAGTGGTTTTGATGATGTGCACATGTGATATAAGGACTAACAATATTATTTCAAGTGTGTATAGACGCATTCAATGATTAGAGCCATTGTGATGCAAATTGAAGACTTCAAGCTACGATCAAGAAACACAACAAATTGAAGCACAAAATGATCTTGGATCGTGAAGCTAATGAAGATATGAAGACAAGAGGAATAAGCTTAAGATCAATGAGCAAAATGCAGAACTATAGATATAGTGTTTGAGTTCCTACTTAGATTTTTGTAAAGCCAAGAGTATATCACACACACATTCTAAAATCTTCTAAAAATGTTTTAATTACATTACTAAGTTTATTTCATAAATATAATTGTTGAAAATTAATTTGGAAATATTTTGAAGTATATATTATGTAGTATCTCAAAATAGACGACTATTATGATTGATGGCCGACTATTTTGTACAGAGATTTTGTAAAAACTCTCTTGTCAAAATAATAGCCGACTACTCATTATAATAGCTGGCTATTTGGGAAGATAGCCGACTATCTGGGTCAACCCAGGCCAGATTTAGAAATCTGCCTTGATTCAAGCTAGCCGGTAACTAGCCATTAGAGTTGACTATGAGAGCGGATTTTCTAATGATTTTGAGCAGAATTCAAGCTTTTATTTGCCTATAAATAGAAGAGGTTTTCTTATGTTTTAAAAACAATCATTCTTATTGAAAAACTCTCTAATTGCTCAAAAGCGCTCTCTTCAATCTTTGAGATTCAAAGTTCAAAAGGCTACTATTTCAATCCGAGTTTTAATCTTTCTAAGATCTATTATTTTAGTAATCTTTTAGCCTTTTGTTTGTTAGACTTGATATTTTGATCTACAAGCTCTAATTGCTTTTTATTTGAGATTCAAAATACAAGCTTTCTTATTTTAATTTTTGAATCGATTTTAAATCTTATATTTTTTAAAGATTAAAATACTTGAAGTTTCAATCTCTAAAGCCTAAGTGCTACATTTTAGAGAATCGAATTTCAAGATAAAGTTTTGATTTGTGTTTATATTCCATATCATATATTTGAACAAAAGGGAATTTTTCTTTAGCAACACTTTAACTCACAAATACTATTGGCTATAGGAAAAATTGTTGTAGTTCATTTCATATTTGTTGTAAGTCTTTGAAGAAGACTTTGGATTGTGAATTCCTGTATTATAAGGGAATAGTGGAAATCCTAGTTGTGTTGTAACTAGGTGCTGAAATTTCTATCGAGGGAAGCTAGGTGGTTGTACGAAGTGCGCTTTGTTTGAGGCAATATTTACTCTCGTTGAGAGCTAGTAGATTTCTTGTTGGAGTAGGATACAGTGGGCAAGTGGGACTTGCATATCTGAACCATGATAAATTATCGTATGTTTGCGTTGTGACTCTGATTCTCTTATTTCTTATTTATTATTTCTTGCACGCTTTTATTTCCACTGTTACTAACTATTATCTATTACTAGCATATGTTTGTTGATTACGTTCAAATCTAAGGGCAACTCAATTTGATTCTTAAGCAACACTGAGAAGGATAGTTGTTTAACTGAAATGGATATAGAATTGTTAACAACCCTATTAAACCCCCTTCTAATATTGTTTGCCATCCACAGGATCCAACAGTTAAGACCTACTAGGAAAGGTTGGTGGTAAAAGGACATCGTAAAAAGGTTTGACGAGATTTTACCATTTGTAACCATGTGCTAGTCCATTCGGATTATGCTTGCTAGATCAACTTTCCATGACTCAAGCTAGAGAGCTAGGAGCCAATGGGAGCAAGCGTCAAAAAGATAAACTATCCAAAGCGATGATGTAGTCAAAGGGTTTCACTCTATCAATATAAGTATGTGGCGTAAAGTCAGTGGGACCGTTGTACTAATCCTTGTAAGGTATAAGGATTCTTTGTTTTTGATTGATAAACAACATAGAGATGTTGAAATCAATCAAAACATGGATGTCACTATATTTGTCCAAAAGAGTTTAGGAGAATCTTTGATTACCATAAAAGGGTCTGCGTTGGGAGTACTAATCTTTCGATGAAAAAATTTACTGACTCCAAGTTTCCAAGGTGACATGAATTACAGATGATCAGTGATAGGATAAGCTTTCAAACTTAGAGAAAGAGTAGTAGCTTGAGAGAGTTCCAATCTCCAAGTAGAGTACTGTGGCTAAATATAAATATATACTTAAATACAAAATAATACATGATGATGAATAAGGAGATCTTTGGATGATGATCCAAAGACTATCTTGAACAGATTTCAAGTGAGACATGAAGTTCAAAATAACATGACATAAAGAGTTAGCATATTGCAAATCCATTCACAAAGGAATTTCCACAAACTAACTCAAGAGTTTGGTGGATAATACCAATACTGAATACTACTGTAATTGGCCACAAGTGCAAGTGGGAGATGTTGGGAAATATGTGCCCTTCTGTCAATTAGGGAATTACCCATTCTGGTTCAAAATGATAGTAAGCTCTTTGATCATCTTTATCTAAGTAATCCTTATGCATTTGAGCATGCATCCTTGAGGTTACTATTTGATTATATTGGATAAAGTCCGTGGGGATGAGTATGACGTACATTGGCATCATGATGAGATCAGATGATGAGGCCTAATGGTATCTCATAAAATGTTCCTGGATGTTGGAATATTGAGAATGAGATATCGATATTCTGGATAGACCAGTATGCATTAAGCTCAACCATTGGATGGTAGTGGCTGGCCTCATAGCCGCTTGATGTGGACAAATCATGAGACAACACATATGTGCTTGTTCGAGAACAAGTTCTCAGAACGACTCATCGAGAAGCTTCTACACGGTACTCGTACTCTGACTATTAAACAGAAAGCTCGTGCTGCTTAGTCCTTATTACATGAGATGTGCTAAAGGACCTTGAGTGTAGAAGGCTATACTTTGGCTTGTACCGAAGATTAGTATTACACTCTATATGTAGGTACTTGCTAGATATAGTTGGAATCGTGCAAAGCGAGTGTCCATCAAGATGGGGATTTGTATCCTCCAATATGGGAGGTTAGTGTTGCACAGACTTGAATGCAAACTATAGTGAAGTCCTTGGCTAAGGAGAAATGATTAACTTGTTATTGTAACCAGTTGTATCCAACCTAGAATACTATAAGACTGCTCTGGACATAAGGTGTAGTGGGGTTTGACAGGAAGCCGTATACATAAGGGGCAGAACTACGCAGAACCTATCACGGTAAGGCCCAGGTTTAGTTCTAAGAGATTCCATCATTCATGTTAACCAACAACAATGATTCCTAACGAGGTAGATGGCATGCATGGCTAGTTCCTCTGCCACACCTAGAACACGATATGATCGTGCTTGTTGGAATTGGGCTATTACAGTCACACATAGGTGATGACCTCTCACGAGAAATGAACGGATGATCTTCATGTACATGTGATGTATGGGACCGATCACAAGTGTTGTGATCAAGCTTATTAGAGAGAGGATGTGCGTCATAAGGAGTTAAGAATGCTCGTTGGAAAGATTTGAAATAGCTATGAATGACCCAAGCAAAAAGTGAAGATATTAACTCCAAACCAAACCCTATACATGCGGTTAGTCGACTAATGATGCTTTAGTAGTCGGCTAACCAGCCTGTAGGAAAAACAGAGAGTTTACGAGTCGACTAGTGCTTTATCACTAGTCGACTAACTCAGCATTAGTTGACTAGTGCATAAGCACTAGTCGACTAATTGGCCTATTTACGTAAGGGGTGTTGGTTCAATGTTTGAGTGCGGGTTTGATTCAATTGTTGGATTGAAAACCGACCCGAACTTATAGATTATGGCTCTAATATGAATTCCTAAGTGTTAGGAGATTCATATGAGTTTCGGTTTGACTAATCCACCATGGATTTGGGATTTGAATTGGATTTAAATCAAGAGTCCTCGTTGGATTGAAAAGCCTATTAAATATGTCTTCTTCTTGTAACACAATTGGATATTTGAATTCAAGTAGAATTCCTCTTCTCTCTCTATTTAAGGGGTAGAATGTGGGTCGATTGGATGAAGAGAAAAATAATACACCAACCATAGTATATATCTCATAGATATAGATTATGCGGCCATATAGATTAGTAGCAAAAAGGTATGTAATTGTTGTGCGCATGAATTGCTACAGAACTTTATTTTCATCGATGGCATGCAATTGTTGCTTGGCCTTCTCCAAATCATAAAGACCCACTCACACACCATGCTTGATTATTGGCCAATGAGATGTAATTTTGCATGCAATTGTTGTTGGCCTAGTTAGGCCACTAATAAGATCAAAACTTTAATTTTGATGATGTCAAACAAGTAGTATGACTCTAATATGCTTGTTGAGTGAATTATAGGACAAAACAAGTCAAAACAGAGGATATCAACATTTGGCACGACTGTGCCAAATCAACGGCATATTTGGCACGACCGTGCAGGGCAAAACAGTCAAAATGGTGGAATCAGGATTTTGGCACGACCGTGCCATAATGCTGGAAAGTTACAGTTGCTCTCGCACAACTGTGCCAAAGGAACGCAAGTTATGGCACGACCATGTAGGATACTAAGGAGGCTTCTGCCAAAGCCGCAGGACTGTGCCAAACATAGTACAAATGCGGCACGACCGTATCACTAGCTAACCACATATATTTGATTAGTTGACCTGTTAAAGTTGCATATTTGACTTCTTTGAGGAGTTTTAAGAGATCAAATTCAAGTTGAAGGGTACTACTTTGACAATTACTGATTTAAAGATAGACTTATGAATTGAGGGCAAAATAGGGATTTCACTTGGAGAATTTTTATCTCCCTATAAAAGGAAGAGGCAGGCCCGCTTGAAGAGAAGTGAAGCCGCAAAAATTCATTTCGCATCCCCTTGTAAGCCGCAACATCATATCTTCTCTCCCAAAGTTTTAAACCTCCATCCAAGTGAAGAAGAAGGAGAAACAGGAGTTCTGCAGACGTCGTTGAAAAGTGCATAACTTTCTCTACAAAGCTCAGATTGACGTGCAGTTTTTGTCGACATGACCAGAACTTCATGCTCTATGCTACGATGTTATTTATATGATTTTAATCTCTATATTGGATCAGTTTTTTATTATTCTTAGCATGAGTTGTATTATTGTATAACTTCATTCAGAAGTTATCATTAGGCGTAAAAATCTTGATATTTATTCGTGTAACGATTTGATGACCACCTGTAAGAGTGATTAGTTTTATTTTGGTAATTAAAGGGTTAAAACTTAGGGAGAGGTCAGAGAATTGTTGGGAAGCATAGATGGGAAGCCACTCCACTAAAAATCTGTGGTTGTGTGTATACTCTGATTGCTTGATATTTTTTATTTGTGCGATACACCCCATTCATCCCCTAGGGTTTTTTTAATTGGTATCAGAGCAGGATTCTTTTTAGACTCACAGTCATTTCAAACCTTACTATGGCACATAGTCCAAAAATTTCACACAAAATCACAGATAATTCACAAGTGCCAATGAAATTTTTTGATGCCTTAATTTCTCTTTTTTGCAGGTACTGTGAATTCCCTAAATAAGATGGTCCCCCAAAGTTAATGTGATGAAGAGAATAAGACCCTTACGTAAAAGTTCAAAAAGTTCCTGATGAACAATAAGAAAAAATTTGGTAATGTAGGGGGTGATAAGCAAAAAGGTAGTGATGGAGATGAGGATAGCCAACCTAGATGCTTTCAGTGCAATGCAAAGGGACACATGGAGACACGTTGTCCTCTTAGGAAAAAGGATAAAGCAAGATGGCGAGAAGAAAGCTGGAAGAGGCATACGAGCCACTTGGGGAGATAGCAATACAGAGGAGCTTACTTTAGATGATGATGATGATGGGAAGAACAACAACATGATATGCTTCATGGTGGGAAGCGATAAGGTAAATCCTAAATCCATATTTCGCAAAGTTAGAAATGGAAATCATTATGGTGAAGACATGTTTTGATATGGAAGAAGCATATGAACATTTAGGAGATCTCTTTAATGAAATGGCCCTTGAGTACATTAAGCTTAAAAGACTTCATGAATCTTTAGAAGACCAACTTAC